>CM024804.1:9566948-9954448 GCA_014281875.1 Nibea albiflora
ATGTGCAGATAGCAGCAACCTAACCTGACAAAGAGAGCTGATTACGCAGAAATCAAACACTTCTCTCATAGCAATGACAAAGAGCTATACTATAGCTCATACAGACTGCCTCGAAAGAACAGCGCAACTCTTAGTTCCAGATAGAAAGAACAGAACCCACAAAGAAAAAAAAAAAAACACTCACGTCAAAAAGTCCTTGTGTTGATTAAGTGTTCCAAAATATAAAGTTTATAAAGCCAGTTCCAAGAATTAGGCACACTCTCAGGGAGAATGTGAGTATAATCTGTGTCCTTCAAGGTACTCCTGCTCAGTGTAAAGTCTAGAGAAGAATGCACGTGAACATAGCACAGTGAACGGACTCTAACCTGCGTACAGTTAACCATTAACAGTTGTGTCGGATATCAACTAACTCTCACCTGTGTCATTGACTCATTATGCAATGCAGAACATTTCACGGTGGAGATCACAACATCTGTGGACTGACAGACCATACTTAAGGGTTTGACGGCATTGAAGATAATCTAGTCAGGAGTCTAATCACAGTGCAGATCATTTCTAACCACTAACTGCAAGGTGCTCTGACTAAAAGTGCATTTAAAAGCACATGCTTTACTTACAAGAAACAGAGCGCAAAGATGATTTTCATGAGGAGCTTAGAGACCTGTAAATGTCTGAGATTTTTGTATTTTTTCCGGAGAGTGTGAACAGAACTGAAGGTAAACAGAACTGGGCTCTGTGGGACTGTGCAACTGGGCCCCAGCCAGACTTAACACAGTCGGCTAGTATCCTTCTCTCCCTCTCGCTTGCTGTTTGTCTCACCATAACATTTCCTTTCCCTCTCTCTCTTTTCCTCTCTCTCTTTCCCTCTCTCGAACAAGCACAAAGACTCCTTTAGGAAAAGCTTCGTCTCCCACCGAGTTAGAATGAGCAAGTGTGCACGGAGCGAGGGAGTGAGAGAGTAAAGGAGAAGTGGGGAGCGGAGAGCAGGAAACCCTGCTCCGGCACAGGGGGGCAGTAAGTGCTGAGCTGCTACAGGGACTGAGTTACAAATGGGCTCAAACACGCACACACATACATAGAAGGTTACTAATGGAACTTTCAGGACCACTTTGTTCTTCTCACTTGACTACACACCATTAACAAGGATATATTTCTTTCATAATCCTCTATCTACCTCTATCTCTTTAAATATGCTAGCTTTTCTTTTTACGGCACTAAAGTTTCAGAAGTAAAATTATGAAGCAAACGGATGCCAAATTCATCTCATACTGCCAAAGGCGCTGGAGTCTCATGCGGTCGGCAGTAAAGTCATTGAGAGCGACATGTGAGCATCTAAGTGGAAAACAAAGTGAACACAGAAAATGGATGGAATTCAAAGATAATCCAACAAAGACGAGCCTGTTTGTTAGTTGTCCCAGGTTTCCCCAGTAGGTAAATTACAAAGCATTTCATGCTTACACTGGCATACAAGAGAGCTAATTTAACAGCATTGTGGAAAGTATTATTTTGTGAATATAACGGATGAGTTGTGCGTATTGTACATCACTCTCTACGCTAAAATAAAACAAACAATTCAATTAAAATTAAAAACTTACTAGCTTTTAAACTACAGCTATTATAAAACACTTAGCAATGTCAAACAAGAAAAGCACAGCCTGACAGGCCCATCAACATTTCTCAAAAACAGAGCACTCACTCATATGTTTAATTAAAGCACAATAAATGTGGCTGGAGACAATTCTGTGATTTATGATACTCATTCTAAATGATGGCTATATTAAGGCTATGTTTATGCTGGGTATACCCTTTATGATGAATTGCAATTAATCATTTTAGAGATAATGCTATATAACGCTATAGTGAAGATGTCCATGGCGGAGCAGCAATCTAGAAGTGATACATGCTTGATTTAAATGTCTGTGATGTTATTCTTGAATGCATAAAGTGCAGATCAAGCCTCCCAAACACTGTGTCATGTCAGTGATACTCACAGCCTGGCTAGGGATTATTAGTGGGGAGACTTTGATGCCCTCTTAATCCGAACAGACATGCAAGGGTTTTGGCTAAGTAAGATACTATGTATTAACTAATTCATTATTTAAACAAGGCAATATTTCATCCATATAATAGAATATATGTAATGTTATGTAATTGGGGACAAATTATTTGTAATCTTACATAAGTTCTGAGTGATGAGTAAGCAACGGTAATAGTGTAAGAAAAGCTTACACACATCCTATCCTCATCCTATTTCACTGTCTGTGTGCTAGGCTCTTTAACAGATTAGTCTCAGTATCTAGATGTCTGTGTGTATGTAAGTTCATTTACAGTGTGTGTGTGTGCGCAAACATGCGTGTGTGTGTGCGTGCATGTCAGGCTACCTCCTCCTTGACCCAAATACACACTAACTCCTGATCAAGGCACTTGGGACAGATCATGCACGGATGTGTGAATGTGACTGTGTCGGTGTGTGGTTGTATTTGCACAGATCAGTGTCACTAAAGAAGACCCTAAGTCCCAAAGTGAGATGGAAAATGTGTCACATGATTTCAGGATGTAAGCAAAAATGAAATGTTCTGCAAATTACCGGTTTGGCGAGGTCACTGCAAACATAGCGGCAATAAGTGTACAATGCAAACCCATGAATGTCAGAGTCAGATGACAGTTGTTACTGAGAAGTTAAATTATATAACCCAGCTCAGACACACTGGAGACTACCTTAAGTTTTTTAGTTTTTTGGGGGTTTTTTTCCTGGGGAAGAAGTAACTGTCAGTGACTGTATTTATCCCTACCATGGAAACACGGTCTAAAAAGTTCCCACTGTGGAAGGTTTTATAAAAAATAACGGAATATATTAGTTTATGCTCTACGCTCTGTCAGCACAAACTTCACCAACACAAATTCCGTTTATACATCACCGATTTTTCTAGATGAAAGCTATTTTGTGCTATCTCAACTTAGCAGCTTTCGACTAATTTTAACAGAAAGCTGTAATTGAAATTTGTGTGTGCTTATGATACTTTACTCATTTCCAACCCCAGTATGGTAAAAGCCGTCAGTTTGCTGCTGATACCAACAATGCAATGGTCAAGAATGCTACAAATAGGACTGCATGAGAAAAACAGAGACAGACAGACAGACTGGCCTTCTCTAAACAACAAAGTCTGCTGTAGATGTGATTAAATGAAACCATGATTTAAGGCAGCAGGCAGAGCCACAAACAATTATGAAGTCAGTCAGAGAGACAGTGACTAAGACAGACATACAGCCAGACGTGTTCCCAGTCAGAGGCATGGACATACCCTCAGATGAGAGTCTGTTCAGACAATAGGATCACTAAAACAATGGGCCACTATCCTCAACTGAAGACAACCAACTATAGATGGGACAGATTAATTGGCTGAAAAAAACTGTGCTGAGTGACCTATATTCACCATGACAAACTGTGCATTCTGGGAACATAAACACTGGATCAAACAAAGCTCTAAGGCAGAGGTGCCAGTGTGTCGGATTCAGTGGCATCTAGCAGTGAGTTTGCAACCAATAGAATACCCCTTCACCTCACCCTCTTCTTCCAAGCTTGTAGAAGAAACTACATCGGCTTCAAAAGTCCACAAAAGTAAGCCTCTAACTAGCGCCAGTGTTTTGGTTTGACCGATCCCTCTCTAGATATAAATGACACATACGGTGTGTTGTCAGTTGGTAGAGCAAACGGCCCGTGTACAAAAGGCTCAGTCCTTGCCGCAGCGACCCAGGTTCAAATCTGACCTGCGGCACTTTGCTGCATGTCATTCTCCATCGCTCTCTCCACATTTCTGTCACTCTTCAGCTGTCTCTGTAGAATAAAGCTTGAAAAAAACAAACAAACAAATGACGCATCCTATGGTTACAAAACACAGCAATTATTATTAATATTCCGACAAATGAAACTCAAAAATAAGGAAGTAGGAATGACAGACAGAAGCTCAGTTTCAATCTGAGTCAAAACACAGACTTAATACAACAGCTCTTCAATTGCCAGCGTCAGATGTCATACTAACACTGGTTTTTGCAAAAACACGGATTTCTCACCTGCTAAATCAGAGCCGTATCACTGGTTGAGGACTGAGAGGGTTGGAGGTGAGTAAAAAGAGACCTTATTATAATCAACATTATTACTTATAACAACATAATTTGGGTGATTGCCACAAACTGTATGCAATGTTTTTCTTTTGACAAGTAAAGACGATCGGAGAAAGACAAAGAGGAAAAAAAGGGCTGCAGTAGCTCAACTGGTAGATTGGATTGAATATCACTTAGTTTGATCGCAGTGACGGTGGTTTGATCTCTGATCTCAGACCCAGAGTTGCAGCATAGACAGTTCAAATATGGATGTTTCATCCGTGACATGACCCATAGCTGAGAGTGGTTGCTCTGGTTGTTGCAATCTTGACAGTTCTGCCTTTGCTGCATCCGGGGTAATCCAAAAATGGGCAAAGACATGGATTGTCAATGGAGCTGAGGCAGGCGGAAAGAAGCCTGGGTGCTCAAACCACTTGTAACCAGCCATCTGAGGAACTAGAGTTTTTGGCACTTCCACACGAAAAGTACTATATAAAGATTAGTACAAAAATATATTTTCAAAATGGGTTTGATTCATGATCATACCCTTTGTACGTTCAAAACATGGAGTATTATTCGGGAGACACGGGAGGAAAGAGAAGAATCAACAAACTATGCAGGTTTTATCCTTGAGTGCCACTTCAAACACGCCACCCACATCCACATTCAAACTTGTCTGTATGCACACAGGATTTTAACCTCCTGTCGTGCATTGGACACAGTTTGAATGATACACATCCTGGACCCTAAGCCACTCCCCTCACACTCACATACACTGTCCTGCTACCTAGCCATCATACCTCTTGGGAGTCATGGTGTCCCCATGGCAACCTATATTTACACCACTTGACTGCAGAAAAGCGCAAACCACGGTTTAGTAGCAGCTGTGGATTATAGCATGCACACAAAGGCTGAGTGACCCAGAGAAAGAGAAACAGAAATGAGCAGAGACAGAAAGAGAGAGTGAAAGACTTGTACTGGAATCATATGAGCCCAGTAAAGCATTTGTTTGCAGTTGCTAGGCACACAGGCTCCTAGTTGAGCATATGCCATGATGCTCATGTTACCAGCCATGTGGTTAAAAACCCCACACCACCGCAATGCCAAGTAAACTGGTTCAATGATAAAAGCCTGTCTGACTGTCTGCATTCACACAACAGAAGTAGTCCACTGCAACCTCACCATTGTCCCCATATCTACAGTAATTTAATAAGTGCAGAAAGTTGGAGCACATTACAGTATAAACTGTAGTAGATATATTTATGTTTGATATTTACTGCTTTTCTGCAGTACTCACATAATTGTTTGGTGAATTTATAATTGGTTTGTCCATTTCCAGTGATAGAGAGGCATACTGTTTACATTCAGTTACTCACCAAAATACATGTGTGTATTCTTGGTCTAACATTTGAGTTGAGTTTTAAATCCTCAGAGCCAAGCAGATTAGTACAGTACATTTACAAAGCTACTACCTGCTTTCACAACATTACATTATATACAAACAAAGCACAGCTGATATGGGATTTTTGAGATCAACACCGATACTCATTTTTGAAGGGAAAAACTCAATATAATAAATAATGAATGTTTGAGTTTGTAGCTCATAGACTTTTCCATGTGATTATGATTCAGCATCTATTTTCCACCAATGTGACTATGCAAAGCTACTCAGAAGGCTGATTTCTAAAACAAATATCTTAATCTTAAACTTTAGGTTAATAATGTAATTTTAAATAATGTTATTCTTTAATAAACAGAAACCGTATTCATATCACTGCATAACTGATAATATACTGTATCACCGATAGCACCAATATCACCTATATATATGGGTTGGCTCTGATAGATAAGAACCTGCTGAGTCCGATTTTCCACAAACTCCCTCCCACAAGAATAGTTCTAACATAACTCATCACAAAATCACTAAAACCAATCAAACTCAATATCAGCTGTACCTAACGCCTCATTCAACATACCAAGATTGAAAATCAATGATTCACTTCACCTCACTCAGTGGTATGTGGCCTGGGTCCAGGGTCAAACAAGGTATCATGTTATGTGCCTGTTTTTCCATGTTAGTTTGCATATGCAGTGAAATTATTCACAAAAGGTTAAACTACTATTGCAGCTCATGAAAGTACGATATTGTCCTTCTTTGATCCATTTAACCAATAATAACAGAAAGTCAGTATAAATGTGACATTAGGTTCTGTTAGAGTGTGCTGGCATTAACTTTTGGCTCCACTCTTAGCCAAAAAACACTAATCCAAATGCCATGCTGTGGTAACAGTCTGTGGTTGCACTTCATCATAAACCATCCTCAGCATTTGAATGCTGCAGTCATTTCACTGCATTTGCATATAATGCTGCTAATATATTACACACTGTATTCATCCTGAATTACACATTGACTGAAGGCTGCTGTATTCATATGAGATCCCAGCATTTAAAATTTAAAAAGAATATGCAATCTTAGGATTGTTTATTGGTTGCATGTAACCTGGTTTACCTGTTTATCAAATGGCATCTTCTCTCTGCACAATCTGTTCAACAGGAGTGCAGAGTCAGTAACAGTAACATAATAACCCAAGGGAGGTGAAAAGACAACACCACGCCTCAGGTGCTAAATGAATTGTTACTCATTGGGATCAATTATGTTGCTTACTCCTTCGAGTTATTTGAAGGGTTTACATTTAAGATCTACTGCAGTGACCTCATGTTATGTCAGCCACCGGTGATCCAGGAGTATCCGTTACACACCTACTGTAGAAATCCACTTACTGTAACAGCACCCCACCCAATCCTCTTCTCTCCTCTCTTGACCCATGTAGTCATCTTGTCCACTTGTGAGCAGCAGCACAGAGGCACATGGCAACAGTTTAACATAAAACATGTTCCAAGACAACAATAATTCTACAAAAATAGGAACAGGAAGCCAACTAAATGTACCATTCTGTCTGAGAAGCTGGAAAAGTATATTTGTCTTTCCTTGAAACACTTGCCAAATATGATTGACACTGACATTTTCCATAAATCTAAACTGTTTCCTTAATCATTTAATGACTGAGGTGGATTTGTTGAGTAACATAAATAAATAGCCATAGTTTTCACTTGTGTATTCATGGACAGTCATGGTAAAAGCAAGTGTCCTTACTGTAATGTTATGTTTAGTCTGTTCAGTCAGGCAGCTCTGCACTCAAGTAATGAGTTAATTCCTTTTTGCCAAAGAAAGATCTTGTGTTCAAATGTTACTGAATTAATACAATTTATAACATCATAATTAGAAATTAACTGATTGTTTTTATTGGTGCACCACAATATGAGCTGCACACTGTGCACCAGCTCAAGTAGACATAAAGCTTGTGGGTGGCAAACAGGCTGACAGCAGAGGACGAAGGAAGGGAAAAAAGTAAGGAGGGATAAAGAAGGTTGGCAAGAGGGAAGAGGGAATCTCAGGTGGCACAAAGCCCCATATGGCTGAAGAGCAACAAGGGAGGGAATAGAAAAGGGGAGATGGGTGGAGTCCAAAATTAGAGAAGAAAGGAAGGAGAAGTGAAATGTAGAAGCAGAGCAGCAGGAAACGATGATTAATCTGTTTGTTATTCCCTGTTTGTTCAATTAGAGAACGCTCCCGCTAGAAAGTTGTGGAGCAAAACACTTATGTTACGGATATTGTTTGTTTTTGCAAATAGGCACAGTTTATAGGGACCCTAGGATCCTTTGAAATGAAAAACTTCTAATCTAAAACATATTCACCAAGGTGTTCACCACTGAATCCAGTTGCAGGAAAAATACTTGTTTTCTCTATAATCAAAACAGAAGCTTGCAACAGTGTGAAAGGGTTAAAAATATGCAGAACTATCAGAACTTGTGCAAAGCAAAGTGACTACTTCACTATCAGGCGATATCACTGTTATGGCCCGTCAGCTGCTGTTAGAAGAGTCCAATCCGCGCACACGCACACACATATGCACTCCGTCTGTCTTCCTCTCTGACTGAGCCCACATACCACAGCGGCTAACATATGACTGCAGGCTTCCAGAAATAAATCTGAGCAGTCCATAACAGCTGCATACAAACAGTGCAGACAGATACACTGTACTGAAGATACTTGAGACTTATACACATGCATACGCTGTGTTTAGGGTATCTGCAAAAGCTTTCTTTCAGGGACAGAGGTTATAAAATAGCAGAGGTGCAACAATCTATAAGTAAATGCATATTAATTACGTCCTACTGTCCCAGGCTTTAAAACAAACTCCTATGTGGAACATAAACCACAACAGACATTGCTGTAATTGTTAATGGTATACAGATTAATTAGGTTCACATAAAATGTGAATAAAGGTAACACTTACAGCACTTAATTCAGAAGTTAATTATTTAGTTAGTTAATTATTTAGTTAATTATTAAGTTTTTTTTATGTCAAGTGGTCAGGGGATTAAATTAAACATGGAACAAAGTTCAACAACCATAAGCTTTATCAGCCATAGCTATACCATACACAGAGTCCTTATTAAACCCCTAAAATGAGAGCAAAGGTTATACTTTATGCTTTTGATCTAATATGTTCAGTTAATGTGTACTCTGGTCATTCTTCAGTTCTAGCAGAACAAGCTTGTGGAAGCATTGCATCCACACCCTTTCTATTTAAAACAAGATGGCCTGTGGCGTAGATATTACCAGATACACACTGCACCGCTGCCAGCAACGCATAGCCTCAAATACTCTCTCTCTCCCTCTTCCTATCTCAATTTTCACAGGAGTTAAATTTAACCCTTCGTAAAAACAACTTTAAATATCCAGATGTGACTGTGTAAACTAAAACATTTTCCTCTTTGGTAAAAGTAAGTACAGGCTAGCCTTCAAGTAAAAGAGAAAAAAGAGGGATGTCCCTGAGTCAGCAGTGTTGAGCCAGTGGCTGACCACACAAACCCTCATATTCTAAATAGAGCAGATTATGTAAAGGATGTGTAGGGTGGGGAGTTTGTGTCTGCTTCTGTCTCATAATCTCATCAAGTATCATAATCATTTGAGACCCCAGCAGGAAAAGACACAGCAATAAGGGACATTATTTTACAATACAGAGACGGACAGTCACATATGGCATTCAGATACTATGCAAAGGATGAGACTGACATTTCAGTCCAGTGGGCACAGTTTCAAATTAATGGGCATTTGCCCTGCACCTAGCAACTGGTGTGGATCTCCCTCCACATACTACAGTGCGAGCACACATGGCATCCATGTCCACACGGACAGGACAGTTAGAGGCCAATAATTATCTTTGGGTGTGTTTGCTGAGGATAAACGGACAGTTATTTGTAATCCCATACTGTATCTGGAAAATCTGCCAACCCAGTCTTCCTGTGGGTGTGTTATAAAACCGAGTAGACACAGAAATGAAGCTACCACAAACAACAGATCTCAAACAAAATGTATGGCCTACCAACAGTGAGGCAGATGGCAGCACCAATCCAGATGTCAAGTGGTGAGGCTTATTTTAATTTATTCCACTCTTTGCACTTCATGAGGCACTCTGGGTCAAAAATCCAGACATAAGAAATGAACAAAGCCTGTGTGGCAATAAATAGCAACAAATGTTTGTCTCCGTATGATGTGGGCGGCTGATCATCACAGGGGACTGAACCATGTGACCAAAGTAAACTCACAAGGTCCTGACGTCACGCAAGACTGTCTCCAGAAAACACAGATGGAAAAACCGAAGACGTCTATTAAACCTGCAACTGCTTAGTCAAACACTTTGAAGATATGTTTAAAAAATGGAAACAATCTAGGAACGCTATAAATGTTGAATTTATTTGAGCAGTTTCCTCTTACTTCTCTTTTTATCTATATTAGTCCGTTTCTTCTGGGGGAATGGATACTAAAATTAAGAGCATGTAACAAAACCACATTAATCGGAGGCTTCCAGACTGAAGCTCACTCAACGCACAATAGGCAGACACACATAAACACCAGGTCCAGACATGTAGAGGAAAACACCAGAGTGCTAATTAAGACTGTTGTGTATGCTGCAGACTTTAGGAGGGAGGACTACTCGAGTACTACTCTACACCCAAAGGACCAAACATTAAACAGGTGCAGGTTCAAGTCGGAGGTATTTCATGTGCCACAAATACATTATATACAGTATACAGTAATACAGTATTTTTAATTACGCTAATTTCGCCTTAGGTCAAGCTGACTTTGGGGCAGGTTATGGATAATCTTGATCTCAGTGCACTGTGACAAATCAGTACTCATTTAGGCTCTGGGAGGGGAGGAAGTTGCCTTTTGTGTCCACGCTTAATTACAGGCTTATAAATCTCAGGAACAAGTCTTCATTCAGGCTACCTTTACACTCCTGAAGTACACACTCGGGCTTTCCGAACACTGACACGCACATGCACGCACATATCCACCGCTCAGATTTCAATGGCAAGGTACAAGCGATTTTCACTTCCTTCAAAAGAGCAGCCTCTAACCTCCCTCACTCGTCCGCTCAGTGACTGCGCTGTGTATGTGTGTGTCTAGTTTTATGAGCTGTGCTTCATTAAGACTGGGCTATGTAGTAAAATAGCAACTCCCCGTGTGATGACGAAAGAGAGATCACAACACAAAGGGGGTTGTCATGGTAATTTATATGGACAGAAATGTCACACTGACTGGAAAAAAAAAGGCGTTTTGGGTCTACTGCCAGCTGACTCTGCAACCAGTCTACTTTGTAATTTGGCCAAAAAGCTCTTGAGTGTCTGAAATCACTGTGTTTAAGAGTATCTGGTTAAAGGGACCTTTGCTTGAAAGATAAGAGAAGAAATAGACCCACCTTTAATTCACCTCATCAGAAGTCTTTCAAACAGTATCACACCCTACTCAGGTTGCCACTGAAGAACACCTGTGTATTACTGTGCATCAGCGCTCCGCTGCTGTTGAGCCTTTAACACACACCTACAGTATAGATCGAGTAATTTCCAGGATCCTGAAGGTTCACTGCAGATAGACAAAAGGGGCGATCCCTCTAAAATGACAGCAGCACACACAGAAATCCCATCTTTGAACAATAATTACAGTGCTGACTTAATGTTTGATGAAGTCAGCAAGAATACAGACGTAAAGTACACAGCTATTACCATAATTAGCACCAAAGTAACACATAATTACACTAATGCAGAATCATACCTGGTCAGTGAGATACTTACAAAGACACCATAACTCTAATTTAACTGATAAAAAAAATCAAATAAACCAGTCAAAACCGTTTGGAAAATAACAAATTATTTAAAAAACGAGGCCACTGAAGGCGGTAGTGCAATATTTTATATCATATCCTTTAAAATAAAATAAGTTAACACCAACGTGTGCTTTTAATGCCTGGACGCGTAATGGAAATGTCAGACGATGACTGAACAACACATGTTTGCTTTAGATTAAAAATCCCGTCCATCTGCATCTGAAAGGTAAAGATCTGTTCACACCCCACATAACAAACTGCAGTGAATAAACAGTACTGCAAGCTCACAGAGACAGTGACATCATTCGATGATATGATGCGATGATACGTGGTCATTTGTCGATGTGGTCAGGTCATTTTTATACAGAAGCAGAGGGAGAGGGAAGGGAAGGCCCAGGTGTCACTAATAACATAAACAATGACTGTCTGTGTTAAGTGTAAGATAGGAATGGATTTTGTTTTAATTGAAGGCTGTGACATGTCAGCCTATGAAAAGGGCCTACACTGTCCCCCAAAATCACAGTTCAAAGCTCATTGTGGAGAACACCTACTGTACATCTGTTGCTGTTGTCAGTTACTCTGCACTACTGTAGCTAACAACTACACCGCTGCATTATGCTTTGGTCCAGAGCTGTTCACACTTATTGTCAGCGAGTGGCAAAAAGACTGAGGGCAAAATGCAAGCATTCCTGTGTGGCTGCTGGAACACTCTCTCTGTTGTCAGTACTGACTACAGGCTGCAAATGTTTATTAAGTGGACGCTCTTCTGGGTCTGGGGGCTCCATACGCTGTATCCCGAATAATTCCGCATTATTGGCCAATGGAATAAATAAGCTCAAACAATAACATACATTCATTAGTAATTAATAAGCCGAGAGATAAACTGTTTGAGCTGACAAGACAAACTGCACGCTGTAAAATGGCTGGTTGTGAGACCTAATTCAAAGACAACCAACGTGGGATTTTCTGTGCTGAAATTAAACTAATTATCCAGCAAGTCCGTTTAATGTTACGCAGAGGAAGAATATAAACGCCATTTATTTAGCCTTAACTTTTTGAAGGACTTACCCTGAAGGCGGTTTTGAGGACTCGGTCATTGCAGTGATTAGATATCCAACTTCAGGTGATAGCGGCACTCGAGCTGGGCTCCCAAAATCCGCTGCTGCTCTTTAGACTCGGTGGATATCCATTATGTTATCACCTGCGAGTTAGCACATGAAAATTACATTACGTTGACGACGTCGTGTTTTCTAACGTATATTATCACTCCAACGGTTTGTTTTGTTTTGTTTTTTGGTAAGAAATAGACAACTTTGTTTTCTATCACCGGTCCAACAAGTGACAGTGCGCAGAGATGACAGTCCAGTGTGACCTGGAGCACAAAGACCGCAAAGTGTCCCTGAAGGCTAACTACGACGCGCAGCCGATAAATGTCCAGTATGTGGAGTCCAACTTACTTTAGTCAAAATGTTCTCACTGAGTGGTGGACTGAGTGACTTGTCAAATCCAGTACATATAATCTTCGTATTCCCACCGGGTTGATTTTCCCTCGAGCATTGCCAAGCTAACTGAATTAGTAGATTGAACGTCCGGTACTATCTTTCAAAATAAGAGCAAAATGCAATTTAAAGAAAAAATGTTTTCGTTTCCCTCCCTTTATTTTTTGTATCTTTTACAATATACCATACATAAACATACATACCATAACAACTATTAACTCTACAAACGTATAATTATTGGGTAACGTGGGGAGATTTGGGTTTTAAAAAATATGATATCCAGTAAATTGTGTTGAGACAATATATATATGTATGTATATGTGTGTGTGTGTATATATATATATATATATATATATATATATATATATATATATATATATATATATATATATATATATATATATATATATATATATATGTGTGTGTGTGTGTGTGTTTGTGTGTGTGTATATATATATATATATATATATATATATATATATATATATATATATATATATATACAGTAAAAATTAAAAAGAAAGGGGGTGAGGCAGAGGTGCAGTCCCTCAGATCCACAGGCAGACTGTACCAGAGAAGTTCCAGAGAAGGCAGATTCCCCTTATTTCTTTGTGGAGGTTCTTGGCACTACCAGGAGTCCAGCTGTAGGGGATATGAAGGGCCTGCTTGGTTCATATCTCTGTAGTCTGTCTAAAAGATAGGTCGGTGCCAGGCCAGTGATTTAAAAACCACTAACTACCACTACAACGCCCACTAGGGAATTCCACAATTTTATTTCGTAGGCAAAACTATATGGTTTCCGGTGTTTTGCTGCTGCATCTTCCTGACTTGACAAAGCTATCTCTAGCCCGCCTTCGTCAGCAGCTCTCATGTCAATCATCCTCATTGGGAATTCACTGAGCGCCAGCTGGAAACCGACAGCACAAATTTACCATATACATAGATAAATAAAAACAAAGTCATCGACATGTACATACATGAGCTATACATCTTTAAGATGTATTATAATTGCATTATTATAATAAGAAATTATTATTGTTGTTGTTATTGTAAATATTGTTGTTGTTGTCATTATTGTTGTTGTAATTTGAACATCTGCAACATGCATAATGTCTCATTGAAATTTTATTTCAGGCTATTATTCTAGAATTCAAATCTTCTCTCCCGGGATGCTTTTCCCGGCATGCACTGTGCTGCGATGCCCATAAAACACCTCCCCTCGCAAAACTAAGGTGTGATTCTCCACATCACCACAAGAGGTCACTCATGTCCATCTGTTGGGTGGCTCACATGCCATTCAATATAATTTAAGACAGTTGTTGGCTTGTTGAGAGTGATGGGCAGCATCAGCAGAAGAAGAAGAACAACAACAACAACCACAACAACGATGTAAATCAAAGGAGTAGTTATATCATCAAAATGTGGCTGACACATGCTATCGCTCTCTGATTAATAGATATATTTATGATCATACTGGACTGTCACTAAATCTAAGCAATACTTTCTCTGATCATCTTTAAGATCTGTTTGATATGATTAACTGTAATCACACTGCATCCCACTCACGAAATAGTCTGACCAATGAGTGGGCTTGTTTTGTTCTGACATGCAAGTCTGTGCTATTTTTGGTCTTCACTAAGCATGAATCTGTGAACTTTAAGCTCCTGATAACAATCTGACAGGAAACCCTGTTCACTTCTCTTTCTGTACTGCTCATTTGATAGGTCTTGACTGTTAGGCAGTTTAACACTGTTCAGCATTTGAGGACATCACATCTTGCGAGATCCGGACAGAGAAATAAGGAGCCCTGAAGTGCAGCTACCTGATAGGAAAAGGCATCACCGAGATATCACCATGTCAGGTGAATGCATTTTAACAACTGTTCACTTTTTTATCTCTCATACATAGATTTGTGTATTATTAATTTATTGAAGAAATATTCATCCGTTTTACATTTAAATCCAAATGCAGTAACGCCGTATACTTTGGGTTTCTATTTGGATCTTTCTTAAATGACTATAAAGTACTAAGATTATTTTATTTTAAATGTTCAAAACTTTGCAGAATAACGAAAGACAACATATTATTATGAAAAGTATTTCAAAACAGCTCTTTAAGCTATTTGTATTTACCAAACTGCTTAAAGTCACATCTCCAATAAGGTAGACAATAACAACAGGAATTTAAGTCTAAAGTAATTATAACAGTTCTAATAGTTAATAGCAAGGCAGTTATTATAATATAAACACATCCCCCATTTTTCAAATATCTCAAAATACCCCCCAGGATAACGACAACAAATATAAGAAATAATAAGAAATGTATATGCTACAACAGGCAACACGCACCGCCATCTGAAATAAATTTTAGTAAATGTAATCAGAAGTGGGGGTGAAAAAGTGAAAAACGGAGATGGAAATATTGACTAATGTTGGCACCAGTGTACACAGCTATAAAGTAAGAATATTAAGTACTAGTAAGAAAAAGTATGTTATATAGTAATATGTTTGTAACCTCATATGAACAATTTTGACAAGGGTTCAAGTCCTTTTTCATAAAGCCTTTACATCGTTATATCTACCCCTTGAAGATGAACGGGTGGGTGTAACAAAGGTTACCAAGAAGAATTACTGGTGAAGACCAGCAGGTGGCACAATTGATAGTCAAACGATTCTGGATAATCATTTCTGCACATCAAGATGAAGTCATTCAGTTTGTGATGATCAAAGCATTGAAATCCAACATTAACAAATGGTGTGGTGTCATCATATAAGTTTGTCTTGAAGCATATATCTGAAGTGACAATCTGAAACACAATTTTCTGTCAACAGGCCAAGAAAATGACACCTATGATTACTCGGCTTATTATGACAGCATTGAAAACAACAGATCGTTTCACTCTCCTTGCGAAGACTTCGGTGTGAGCAATTTTGGCCGGGTGTTTCTGCCCACTCTCTACAGTGTGGTTTTCATCCTTGGCTTCATAGGTATGTATAAGAGTGTGTGTGTGTGTGTGTGTGTGTGTGTGTGTGTGTGTGTGTGTGTGTGTGTGTCTGTCTGTCTGTCTGTCTGCCTGTCTGTGTCTGTGTGTGTGTGTGTGTGTGTGTGTGTGTGTGTGTGTGTGTGTGTGTGTGTGTGTGAGAGAGAGAGAGAGAGAGAGAGAGAGAGAGAGAGAGAGAGAGAGAGAGAGAGAGAGAGAGATACATGATATTACTTGATGACAGATTTCTCCTCTCCCCAGGTAATGGCCTAGTGGTGTGTGTCCTGGTGAAGCACCGCAACCACACCAACTTGACAGACATCTGCCTTTTAAACCTGGCTCTTTCTGACATCCTCTTCGTCATCACGCTGCCTTTCTACTCTCACTTCTCTGTGGTCAGTGAATGGAAATTTGGAGATTTTATGTGTCGTTTCACGAGTGTCTCCCATAACATCGGGTTCTACAGCAGCATCTTCTTCATGGTTGTCATGACGCTGGACCGCTACATGGTCATCATGTATTCTCTTAAGGTGGCACGATATCGCACTCTAAGAGCAGGCATTGCTCTGACCATATTGGTGTGGATGCTGAGTTTGAGTGTTGCCCTACCTACTTTAATCTTCACAAAGGTGTCAAATGAGTCTCACGGACTGATTTGCGCCTACCTCCCAGAAAACGAAGCATGGAAGCATTATAACATCTTCACGACAAGCCTACTGGGTCTAGTGATTCCTTTGGTGGTGATGGTAACTTGCTATGCTAGGATCATCCCCATCCTGGTAAACCTGAGGAGTGCAAAGAAACACCGTGCTGTTAAGCTTATCATCTCCATAGTGGCTGCCTTTTTCATATTCTGGGCTCCATATAACATTAGCCTTTTCTTGGACTTTCTGAAAAATAAAGGAAAATTGCAAGGTGACATATGTTACCTGGATGGCAGTATTAGGCTGGCAATAACAGTGACCGAGGCCTTCGCTTACAGTCACTGCTGCCTGAACCCCATCATATACGCCTTTGTGAGCCAAAGGTTTACAAAACAAGCTATGCAGCTGCTGAGGAGCTTGGTGCCTGGGATTCCATTTCTCTCTTCCAGAGAATTGTCAAATAGCTCATACAGAAAAAGCTCAATTATGTCAAGGTCCTCGGAAGTCACCCCCACTTTTATTCGGTAGGAGGTGAGGACGGCTGTGGTGTGTGGACATGACAGACTTGCATTTTGACATGTTTTTATCCAGGTAGCCTTCTGCCTGCCATGTACATAAGTGTGTTTAGTTTTACTTGTCGCTTCCAGTTTACACCTATAACCGTGTTATTCATCAGCAATGTGCTATTTTAAAGAGCTTCCTGTAGTGTACATATTATCTTCAGACCAGTATGATCTCATGTGTTTTGTATTTTGCACTGGAATGTTTTGTTTTGAACATATTTCATGTGTGATCTGATCAGCATCATCACTTCCAGTATGATATCTCGGCTTTTATCAAGCCATGCAATGCTTCTCCTTTTTCTGCTGACATTGGAGGAAACTCGGCATGGCATTTCTAACTGCATCTCTTAACCAAAAATATGAAGTTTATGTCTGTAACCGCCCCAGACTTTCAGTCTGTGTTGATACAGACTAACAAAGTTAGCCTTTCCATACATTTGCTGATGCACCTGCAAGTTAGTGGAAAAAAAACATTCACGCTGTATAGGAGAAGTCACCATTAAAGAGTAAAACAATATTTTTCACACATGGAATTGTTTTTCTCACTTTGCCTTTGTGGAAAATGTGACTCATTCAGAAGTTTGATGGTGAATCAAAGCAACACGCGGTATGCAGCGCCCTTTGCAAACACCATCATTTATCATGGATTTCAAACTGTTGACATGGGGCCAAGTTCATCTCATCACACATTCCTGTAACTTTCCATATATTTTCTCGATGTTGCATTTTTACATATGTACAGTATACTGCGTATTTGCCTTTTTTCTGTGTTTTCATACTGAATACATTCATTCATTCATTTATTTTTTGTTGTTAGTATATTATGTTATGATTTGGAGTTGTAATGATTTTGTTTGCCTGTGGAGATTATTAAAGTTTTCTAAGTTTTCTATTTCTTTTCTTCTCTAAGTGTACCAATGATAATGTGATACTGGCAGTTCAACTCATGTTGTGCTTGTTTAAAATAAAGGTTTGACCTAGTTACCTGCTACAACAACCGCAGCTTGTTCTGTAGAGCCATTTCAGCAATTGAGCAGAAGCTACAGCATAAATTTAAATAAATATGAGCACATATACACATGTAGTATGTAGTTAAGTTGATCCAGTTTTAAATTAATTTTAATACACATTTGTTTTTAACATTGCATTTTAAGATTTGGTCTTATCTCCTTTGAATTTAAAAGTAAAGTCATTACAAAAGTAATTCAATTAAATTCAAATTGAAAACATTCAAAATGAAAAAAAATCAGATGAGCTAATTGCTGTTTTCAAAAGTTCATATCACCAAAGTGAGTAAGAAAGACAAAAAGAAAATGACAAAAACCTCATTAGCATACACTTTCCCCTCTACTCCCTTCTTGAAACGCTCTAACACATTAAGGGACATTTCTCAGAAAACCACAATGACACCTCTATGCCGGTTTGACACAATGCGGAGGAAACAACATCACATCCCAGTGTTACCAGAAATGAGTTCTGCTGCAGGATTTGACACAAAAAGCATGCATTGCAAGTTAGCAGGATGACACATAAGCTTGGAGCCCAACACAAGAGCATACAATTTCAAGAGCAGTGATTTTGGCAGATAATGCGGTAAGCACATTAAGATTTCAATTTTAAAATATTTAGCTGTTTACTAGACCTCCATGTTCTTTCTCACCTCCTACACCCATAAACACAGTGTGTAGTTGAGGATTATGTGGTCGCGTGTGTGTACGTTTGCGCCAGCCACAGGAAGTGAGGGTCGGCATGGGTTTCAAAGCAGGATGTATTATGTTGATAGTGAGAGAACAACGTTTGAGATGTGGTTTACAAAAGCTGATTTCTGTGCGATATTTATGACCATCAAGTCTACATTAAGTCTTTGTTGAGCCGTTGGTTGATTTCTGTAGACTTCATTCATCATGACTCACTGCATGACTATATCTGAAAAGTTCAACTTCAAAGGGCAGGAAAGTCCTGCAACATGTCTCATGTCTGAATTCCCTAACATCTATGCATGCATGTAAAGCTTTTTATCTCTTCAAAATGTTCTCAATGTGGAACCCAGAGTTCACTCATCATGATGGTGTGGAACATTATGCCTGTGAGAGAGGAGAGGAGAAGCATATCGTCTTATATCTCTGTTTCCTGTAGATTTGTGAGTGGGGTTTTTACACACACTTCAGAGCAAACTGTGAGGAGAAAACACCGCAGGAAAATACAATCACAAGCCAAAAGATCTCATTGTTGATTAAGTAAGTATCGACATTTATTTTTTATATTTGAAAGAGTCAGTTACTTTGTCTTCACATTAGATAGAGAAGGCATTCAAATCCATCTTAAGCGATAAATTCAGTAAGGTCAAGAACAATGTGTCTCTTCATATGGTTAAATCATTTTATTTGGATCCTACAGTAGATAGTCACATTTTTCAGCCAAATCAGTTTAGGGTGAATTAGACTGTTGGAAGATTCTAGTATTTTGTGTATTTTCACTATTTCATTGAAGCTCTGTGAGAAGCACTTCAAAGTAAATTACAAATCTTCAAGTCCATTTCAGAGTTGTGCTGGGTTTGGTATCAACCACATGTCCAATAGCTTGGGTGGTTGCTTACAAAGGGTAGAGCTGCATGACTGCAACTCAATGCCTCACATAAAATCTAGAACTATAGAGCCTCTTTTGTGTCTCAGATACCACTTTTGTCACATTTGTTAGTTAATTAGTTAGTTGGTTAATACCAACATTGCTACTATTACAGTACTTTGTGTTAGTTGGTATGAGAAACTGCAATAATAATAATTGTACTTTACTTTTCTTTTGTGTCTGATGATCTCTCTTCTTAGCCAAACTAAACTGTGTTTACCCAAAGTACTACCTACACATTCTGTTCTTCCTCACACAGCAGTATGAACGCATCAGACGAGTACATCTACGATGAGTTCTGTGATGAGAGTTCCATCCCAGACTTGCTCAGTAACGTCAAGCCAGTTCTTTGCTATGTGCTGTTTTCTCTAGGCCTGCTAGGTATGTTCAAAAACATGACTGACCTTTAAGAGAAAATATTACATGTATCACTCCCATTACACTTGTTAATTCATTGAGCAATATGTGTGCAACAGATATGTGCCACAGTTCACTAAAATAACAACTGATCATTCAAATTGATTTCACAGGCAATGCCACTGTTCTCTGGCTTCTCCTTTGGCACATAAAGCTGAAGACTATGACGGACATATGTCTCCTCAACCTGGCCCTGTCTGACCTAATTCTGGCTTCATCCCTGCCCCTCTGGGCCAATAATTTTGCCAACCTTGTATCATGCAAAGTGATGACAGGAGTCTATCAGGTGGGGATTTATAACTTTTATTATTATTATTATTTAGAAAACTGAAAAATGGCAAATCACTCATATTGTGATACTTAAAAGTATGGCGGTGCAGGGTGGTCTGGTAGCTCATCTGCTCCCTCCTAGTTAGACCGAGTAGTAGTTCGTGCAACAGTTCCGCTGTAAATACAAGTCACATGCAGTTTTTTCTAATAGATATTCTGCCAGTATCCATGGTGATATCGAGTGTTAGCAGGTGCCGCTGTAATACTAATCTCATTGAGGTCCGTAGAGTCTGCCAAATGTCACTTTATGCTACATCCTGTTCTGACTTTGCTTCCTCCTCTGAACAGCTGGGTTTCTACAGTGGAACTTTGTTTGTGACCCTAATGAGTGTTGACCGCTACCTGGCCATTGTCCACGCTGTTGCAGCAATGCGAGCCCGGACACTTCATTATGGAATCACAGCCAGCATCATAATCTGGGTTATATCTGTCGCCTTGACAATGCCTCAGGTGATATTTGCCTTGCCAGAGCTAGATAGAGAAGACAACAAATACGAGTGTCAGCCACTGTATCCAGAGAACAACTTTAAGTTTTGGAAGATGCTGCGTAACTTCAGTGAGAACACGGTGGGGCTTTTTGTTGGCCTCTCAGTCATGGTTTTCTGTTATGTGAAAATCCTTGTTGTGCTGGCCAAATCTAGAAACTCCAACAAGGACAGAGCTGTAAAGCTGATCTTCATCATAGTGTGTGTGTTTGTGGTGTGCTGGGTCCCCTACAATGTTATAGTTTTCCTTCAAACACTGCACGTGCTTGAAATCCTGCAAACCTGCGAGACTGTAACAAACTCTGCTATGCACTTTGCTGAACTCATTGCACTGTCTCACTGCTGTGCGAATCCAGTCATCTATGCACTTGTAGGGGAGAAGTTTAGGAGGTCAATGGGCAGAGTGCTGGCTAAATACCTCTGCTGGAACATAAGAATCCAAAGAGACACCATGGATACTACAAACACACCTCTAAAATCAGATCACGAAACATGAAGACACCATGCTTCTGTGTGGTGGTGTATATAGTAACTACATAAGGAAAAGCCTGTGTGTGTGTGTGTGTGTGTGTGTGTGTGTGTGTGTGTGGTGTGTGTGTGTGTGTGTGTGTGTGTGTGTTTGCGTGTGTGTGTTTACATTCATTCAAATCATACAATTCTAAGTATAATTGTAACTTTTAGAACTATATTGTAAATAAATATATTGAAACTTGATTGCTTTTTCTTTTATTTTTAATTTTTTATAGTAAGTAAGGAAATAAACTTTCAGGCTATCGATCTGTGTATTTTAGCTGTTCTATCTGAAATGTTGTGAAATGTCACAAGCTAAGCCTCTTGCCACAGCAGTACATTACTAATCAACTGTTCTGTAAATGTGCTAGTATAATTTTTCAACTTCAGTCATTTTATTTGATATTTCTGAAGCAGCGAGGCATCTTTTTTTAGACAGTGTGCGAGCAGAGCAACAGGAAGCAGCAAAACAGCAGTACAACAATACAATAACAACACCAACTATCTGGTACATGTGACAATGCAAGTAACGCACATCCAACTGACACATACAGACACACAGAGCAGCCAACAATAAAAGAAATGTGGCCATGTGAGGGACCGTGTCAGTCGGCAATGAGGACAACGGGTAGTATTTTCAAAAAGGGGTCTATATTTAACCAAAGTATGAAGCAAAAGTAATAAAGAATTGGGCCCATAAAAGAGGTCAAATTAACAAAATTGTACAAACATCAAGTGAACAAGCTAACAGAAGACAAAACAAACAGGCCTCCGGACTGAACACAAGAGGAGAACTTACATACTGGGTGATCCACCCATACCAAACACAAGAGATGTTAACGTAAACACTAAATCACCGATCCTGGGGCGACAGAGCCTTCTCTGCAGCTGCCCCCTCCCTCTGGAACTCTCTCCCAAAACACAACCGTGACTGCTCCGACTTGCCCACCTTCAAATCTTTGATAAAAACACACCTTTTTAAAATTGCTTTTAATGTTTAGCTCTGTCTATTGTGTTTTTAGCGTACTATCTCTTATTGTTTTCCTGATTTGCTGTTCTTTTTATGTACAGTGTCTTTGAGTATCTTAGAAAGTGCTTCTAAATAAAAAATATTATTATTTATTATTAAACACAGAAGCAGCAGCTATTCGATCAACAAAGCAAAGTGAAATTACTAATTGTCTAAAAAAAGTAAACAGTACAGCACTAGACCCCCACCCCCTGCAGCACCCTCTGCTATAAAATGGCTGAGCTTGTGGAGGCAGATCCTTTTTCCTGGCAGTCCCAGCTCCCAGGAGCAGCAGCAGGAGCACCGATGACTCCGTAACGGTAAGAACAGACATTAGGAAACCTTACCTAAACAAAGACTGTACAAAAGCTAACTAAATGTGCGCGTCAAATAGACAAACATTGTACTGTCAAAGAATAAAGTCTGTTGTGATTCATTTCAATACTAAATGTTAAGCCCATGTAGACAAATAACTTAATCAAATGTATAATCTGTATAAACGTATACAACAGAACTTAACTATAGAAACAAAGTGCAGAGTGCAGAAGGTTACCGACATTTATGGTTGTGAGGCCACAGCTGTGGCCATCACAGGACATCATAATGTTAGAGGCAGTTCCAAGTTAAGTAAAATGTTAATACCATACACATACACATAAGCCGTGTAGCGCATAGTTGTAAGACACTGAGTTAGTTAGCAGCAAGTTTAGAAGTAAACAACAAACTGTCAAACAATATGTGAGTGAGGTTAGGGATGATCATTGCATTCATATATAGCTTTACTGGTGTATCTGTTGGGCATTTTATTGTCTACCTAAAATAAAAAGTCAAAGAGAAGGTATCTGACTGGAGAAACTACTTGGATGACTTTCAGGCTTTCTAGGCAGCTGGTCATTGTTTGACAAGAAGTGTGCAGAGCAGAATCCCCGTGTTACTTTCTCCCTGACTAACATGCTGGTGTGAGATCATCCTTGCTTTCAGTTCAGCTGCTGATTCAAAATGATGATAGAATTGCAAAGAATCTGAAACACATCTGAAATCAATCCTTAGATATTAGTCAGAACATTTCCCTACTCAGAGAAAGTCATTTGCTTCCTATGCACTGGGTTAAAACAACTGCTACTCTAGACTGCACTGATGGCTGTGTCAGTATCACTCCCTCAAGCATAAAAGCACATACGCACATGCAGAGTTCTGTGCTTGCCTGCTCGTCTTAGTCACTATTCAAAGCTTGTATATAGGACATGCTTCTGTGCATCCGCTGGCCCTGTGGTTTTATCCAACTTTTCGAAAGTACCTTCAGGAAATATAAAACCATGTTTTGTCTATGTGCAAAACCCACAAGCCCCTCTGCAGCTTGGTTAGTGGTTGTGACTATTTTAATTTTGGCAAACTTCTAAAGACTAATCTTACTGCATCCACGTCAGCATCCTGTGATCCCGAGTGAACAGCACTATCAGCTACCTTGTTTGATAATTCAAAAAATAAAAAAATACAATTGTTTTTTGTTAAGTGACTGAACACTAACCCATCAGCGATTGCATGTGGGTGAGGTTTAACACAAAAATACATTTCAAATATATGATAAAAAGTCAGCTGAATGTGACAGTCATTTGTAATTTGTCTTACTAGGCAGTGTGGATCAATAATGCTAATACTTACTTAATGGATCCTTGATTTGACATTTTCAGCTTAAATCAGTTGCTACATCTATGTGTGCATCTATAAACCAAGAAACTTCTTATCTCTGATGAACATTATAATATAATGAGAGGAAGCAACCCTTTGTTTTCTTGTAATAATAGCTGATTATCTTTTTATCTCAAGATAATAATGCTAGACATAAAATATGACACATAACATGTGGTAGTGGAAGTTAAAACTATAAATAGAGCACTTTGAAATTGGATAAAAAAGCAGAGCACGCCACCTAGGTTTTAAAGAGAGATATGTGTAAATACAATTCACTGCACAGGACTCCTTTTGCAAAACTGTAAACACAGCTCCACTGCTTTACACTCAATTTCCAGATGATCTACACACTCCTATCAAAACTATACATATTTATGGCTATTTTTTACACAATTCTGCCAACTGTCAGGCCACACTTTCACATGTGAAAACTATTATTTATAATTACTTCACTTTGCAATCAGCCTGAGCACTATAAATAAGCCACAGGTAAGCTTTTTGTGTGGAGAACAATGGAAGGAGACAGAAGAGTAAAAGGAGTGAGAGTAAGAGGAGGGCGAGGAAGAGGAGGAGGAGGTGCAGAAGCAAGAGGGAGAGGAGGACAGCGAAGACAAGGAGGAGCACTTAGAGGAAGAGGACAAGGAGGTGCACTTAGAGGAAGAGGACGAGGAGGTGCAGAAGCACAAGGAGAACGAGGAAGGGAAGAGGAACGGGAAGGAGTACGAGTAAGAAATAGAATCACTGATGTCATCAGAGCTACAATAGTGGACCATGTAATCAACCATGGCATGAGCCTAAGGGAAGCTGGCCAACGGGTTCAACCCAACCTGAGCCGCTACACTGTAGCAGACATCATAAGAACATTTCAAAATGAGAATCGGTTAGTACAGTATCTTCTTCACACTAAGTTTTACATTATACTGTAATAGTGTCATATTCTTTTGAGAAACAATACTATACATTTACTGTAAAAATACTGAAATTGCTACTTTACAGAATTGTTAGACAACCTGTTGCTGGGGGCAGAAGAAGACTATTCACGGCTGAACAAGAGACCCACATAGTGAATATGGTGCTGGCAAACAACTCCATAAGGCTACGAGAAATACAGCAGCACAAAACAGAGGATGACACAACATTCAAACACATAAATAATGTGAGCATCTCTGCACTATCTCGCATACTGGCACGAAACCGAATAAGGATGAAGCAGGTCTATAGGGTTTTTAGAGTTTTTCTCTGCTTGGCGCTGGAAGGTTTATGACCGTCACCCCCATCAGCACATAGCCCTTCTACAGGCAATGGAGGAGGCATGCGGAGACATTGACCAGGTGTCATGTCAGGCCTGGATACGACACTCCAGGAGATATTTTCCCCGGTGCCTAGCAATGGAAGACATTGCATGTGATGTGGATGAGATTTTGTGGCCAGACCCAGTAAGAAGACAAGCCTGGATTTTTTTTCCCTGAATGATTGTCATTTTATGTTGTTTTTTTTTTTTTTTTGTGCCTTGACGTGAAAAACACACTTTATGTTTACGTATTTGGATGTGTGTAAATAAATATCCATTCACTTTGACCCCTGTGTGTTACTGTAAAAGGTACTGAAAACTGATATGCCCTGCACACAGGATAAGCAAAAGCCAAATGAGTTTTTCATTGTTACTGTCAGTGTGCAGTGGCTGCTTTGTGTGCTTACTGATATTATGAGTTGTGTGCACCGTCGGATACAAAAATAACTATTTTTAAAAGAGTGTGAACAGTTTAGCAAAAAGTGCTTATGCAACAGTACAAAAACATGCTTTTGCAAGTGATCTACTGTGTTTTGCTATTTGGGTGAAAGGTTTTGCAATTTGTGTGTAGAGTTTTGCAAAAAAAAAGCCAAAAGTTTCAAAAATTGCGTCTTAGCTATCAGAAAAAACTGTAACTGGTTTTATCAAAATATTAACACAACTCACCAAATCACACACCCAAACCTCAACATACCTCATATATCCTGCAACCAAAATCAAACTTTTGCAGCAGATGGCACACACTTCATTCATATTAGAGATTTTTGTCTAACCAACTACACACTACTGGGCGTAATGAAAAGCACTCTCATCTTTAGTATGCTTTGCCATAATAGTTCAAACTGTGGTGAATTCTTCACATTGTTTCACATGCACAGAAATATTTGCAGATACACACGTGCTTTTGAATTTTTTTGATTTTTATTTTTCACCAAACAAGTCAGTGCAACATACGCACAGCAGATATATTTACATTGGAGTGAACTAAATTATGCTCATAAAACAGTAAGCTGAAAAATACAATGCAGAAAATAAGTAAATAAAGTGGAAAGCAGAATAATTAGACAGCACTGCTCTACCTCTACCTCACTCTTCCTCCCCCTCTCATTCTCACCCTCCCTCTTCCTCTCTCAGCGATGTCTTCCATTGTTGTTGTAAAAGAAAAAAAGATGCTCACCTGTGGTCTTTTGCTTACTTCCTGAGTGAAGTGCTAACAATGACATAAGACCTGTTTTGCCAGGTGGCACATATAGTGGCCAATGAGCTCATGTAGTGTCATTTTAAATGGCAGTGTTTTGAAATTGCACACATGTGACTTTATGTCAGATTGTTGTGTCTTGTGCAGAGAACTGCATTCAGTACACTTAAAAGGTGCCACTTTGAATTGCAAAATGTGTGTTAAGCAGAAAATGTGTTTAAAGTTTTGGAGATTTGAGATGAGATTTGCTCCCTGTGTGTCTTGTTTAAATATTTGTGCTATCCATATCATTTCAGTGTGTTAGCAACTGGGAAAAATTGTAACATAATTTCCAGAAGGTACAGTATAGAGTACAGGTTAATCTATAATTAACTAAATATTGCTCTGTTGAGTAAGAGGAAGTCATTTGGGGTATCAAATTAATGGCAGGGATCAATATTTGGCAGGTGAAAAAGCCCATTTTGTCCAAGCTGTCCTGTGAGCTCTAGTGTTTATATTATGAAACTCCAGAATGAGATCAAGTCATATCTAGGCAGAAATCACCTTTGAGTAACTATACTATATCATAGTCATTATATTCTAATTTCCAAAGACAGGCCTAAACAAAGTCATCAGACATACCAAGCACATAGAGACACGTCTATCACGTAATTACTATGTCTGATGTTGCTACAAAATACACATCTTTTGGTCACAGTTGTAATAATTACGTAACAACAAATGTTAAACTCTCGAGGACACATGCCTTAGCTATAATTACATTATAACACAGTTGTGTCTATCTGCATATTATGACTGTTAAGTCCAGAGAAAAGCAGACATTTTTGCGCTTCCGCTCAACGGGCCGCCGTGGCACAACACCGGCACTTTACACAGGGTATTTTATTTTGAAAATCCACCGGCTTCTCTATGCTGTTTCTGTGTCTGGCTTCCGGCAGCTCGAGGTGCTCTGTGTAAATTGGGCAGTCACTCTATCTATCCAGAGAAAAGAAATAGGTGATAAAAATATTACTACAAAAAAGAATAAAGTGGAAGACCAATATACATGTTTGTGTTTTTATTGTCACGTCAACAATGACATTTATTTTGCTGTCCACTCTGACCACTTCACTACTTCCTGGAAGAAGCTCCCTCCGTCGCTTGAAACATTACACTCCTCCTGAACCGCATCGATCGATAACGTATCATAACATATCCTAACATGAACTTACTTAAGAATGTTGAGGAAGGTGTTGTTGTTTATTTTCTGAGGGCAGTGGTATGCAGTACAGGGTTAAGATAAAGTAATTGCATGTACGTTCTTGTAGAGACAGGCATGTGTGAAGTTGTTTTTTCTTTTCTTCTTAAGTCAGTAAGTGGGTCATTTTTTTCCCCCATTATATAGGTTGACCATGGCCACAACCACCACAGGTGTCAATGCTTTCAGTAGCCTAAATGTGAGTCAACGCACATAAGGCATAACAGGGTAAGAGAAAATCTACAGCTGAAGCATATACCATCATGTTTTGTTCTCTGTGTTGTCATACTGCATTTCTCACCAGTTTCTCACCAGCTCTCCAACAGCATCCTTCGCCGTTATCAGCCAAACCACAGAAGATTACTATGACTATCCTGAGGATGGCTTCGGGATGTGTGCGCATGAGCGTCAGTGGGCTGGTTTTCTTCCAGCATTTTCTTCCTCCTTGGCCTCCTCCTGATAAGCATCGACTGGTAATTGGCTGGTTGTTACTTCTTTCCCTGACCTGATCTTTGACAGTTCATTGATAATACGTCTCAGTTCCGCTTCCCTGATTTCCCTACAGCTCCCTCAGGTCATACTGGTTCAGCCAACTGTCATTTCTGTAGTGTTTTCAGACTTTTTAAAATCAACCTTTCTGTGGTTGTACCAGTGTTAGCCAGCTGGGTAATGTTTCACCTGCAGTTATTTGATGAGGTGCTTTGAAACCAGTGAGGTGGCTTTTTCACGACAGTGTGCAAGCCATGCAGAGCAACAGGAAACAGCAAACCTTAGTACATTAGTACAGCAAAAAATACCCACTATCTGGTACATGTAGCAATTCAAGCACCACACAGACAAGCAACACTGATTCTAACAATGTTTTGACACATACAGAGCAGAAGTGAACTATACCAAGTGGAAGTGGATAAGTTTCAGGCATTAAAGGTAGCTTGTGATCATTTGACAAGACGTGTGCAGAGCAGAATCCCTGTGTCATGTAACAGCATCCTGCCTGAATATCCTGCTGGTGGTAGGTCATCCATACCTTCAATTCAGCTGCTGACTGATGAAACCTAATGACTTTTTTTGAGAAGTTCAGAAAGAAATGCAAAGGTTGTAATCACTGGCACTAATTATAGTTTTGGTTCTTTTCTGTATGGTTTTACAGTTTTTTCTGATGGCTTAAACACTTACATGGATTCTTATAGCACAATTTCTAAAACTATTAACATTTATCACAAAACCCTTCACCGAGTTTGCAAAACTGAAAGCACAAACATTGCTTTGCACTTAGTTTGCAATTTCGTAACACACACTTTGTATATGTGTAAATACAATTCACTGCACAGGACTCCTTTTGCAAAACTGTAAACACAGCTCCACTGCTTTACACTCAATTTCCAGATGATCTACACACTCCTATCAAAACTATACATATTTATGGCTGTTTTTTACACAATTCTGCCAACTGTCAGGCCACACTTTCACATGTGAAAACTATTATTTATAATTACTTCACTTTGCAATCAGCCTGAGCACTATAAACAGGAGATATTTTCCCTGGTGCCTAGCAATGGAAGACATTGCATGTGATGTGGACGAGATTTTGTGGCCAGACCCAGTAAGAAGACAAGACTGATTTTTTTCCCTGAATGATTGTCATTTTATGTTTTTTTTTTTTTTTGTGCCTTGACCTGAAAAACACACGTTTACGTTTCCGTATTTGGATGTGTGTAAATAAATATCCATTCACTTTGACCCCTGTGTGTTACTGTAAAAGGTACTGAAAACTGATATGCCCTGCACACAGGATAAGCAAAAGCCAAATGAGTTTTTCATTGTTACTGTCAGTGTGCAGTGGCTGCTTTGTGTGCTTACTGATATTATGAGTTGTGTGCACCGTCGGATACAAAAATAACTATTTTTAAAAGAGTGTGAACAGTTTAGCAAAAAGTGCTTATGCAACAGTACAAAAACATGCTTTTGCAAGTGATCTACTGTGTTTTGCTATTTGGGTGAAAGGTTTTGCGATTTGTGTGTAGAGTTTTGCAAAAAAAGCCAAAAGTTTCAAAAATTGCGTCTTAGCTATCAGAAAAAACTGTAACACAAGTGGGCAGACTCTCCTGTCTCTCTCCTGGGATGGTGAACCATTGTCACCTCAGACACATGCATAGATTGCAGTGATGACTGTCAGTATCTCTTCCTCTAAGCATTAATGCAGAGTTTGCAAGCTCCTGCTGCATTTGCTGGTCTTAGTCACCATTTAAAGCTTACATATGTGGACGTGGTGCAGTGTATCCGCAGACACTAAGCAGTTTCAGGAAGTGTCAAACCATACACCGCTTACGTGCAAAGACCCACAAGCCCCTTGGTTAAGGGGGTGGGAGTATTTAATGCTACTTCTCGCACCTAATTGTTATTGTGCGAAAACCACTTCTGTATTACGCCTGATCAGGTTTGATGTGCAGTCATCCACTTCTGCACTTTGTAATACAAAATGAACACCACTATCAGACAGCTTGTTACCATCACTCACAGGTAAAGCTTTTTCTTTTTCTTTTATTTTACATGACATGTCCAACATGTCTGTTTCTGATTAATGCTGTAACATTACAAACATACAATGCAATCAGATAAACAGTATTCTTACCTTGATAAGATGTTGGTTAAATGACTTAACACTAACCCAGCAGATAATACAGCTTGTGGTTATGAAGTTTAATACTCATTTCAAGTATATGATAAGAAGTCAGCTGATTGCAGCTGAGATATGTATTATCTAATAATACTTACAGTCTCAGGGCATTTGGCTTATCCATCTATCTGTTTGTGTTGCTGTATAGTAGGTCCATAGAAGCAATACTTTATTCTCAGCCAGTTTAATACATTCATGTTCAAATTTGCTTTTCAAAGAGATGCTGATGCTGTCGGCAGTTTCTTTCATCCATTTGTAACCGCACTGAGATGCATAATGAGTTGCATCATTTCATTACTTTAAAACGTTTACACGATTCTAGAGACAAACTGGTTCATTCTAAAACAAGTAAACCACCCATACTTTCAGAGGATGCTAAATCAACCTTCAGGTGTCTTCTTCTGCTGCTGGTATGTGTAATATTCAATGCAGACTCTAAATACACACACAAATGCTGGTAAAAAAAAACAAACATCTGTAACCATGCCTGTGCAGAGTCATCAAAGTTGTGACAAATAGAGGCGATGAATCAACAACGCAGAGAGGCGGATTCACGTTATTAATACTGTTGACCCCTTGGTCTTGATGAAGAAATGCTTTTTTTCATGCTTCTTTTGCGTGGAACTTGCATGCATGCTATGCAGCAGTGAGCTTTCCGCTCTGGTAACAACAGATATGCTTAGGTCAATGCATAAAAACAATGTGTAGACTTGTACACTACATATACCATGGCACAAATTGTGCAATTCAGCGGAACAACAACAACAACAGCAATCACAATAATAGATTGATCCATATGGAAGCCGAGAAAGGCATGCATGTGATTATTGTTTTAATGTTGTTAACTTGACATCACTTCTTAATTTCATCACCTCAATATAATAAAGCTCTTTTTCTTATGATGACGATTACATTTTTCTTATTAGCCCAAGAAAACAAAAGGCCTCTCAGGATAAAAAGATACGTTATCAAGACTTGGTTTGAGCATTAATACCTTTTTAATACCTTCTAATATATTTTTCAAAACCTCAGTGTAACTTGCCTCTATAGTAAAAACAGGACTGATAAATGGGAGGGCACACGCACTGTTAGTTATTTACATTTAGTTATTTAGCTCAGTGGTCCCCAACCACCGGTCCGCGGACTGGTACCGGTCCGTCAATCAATTGGTACCGGGCCGCACAAGAAATAATTAATTATTACTGTTTTATGTATTATCTGAGTATGGACGATCTTTTATTTTGTATTTTGAGAAATGATTCTCTCAGTGACGTCTGGGTCACTTGCGCGGCGTAACAGTAACGATAGCGACCAGTCACGATTCAGTCACCGACCTATTCACACTTTTCTTTTTTGTCTTTTCAATGTCATTTTCAAAATTTGAAATTAAACTTTTTTGTGCAAAGCTCATTTCAAGTTTTACTCCACCAGTCAACCACGTACATAACTTTTCAGTATTCAGTGATGTTGTACCGTCATACTAACCACAAACTTCTTGAGAATCATTACAGAGTTTCAGGGCGTTCCCACAACCATGTAACTCACAGTGCCGGAGGAGAGGCAGTGACGCTGAATGCCTTTTTTATATGATAATGTTTGGACAAAGTCCAGAGTAGAGTAGTAGTAGATTATTAACTCTACTGGTTAATAAGTAAGTACAAACCGAAGTAAAAACAAACAGGAAGCTGAAGAAACCCTAAACATTAACGGAAAAGACCCATGAACCTGAGTGACTGCGGGAGAGACCGAGGGCTGTTCTGTGTGAGTGAGCAGAGCGGGACACAGCAACACAATACACCTGTATAGCGTACAGCGTAGACAAAGTCAGCAACCCAATGAGGATTTTCATTCAATCCGAGCACAGATATTGACTCGTATTACTCGTAGAATACTTGTACTCGGCAAAAGTGCGTTATCCGTATAGGATACTCGTTTCAGCCGAGTATCCGGCTCAACTCTACTAGTTCCATTACTTTATTTCAATTTCCAAAAAACGAAGTGAGGAAGAAGAAGTGGATTGTGAAGGGCCATATTAATGGAGACCTGAAAATAATAAAGTAATTACAGTAACGTTAGGTGATGTGGTGCACAGTAACATGATTTTACATTGTGCACTAACATAATCACGTTAGGGTTTCACGTTAGGAAAATACACCGGTAACGGGACACGGGACGTCTCTTTAGAGTATATGCAACAGCAGCTTGTTGCTGTGACAGGGAGTATATGTGGTCAGATCTGAGGCTACGGGTGTCCGTAATTTGCTTCATCAAAACACTGCAACAGAGCAATGACCGCAAAGTGACGACAGACAGCGTTTCACCGAGATGTGTGACTTATGTACGCTTGGACAGAGAGAAAGACACAGAGAGACAGAGATTCATTCAACTTGCCCAGAGTGGTTTAGTGGACACGCCACCACAGTCAGCCAGGGTTGAGAGTATTGCCCGTTTTTGACACCTAATTTCATAAACTTGTCATTATTTTTAATCATTCAAATTTTGCTGGGTGGTTAATCTCCAACAGCAAAACGCAATGCAATAACTGCCTATGTTGATCAATAATGGATACCTAATGGATCCTTGATCTGACAATTTTCAGCTTAAATCAGTTGCTACAGCCATCTGTGATTAATTATAAGCAAAAACTACCCTTTGGTATCTCCAGCTTTGAAATCTCGACCTTTTATATATATATATATATATATATAGTATCTTGAGAAACAGCGTTCTTAACAAGACAATTACCAATACTCCCAATCTTCTGGACACATTGTGGTTGTTTATTTAAAACAAACAAAGAAAAAGATCCTATTTTTGAAAAATTTGACTCAGAATGTATTGATTATTGATTGTATTGATTGAAAATCTCACTCTTATACCCGCTTAGAAACAAGCAAACAGTTAGTCAATGTATTGATCCGAACTGTTCGATTAAGCTTCTTTCTCCCATCGAATGTCTATGTGTCCGTTGCCAGTGAATTTCAGTGTATATGTTCATTAAAAAAAATAGTGAGCTTCATTTTACATCATAATAGTTATTCATTGAGTTCAATACTGCGTTGAATAGTAACTTAACTGCACTGAGACAGTGAAAACTAGAGTCTGTCATATCTTCATATACATGTGTGTGTTTTTATTGTCATTTCTATTTAAACATGAAAAACTGTAAGCATTTACTTTGCTGTCCACTCTGTGCACTTCACTACTTCCTGAAAGAAGCTCCCGCCCTCACTTGAAACATTACACCCCTCCTGTAACTCATCGAGTTGTTATCCTAACATGAACTTACTTAAAGTAAGGGGGTAGTGCATGAAAAGGTTGTTTATTTTCTGAGGGCAATGACATGCAGTACAGGGTTAAGATGAAGTAATTCTTGTAGAGACGGGCATGTGTGCAGTTTTTCTTCTTTGTCTTTTCTTAAGTCAGTAAGTAGGTCATGTTTTTTTATTGTTTTTTTTCCCCCATATCCAGTCTGTCGACCATGGCCACAACCATGGCTGCTAGCAGTACTTTCAGAAGCCTCAAAACAACTCAACCCACAGAAGACACACCAGGGTAAGAGAAAATCTACTCTCTATGTTGTCATGAAGTCTCGGATGCATCTTTGCATCTCTGTGAAGTCAGTCTGTGCTTCACAGAGCAAGATTAGCATAGGAATTCCTTTTAGCAGCTACAGTAGATACCAGATTAAAACTGGAATGCTCTGCGAGCATTTTGTCCTGATTATTATTATTTTTGCTGGCCCGGAGAACAAAGATACAGTGCACCGTACTATACTTTTTTAAATGTCTACATTACATTAAACAATAAGAACTTCATTCATTTTATTTTCTCTGGTTTTGTTTCTGACCAGCTCTACAACAGCATCCTTCACCATTAGCAGCCAAACCACAGAAGATTATTCCTATCCTGACTCTTCTGAGAACGTCGGGATATGTGCGTATGAGCATCATGGGGCCACTTTTCTTCCAGTCCTCTACAGCATTTTCTTCCTCCTTGGGGTTCTGGGGAACTCTCTGGTCATCTGGGTCATCACTTGTGGGGTGCGACTCCGCAGCATGACTGACGTATGCCTCCTAAACTTGGCTGTTGCTGACCTACTGTTGGTGTGTTCCCTTCCCTTCCTAGCTCACCAAGCCCGGGACCAGTGGCTGTTTGGGGATGCTATGTGCAAAATGGTCCTGGGTATTTATTACATTGCTTTTTACTGTGGAATCTTCTTCATCAGTCTGATGAGCATTGACCGGTACTTGGCTGTAGTCCATGCTGTTTATGCAATGAGAGCACGGACAAGGTCCTTTGGAATGATTGCAGCTGCTGTTACATGGGTGGCTGGATTTTTTGCTTCTTTCCCTGACCTGATCTTTCTCAAACAGCAACAGTTTAATGATAATGCAAAGTTCTGCTTACCTGAATACTCCCCGCCTCTTTCACGTGATACTGATTACACCCTCTTTCATTTCTGGAGTGTTTTCAGCCTTTTTAAAATGAACATTTTGGGTCTATTTGCCCCAATTATTATCATGGGTTTCTGCTACTCCCAGATTATCTGGAGGCTACTGTATAGCCAGACATCAAAAAAACATGCCATCCGTTTAGTTCTTGTGGTGGTGGCTGTTTTCTTCTGCTGCTGGGTCCCCTACAACGTTGCCTCCTTTTTCAAAGCACTGGAGCTATTGGGCAAGTATTCAGGATGTGAAAGCAGCAAAGCCATCAGATTGGCTTTACAAGTCACTGAGGCCATTGCATACTCTCACAGCTGCCTCAACCCCATCCTGTATGTCTTTGTAGGGGAGAAGTTCAGAAAGCACCTGTTGAGGTTGATAAACAGGACTCCTTGCAGAGTGTGCCAGGTGATCAAAGTCTACCTTCCTCAAGACAGAATCATTGGGTCAGTCTACTCTCAGACCACCAGCCTGGATGAGAGGAGCACTGCTGTGTAAATTGGGTGATGTTTTGTGTGTGTGTCTTGGACATGTGTATAGGCCATTTTGGAACTGCAACTATCTTAGAAAAGGACATATGACTATAAATATAGGAATGTACATATGACTACCGTATTTTCCGCACTATAAGGCGCACCTAAAAATTGTAATTTTTTTCAAAATCTTGCCATGCGCCTTATAATCCGGTGCGCCTTATATATGAATCAATACTGAGCCGCAACAGGTCTCGGAACTACAGTAAGCAGCCGCTAACTCCATTTCCCCAGTAGAAGAAGTAGTGTTTTATTCCAACCTTTTTGGCTAAGAGAGCCGCGAAAGCCATATTTTAAAATGTATTTCCATGAGAACCATATAATATTTTTTCATACTGGAAGTGTACCGGCGGGCGCGGTGGACAGCCCAACATACTGGCGCACGGGAGCGGGGTGGATGGCCCACCATACTGCTGGCTGCGGTGGTGGGCGCCTCTGCGATCGACTTGATCACGTCTGGCGATCGACCGGTAGCTCGCGATCGACGTATTGGGCTTGTTTTAGTGGTACGCAGTACCGGACCGTACCGGCTTACTTTCACTCCTCTGCGAGCCACATGCAGTCATCAAAAGAGCACATCTGGCTCGCGAGCCATAGGCTGCCGACCCCTGATTCAATGGATGCATAACGTAAACCCAGCCTCTAATGTAGGGCCTTAAAATGAGGTGCGCCTTATAGTGTGGTGCGTCTTATATATGGAGAAAGTTCTAAAAAATTTCGTTTTTTGAAGGTGCGGAAAATACGGTACATATCAGTAGTCATGTACTTTCACAAACCTGATTCTATGGTCTCATGATGTTGTGTGTGTATATATACTGTATATATATATATATATATCTTACCATATATTTTCATACTATTATACTTTCATACGTTTTATAGACTATATTAGAATGTTAATGATTGTATCTGCACGTGCAAATTTAAGGCAGAAATTGTTTTGAGTTCAATTTTGGTTTCCTTTTTTTTTTTTTTTTTAATCATGTGCTACTGGCTGACTATGAGTGAGAAACTGTCAACTAAAACAGCTGTCAATGTCAATTGAAAAAGCCACAGAAAGTTATTTCCCCTTAATCATCAGCTACCAACCAATCAGCCGTACTTAGACGCTAACCATTTTGCTGTTTTGATTTGGAGCAAACAGCCTCACAAAACAGATATTAACTTTTATTTGCAGATAATGACGACTCTCATAGGTGCATCGGTTTTGCTTGTAACAAATTCTTGCACAGCAAAAGGTCTGGTGCTTGTGCTACAGGTTTCGTAGCATCTATAGCAGCACATCTGCACTTAACCTCAACCTCGAGAAAACCACAACTTTAAAGAGGAAGTACAAGCTGCCAGTTGTATAAGGCGTTCCACAAAAGAGCACTTAACAGTCAAATTTTTAAAATTCTGAATTTAAATTATGATACATGCATTTTAATGTTCACTTTAAGATATTCCCTTATTATGTCATCCCATTCTATATTCTGTCATGCAGGCTATATATATATATATATATATATATATATATATATATAAATGCTCATGTATTTTTTTAACTCCATGTTTGTATCTTTACTGATTTCTTTATTATGTTTTTCTTTCTCTTCAGTTGTATTTGACTCTATTTTGAATTAAAGCATCATATTGACAGTCATTTTTTATTGTTCTTACAATTTGTCAAGTCAATGTGTATGTGTCACCATGAGCAGATATTTCTGCAATGCTGTTATGTTAAAGGAACAGTGTGTAGGATTTAGTGACTTCTAGTGGTGAAGCTGCAGATTGCCAACACCTTCCTGGTTTAGTTAGAAAGAAGATCTTTGATCATCTGTAGATATAAAGTTCTTTCTAAGATAAAAGAAATATATAATATAATATAATATATATATAATATAATAATTCTTAGTTTCAGGTGAGTATACAGTATTATATAACAGTTAGTTTAGATCAAGTCATTTTATCTGACAAGAGGCACTGGGACTTTATGTATCACTACGCTTTACAGGTATTCTAACAGCTGTTCCATTAACGTTACAGTGTACGTCATCTCTTTTAGATTGTAACAAACTTTGCACTGCAAAGATGAACGCATTTTTACAAGTAACAAAAATGAGAAATTCTCACTGGCACACGTGCTGGTTGCTAGATGTTAGATAAACGCCAAATTAAACACTGACTCAAACAAATGTAAATTCAAGGTCTAATGTGTATGTGCAGTTTTTTTTCTCCCGTTACCAAAATAACTACCTAGTTTCCTGCTTTCAGTTTGGTGTGGAACAGAGCGCACCAAAAGTAATCGACTGTCAGCAGACTCAAAGCACTTGACCGGTGGAAAGATACAGATCTGCATAAAGTAGATCAGAGCAGGAAGTGTGTTGCTTGGCAACAGTGAAGTCCTGCTCCAGTGGTTGAAATATTTGTGCTGGCCAAATAAACGATTAAATACAGAAACAAATGATATTCTGTTATCAGTTATAAGTCTCAACTAATAAGTATCATACAATGTCATGCTCGACAACAGCACACCTTGTTGTGTGCTTTCATAAAAAACAGTTATACTCATAATATTCTATCTGTCACATCCTGTAAGCAGAACTGTCCCAATCTTATATGCTGGACTTTTGAATATTTCTGTATGATATTTAGCTGTTGCCTTTTTTCAATAGAATTGCACTGTGAAAATACTGAATGTGAATATATATATTTATAGTTTTTCCCATTTATAACTTTTCTTTCTGCAATATTTATTCTTTCTTACCAGTAATAAGTAGAGTAGTGAGACAGGGGCATTAATTCCAGATTATTCATGAGGGTATGCTTGTCATCAAACAAACAGTATTTTCCCCTGTTGGCTGAGGCCTAACTAAGTTAATGTTAAGGTAATATTCACATGTTTACTTAATGTATTGTTCCTAAAATAGCCTGAATATGTATTTGAACACATTACAGTATCTCACTATCACCAGGCTTTTTGTGAATGTCTCTTTGTGGCTTCACAAAACCAAGCAAGTCGCTTTAGCCATTTCACACATGGAAGAAGTTTGTCTTCAGAACTCTAACGATGAACTTTGACCAAGGACACTGCAGCTCATGTGCTGCATAAAACCAAAATTCAGTTTTGGCCTATTTTTAGACTTGGTTGTCTTATTGTATGGTTGAGGTTAGGCATCGAAACTATTTGGCTAGGTTTAGAAAATAGATTAGATTAAACATAGACTTTCTGTTTGACACAGGACACAGACAGCTGTGTCATTACACTAATTATATACGTCCTTTGTGCATGTGCACACTATGGAAAAGCATCTCTAAAGCACATGCACCTTTATTGTTTTTGGTTTGATTTTGCATGTAGCCAACTGATTCTGAAGACGACGTCATCAAGGGAATGGTGGTTGGGATCTTTTTAGTCACTAAAGATGTGAAGGATCCTCTTCTGGCTTCCAACAACAATGTCACTCTTGTGATTGAGGAAAAGATCAGCATGCATCAGCGGCTTTTGTGAACCTGATGGGACTGCTATATACACTGAAACTTGACTAGATAAAAGAAATATGTCTTTTGGGTCATTCAGTGAGAGACGTGGAGCCAGATTCAACTTTTGGGAAACTGGAGCCCCGCGTCACTTTCCGCAAACCAATCAAAAAATGGCAGTCAAACTGGAACACGTCCACGGGAAGACAGGAAGAACAACCTTGTTTACCATGGAGTGTAAACATTTTGCAATCGAATAGCAATCACAAGATGCTTCTTCATGTTGGGATCCATCTGTTTTGGTTCAAGGATAGGAAATGAAGGAAAAGGGTCAAAGTCCTTATGGGCGTCTTCTTCTCTTCTTCCTTCCTCGGGAAAACAGATTTGGGCTCACGACTGCCACCTTTGCCACTACCGCGGCAAAAACTGAGGTCTTTCAATTAATTTCAGTGGGGGTTGTGCGTTTTCCATACCGGCAGTGCTGTTCTTTTTTGCCTGTTCTTTTCTCAGGCAAAAAAACACACTACCGCGTGGGAGGGAAGTTGAGCCAGATCTGACTTTGGAAAAAATGGAGCCCCACGTCACGTTACGAAAGCCAATCAGACACTCAGATCGGTCAAACCTCCACAGACAGCCTGAAATGTCTCTGGAGCAGAGACTATCCAGGTGGATTCACAGACTAAACTCTGTGTCTAAACTGTGTGTGTATGTGTTCTGACTTTGTTTATATTATATATTAAACAAGGGCCTGGTAGCCTGAGGCAGATTACACCTGTTGTGACTGTTCTGAATTGCTCTATTTTTAGGAAATGTGCCAAAGCACAATGTAGTTCAGAGGAAATAAAATGTCTGCCTGACATATATTTGTGGGTCACACCTGCTTGTTCAGGGTTTTCATGTACTGACTGATCTACAGTACATTATATTGCTCTATTCTGAGAACACACAACCAATCACACACACACACACACACACACGTACAGTACACTGCACATACATGCATTTGCATTTAAAAGAATCTGCAATGCATCATACAGCATAACGCACCTTAGATGTGGTCATTATAGAAAACCTGCTCTAAACCTGAGGTAAGCAGTGAAGTGTAGCAAGCATTGGTTGCTTTTCCCAGAATGTGTTAAAAGCCTGTGAACATTTTGTATGCATAGAAGCATTGACGACCTAAAGATGAATGAGGCTACTATGCTTAGCAGAAAAGGGCCAGTTGAACAGATAAGAGATCCAGAGCCACATCACTGATGCAAACAAATCAAATGTAATTTTAAAAAAAAACCCAAAAAACTGTTTAAAACTGAGAGATCTCTGAATAAGGCCGAATAAGGTTGCAAAGGACTGCAGACGTGTCTAAAAATGTGTTATTATTATTATAACTCTGTTAAGAATGAAAGCTTTGGGTAAGTTACCAAGAACTTGCCTGCTTTTTCAGCTTATATTCAAGCTTTTAAACAGGCAAGCTGGCAGATTTGAATGAAAACCATGGTGAGGTGTCTGCTTAAGAACTTTACCAATGGAGGCGAGCGTGCTATCCCTCTACACCAGGAGGATTTATTCCAACCAACCAAGAGCACACAGTTCGACCAATCAACTCTCTGAAGACTGAGATCAGTTGATTAAATCAGAGTCAAGTCTGGTGTGCTGCTGCTTGGTTGGAAAGGAAACCTGCAGCCACACCGGCCCTTTGTGGAACAGTTTGGACACGCCTGCTCTACACTCCTCTGTTAGCCTAACAATGAAAACTGGTGGATTTCTGTTGTTTTCCAGAACGCCAGAGACTTGCTCCTCACTTTGTACTATTGACCTCACTGCTTTTATGACTGAGTTTGTGATCGTGAAATCCAACATTAGTTCCTTAGCGTCACCTGGTGGCCGCGCAGGTTTACTGTATATCTGAAAATAATCTGTTTGCGTGCACGTCTCATTCACATGAGCGAGATTTACTTTCTAGATATTTTTCAGTGAGTACTGAGAAATCCTTTTTCACTAAGGGTTGCATGCCTAGATAACTTGATATCTTTGTCATTCACCCGTTCGCAGGGTTTCACTTGTTAAAACCATGACAAGACAGAGTCAGACAGGGATTTCTGTGTATGAGTGAATGCTGAATTCAGTGGGTGTTGGACACAAAAGGATGCCCAGAAGCTACAGTAGATGAGCTGTCATGAAGGGGGAAATATTGTCTGGGTACTAAGAAATCAGAGAATTAATTTAAATATAATGCATCATTAGTTAATGGGCCTAAGTGAATTCGCAAAGCATAACATAAAAGACAAAAGGTATCAATGAAAGAGGAAACATCGACCAGCATGCAACACCTTTACACTTAACAAGTCTCGCGTGACACTTTGATCACAGGTTGTGTTGAGATTAGAAACGCAAAAAAGAAAAAAAAGAAATGTTCCTCTGTGGTTTCATGCAAACGATGTGCTGCTGCTGCTGTCACTAACAAAAACAAAAATAATTTCACACCTCTCGAGGCATGATCGTCCTTTCACACAAGGCTGTGTAAACACAGTCTTCAGTGTAACCACCTGCAAAGTCAAAGGTAACTGCAAACAAACAAAGGTAGATTTGCAGGTCAACGGTTACACCTGATACAAATTCATGTACAGAACAAAGCTTCAATTTATTGAATCTGAAGAAACCGATAGGAAGTCATTTATTGTTACACAGTAGTCCTGGAACTTCAACAAACAGACTTGACAATGATCAAATGCACATACACACAAAAAATGGTCACTCCGCTCTTTTGGTTTTTGAAAACACGAGGCAATGATAGCAGAAGTGGATTAAAGATGTAGGAAGCGGTATGTTTGAAATTCACAGGGTTCATGCACAACAGCAGCACCTGCAAGCGATAGATAAGATCAGCAACACCTCCTCTTTGTTTTTTTTTATGGGTTATCACAGATAGAGATCTTCGGCTAAACAAACTGGCTCATCATTACTGTACTTGTTTTTATCTCATGTAGCTTTTCATATTCATGACCAGGACTTCCCCTTGTTGGTCTAAATATCATGTCATTACGGTTACATTCATGCAAGAATAAAACACCACATACGCAGATTATGTTCTTTTCTCAGGCACGCTGGTTATACATCTTAAAAACAGCATCGTGTTAGAACATGGAAGATGTTTATTATTCATGTTGTCCTTCATTTTATTTAACTCTTGACCTGTTCAGGGTTTTTCCCTGCCTTCTGCTCATGCCAAGAATACAGATTCGCTGCTCCTTCCAACCCTCGAAGGTACTGGAAATGATAAATGAATAAGAATTGTTGACAAACGAGAATTCACATGTGGGTGTGTGTGTGTATGCTGTATGTTCACACAAAGTTCAGGGACGCTGGTTGTTCCTTGTACGTTTAATGGCAAAATAACAGAGGACAAAATAAAATATTTACAACACTTAGTAACATGTAAACACAATCTTCTGTACAAAGAAATATACATGCAAAAGTAAAAATAAGTCATAATAAGACATTCAAAATGACATTGCTGCAGTCTTGTTCTATGTGTATTTAAAATATGACAGTTATGAGGTTTACATCCTGGGTGTGGGCAAACTACCCGACCCTCTCTGTACATCTTTACATCATGTATAGGCTGGGCTTCCCAAAGGCTTTTTATTACTTAAATCATATTCTTCTATGAATAGGCTTTAAGAGAATTGAATAAACTAATTAACAACATGATTTTGGGAAACCCAGATCCACACCAATAAATAAAAATGACACAAAATAAGAGACTGTACAGACCAACAAGAACTCAACATGTTATTGACTTCTTTAACTTTAAATCAGATTATCTGTCAGTAACTCTTAAAACCTTCAAATAAAACGAGAAGCAATGCACCCATCTCGCTAAGTTGACTCACCCGACTGGCACTTAAAAAAAAAAAGAAAAAGAGAAAGGTTTCAGAACTTCTTCACCTAAAGACATCGACTCATTCAAATGAAAACAACTGGAAGAGATCTCTTTCATGGCAGATACCTCATGCTGATATTTATCAAAGGGATATATTTAAACTGTTAGTGGTATAAGATTTGGGTGTCAGTCTCCTAAAAGACATAATGCATTCTCCAATCCTTTAAAGTCCATAAAGAATGGTCGACATTGAGACAGCTTTCAAGACCTATTGCTTGGTAAAATGTCGACCAATTCTGTCTTATGATCTCAAACTGAGATGCTAAAAAAACAAAAAAACAAAAAAAAACTTAGAGACATACACCAGTATCTACCTACAAAAAACAAAGAAACTCACACAGCAAACCACTTTGTGCACAGCTTGAAAAAAGACAAGTGAAATATTAGTTTGTTTGTTTTTTTCAGCAATAAACCACCAAACAATTTCTTATTACAATAAGAAATAAATAAAGCCAGACTGACCCTTTGTAAACACTCATACGTCTGGGTTCAGTTTCGTCTGTTATAACTTAACATGAGAAATCATAGAAAAAAAAAACAAAACACATTTTAGCAGGAAAAGAAAGCATAGTCAACTTTGGTATTGTTACAGAAAATAAAAACAGAACAATGACAAATGAAAGCATAAGTGCCTATATTTTATAGATACACATTTTTATACATTATTTCTGAAAGCCCTCCTCATGTCTGGGGGTTTTGCAGATATTAATACTGAACTTAATACATAAGAGTTAACACAATACAGACATCTATCGCAGTACCAGGTACGTACATGCCTTTTTAAGAATACGGCTACAACACAAGTCTTCATAAATAGTTGCATAAATGTTAAAGCTGCAACATTGCACATGGGAATTGATGCAAAATACGAGTGCATTTTTAGTAGCGGCTTGTTCATAGTGAAATCCAGCTGCTGAGAGTCTGCAGGGAGTGGCTGCATGGACTCACTAACACTCGGCAAATTAAATAGCTTTTGTTAATTTGAGACACATTTGTCAAAATGAGAACCAAAGGCAGGAATACGTTATTTACAAATAAGGCGGATGCAGTTAGAATTCTGAGAAGCTTTGACGAGTACTTGAATGTTTGCTCAAGTTCACTTAGTTTCTCTTAGTGTCACAAAGTGAAATGATTTCTCCTTTCAAGGTGAACGGGGGCATAAAGAAAAGCAAACTATTGCACTGAATGTAACTACAATGTGTTTTCTGGAAAACATGGTTTTGGTCTTCTCGAATAAGTGGACCCTGCTGACGGGCGCCACTTTGTTCACACATCTAGTTCTCTTGTTTTCTCTCTACTTACTAACTCACCTTTGTTTTCCTAAAGGTATGAATAAAGACAGTTCTCTGTTTCCTCGCTGTACATGGTTTCATTTACAAAAAGTAATCTCTCGTTACAAAAAAAAACCCCAAACATTTTCTTGTGTTCAACCTAAAGCAGCCTGAATTACTCTTAATATACAGTATTCCATTTTCTCTGTTTAACACTGTCCGAAACGCAAGACTTGCTCACGCTGGCTTGTTGAGAAAGCTTGGTTTTCTCCCTGCTAAGTCAAAGTTTGAAATCTCAAACAGATTCCAACAGTTCATTTGTTGTGCAGGCATAATGACAATATGCCAGGGTTAGGGGGAGGTGGGGAAGAGTCTAAGGGTTCATCAGCAGAGATCGGTCAGTCAGCAGCAGCAGGACTTTTGTGGCTTAGTGAGGGAAAAGGCGATCATTGAGGAAATGTTGCTGGTGGTTCTTTCAGTAGGGTCTGAATACAGCTCAACCAGGTTAACTTGTAACTCATCCTCTTTCGTTTGCTAGACAGGAAGGATTCCTCCAAAACCACAACAATGCAGGAGCCGGTGTCTACAGTACATGTTTGTTAGATGTGGTTGAGCAGGCGGCTGTGAAGGAAGGCCTTGATGGCGCCAATGGGCCGAACATCGTTCTGGTGTTTTCGTCTTTCGATGAAAGAAATGAGTCTGGAGGTGTCCAGGTGCGAGGAGTGACGGTTCTGAGATGGTGGCTGCGTATGATTCACGGTGGCATGTCCAGTGTCTCGGTTTATCACACCTCGAGGCTGGAGCCAGGGCTCCTGCAGGCAGGATGCTGCAGAAGGCCGTTGCTCCGGCTCGGCCTGGAGCAGCAGGCGGACAAAGTCCCTGGCAGCTGTGCTCACACCTTGGAAGTAGTCTTCTGGGAAGCTGAAGTCCAGGCGACAGATGTTCAGACAGGTCTCCTCCAAACTCTCATCCAGGAAGGGAGAGGCGCCGCTTAGTATAACATAAGTCACCACACCTGTAAATCATTTCATACACCAGTCAATTAATGGATGAATAGGTCAGTTAATTAGCCAGCAGCACCTAGCAATGATGGGATGTGTGTATCAAGTCCTTACAGTATATTACATATAACCATGTATTGCAAAATACCTTTCCTATGATGTTATATGTAAGTTACAAACTACTTATGCTTGGCTACAGACCTAAGCTCCAGAGGTCAGACATCAGTGAGGCAGGCTGACCCAGGACCAGCTCCGGAGCAGAGAACTCTGGGCTTCCCAGGAGAGGGTGAATGTGGGAGGAGGGAGGGTTCAGCTGAATGGCTTCACCAAAGTCTGTCAGCTTGATCACTGGCTGGGAAGATGCATGCTCCACCACAATGTTTTCAGGCTACAAGAGGAGCAGAAACATTAGACGTAGAGGAGCATCTTTCACAGTGGTTTCCTGTGTCTGATACTGAAATAAATCATGCATGGGCACTTATTCACTCATGTGGAAACCAGCAAGCTGCTGAGGAAACCAGCACGCTAAGCTTGCTTCCTCGCTGGTAAGAAAACTGTCATGTGATACAGTTTCTGTACCAAAGATGTTCCTTTACAGTGATTTGTATAATCTCGTAGAAACTAGGGTGGTGTCTTCAAATGTTTTGTTTGAGACCAAAATAATACAATAATAATACAACAAGCATTGAGACGAGACAAAGAAAACCTTAATATATTCACTTTTAAGAAGATACAACTGGAGAATTGTGAACCATTTTTGCTAAAAACAAACAAACAAACAAACAAAATAATGATGAAATAAATTGCTGAAATTGTTGATTATCAAAATAGTTGCTAATCAATTTTCTGCCAGTTGACTAATTTAATCTATTAATTCTTTAGTTCTACAATGATGTAAGAATATGCATTTACTTTGAGATCAAGATGTGCTATCCTCCAGCTGTGCAGATAGCGGAGAGCTTCAAGAATATCTCTGAGGTACAAAGCCACCTTCTCCTCCGTCAGGTTGCCCCAGCTCACTATGTAGTCCAGGAAACGTCCCTGGTCTGCCCTGAAAACAGAAACACACAAGTGAATTGTCATTAGCGACTTTGACAAAGAGAGAAAACTTTCGGATCACATAATGGAGACACAGTTGTCGTACTTACATCTCTAGTACAAGTACGTAGCTGTTGGCTGTCTCATAGGTGTCGAGCAGCTTAACCAGGTTGGGATGGTCCAGAGTCTGTAGGAGTCTGATCTCCTGCAGCACCTGTTCCCGACGTAGCAGCTTCTTGTTAACGTGTTTTGCTGCAACCGTCCTTTTACTCCCTCTCTGGTCACACCGCTTGGTCACCGAGAACCGGCCCCTGGGTAGCAGAAACAAAGGTTAGATTAAATTTAATATTGTCTGGCACAATTGCATGTTGACGTCTATGTTAGACATTTATTTATTTAAACATTTCCACATCCTTCAGTGGATGCTTCACTTGCTTCAAATAGTGATAGCTCTTCTCCCTCACTTCCTCACTTTGTATTTCCCTGGATGGGATTTAACAGGCAAAATCAGCTGGGGATTACACGTGCTTTACTCACTGTCTTATCCTTCAAATCTTGTGGGGTTTATTGTGTACTTTTTGGGCAAACACAATGGAATTATCTACAAAACATGCTCAATATCAACACTCTGACTACCTCAGGAAAAGACAAGATTTCAAACCACTTCACCTCAGTGTGCAGTTTTTGCTGAGTATTGTTTAAATGTTTCAATACTGCATACTGCAGCATCTTTGGGGTAAACCTCAACGATTCTCGAAGTTTGAATAAAGCTCTGAATGAATGAATGAAAGAACACACACTTCACAAGAAAGCAGGTTTTGTAGTCGATTAACAGGAAATTTCAACTCCACCTCATCTGAATACAGTACGCCTTGCCACTTCTAACTCCTACTATTACTGTCACTGGTGCTACTCTAAGTAATACTGAGAATTTATTAGCTTTGATGTGGTCGAGGAACATCATGAGGAAGTCAAACAGTGGGGGTTCTGTGGGAGTGGGAGAATCTGTTTTTTTTTGGGTGCATTCTTACCGTCCTAGTTCAGTGATTTCTGTGTAGTGGGACTCGAAGCTGCTTTTCCAGAGGACTTCACTGCCTTCATCGGGTCTTCCTGAAAATACATCCCGTATTTAGAATTGATTCAGCAGACAAACGAGTAACTTAAGTTGAACCTTTTCTTTTCTTTTTTGTTTCTTTTCTTGATTGAGATAACTATAATTACTGTAAACAGCTTTACAGAACAGATCCGAGTGGCTCACTGGCAAATAACTACTTAAAGGGTTCACCCTGTGACATCACAAGACTCTCACCTGAGACTCTGAGGCTGGCGGAGGAGGTGACAGACCCTGCTACATTTGTGGCGACACAGGTGTACACACCACTGTCCTCTACAGACACTCCCAGGACACGCAGAACTGCCTCTTCTGTCTCACTGTAACAAAAGAGAACGAAGAAGAGATAAACCATTAAACCTAATGTTTTCTCCATTTGATTGCACCTGATGCCAAATGTACAGCAGCGTTTCATATTTGTATTAAGGCTTTATATCCCATAAACCTCGTGCTTTCCATCACAAAGACTGCTACTCGGTCTCACCCACTAACCCTGCTATGTCTTTGAATATGTCAGACATTAAATTAAGTCAAGGTCCACACTGTCACCTGTAAGTGATGCTGTAGTGTCCGTTGTTGCTGAGAGTGCTGTTGTCGGGTCCCCTCCAGGAGACGGTGGCCCGGGGTCGACCGCACACTTTACACCTCAGAGTCACGCTGTCACCACTCTCACATGCTACATCGCTGACGGGTATGAGGAACTCTGGAGGAGCTGGAGATGATGAGAGAAAGTGATGCTGAAACAGAATCAGCTCAAAACATTTTTTGATACATGTTTAAAGTTATAAAACGTTAAGGCGCCTTGACAAAAAGGAATAGATGTGGTAAATAATAATTTTAAAAAATGTCTAATTCAAAACATAGATGTATGGGTTCATTCTTTCTTTATATTTACTTTAGAATTCACACACACACACTCTCATCCTCTCCTTGGTCAAAAGCAACAATATGCACATACCATCATGGATGAAGTTGGGATTGAGAAGCTGTAAAAACAATGTAAGGATACATTTAGATTTCTTGCATAAATTACAAAAGACGGAGAGCAAATACACTTTTTATATTAATAAAATTTGTCTTCAAACTCTCTACCTTGACAGAAACTTTGTTGGCCAGACCGTCCTGAGACTTTCGGTAGCCATTCTCCATCTTTCTGCCCTCTTTGTCTCTTTTCTCAGACTTTCGACGGATACGGAGAGCTGTGTGCCATGATAATGATTTTCTAAAAAAAAAAAACAAGACCAGAAGTGATTATTCTGTTAAATGGTGAATTCTGACATTTACATGTGCTTGGATTTGTCTCAGGTACAGGGGGAATATCTCTTATTCTTACTTGATGGTTCCTTCGGGGTGTTCGGGTGTGATGGAGGATGAGGTGTGTCCTAATACAAAGCCAGGGATCCAGCCCTCAGCGGCAGGGCAGTGCTCATTGGCTGCCCGGTACACCAGGAACATGTTCTGCTGGTTGCTGGCTAGCATTTGGACCACCTCACCCTGCACCACACTGATCTCATCCTCCTTCACTGCCACATAGTCCTGGGTCACCAACATGGTGGACATACTGCTGCTGCTACTGCTTTCACTCTGTTTAAAAATATATATATATATATTTCACGGCTTTACACATAACAGACTAGCACAAGCACACAAATACATCCTCATATATTAAAATACACACATGCACATACATTACTGCAAAAGATGTTGACAGAAGTGTGAGTCAGTAGCTTCACACCAATCAAATGTGTGGTTTGATTGACAGTAACACACACACACACATAGCCTTGCTAATGTGCTTGATTCATGCAGCAAAGGGAACATTGCACAAGACTTTTAATCTTGCAGAGATGTGATTATAGCAATTGTTTATGTCTATGTTTGGTGATGAGGGACAACAAGAAAGGAGAAGTTATGTTCTAAAGTTGTAAAGCAGAAGTTTATGATCCTCACGTCAAAGATCTTGAAATAAGGAACTTCGTGTCACCAAGGACAGGGAAATGTTGAAGTAAAGAAACTATTTCCAAGAAGAAGAAACTTTATCAGCTTGAAGAGACACAGAGCGGGTTGAAGTGAAGCAAACAGCAGATGGTGTAGTCTCAAGGCTAACCATTGCAAAAGGCATACAGGATAAAGGGAAAGGGTATAATATGTGAAAGAGCTCCTCATCCGTGACAAAGATTTGACCAGAGATCACTGATTATCACATGAGAACATTCCCTTGGAAGCAATGAGTGAAAGAGGTCAAAGAGAAAAGGTGCTTTTAAAAGAATTTGGTAACTGTTAGTGTCTATTTGCTGCAGTTGAGAAGCAAACACATACTGAAGCTCAGGGAAAGTGTCTAAGAAAGCAGATAGTTGCTCTATGAGTCAGATCCACACTGTTAGTACATTCTGAGAGAGCCACAGGATTCTCTCTCACACACACTGTTGGTGAAGTTAGTGCACTCAGATAGCCGTTAATCTCCAGTGTAGTAGTCGTTGCCATGTACAAGCCATTCTCAGAGCCAGCGGCAGGGTGGCTGACTGACAGCCAGTCAGTGAGGGTAGGGTTAGTGACTAGTGATTAGCCGGAAGCCTCACTGAGACCTGGGCCTCGACTTGGCATCTTACCCCATTGCTCTGGGTGGAGTGTATGGACTGCTCGCTGGTGGAGGAGCAGGTGCTCATGCGGTCTATGTCCTTACTGTGGGTGGAGTGGCGGTGATGAGAGGGTGTTCCGTGGCTTCCTCTGCCCAAAGAGTCCCCGCCGCCACCACCACTGTCGCTGGGATAGGAGAAGGACCCAGGCCGACTGGCGGGAGAGGGAGGCATAGCAGGGACCATAGCCCAGAAAGAGTTGCCTTTGTGAGCTGGGCTGGAGGGGATAAATGCTTCCTTTCCTCCTACTCCTCCTCCACCTCCAGGGGACTGAGGTGAAATCAGAGGAGAAACTGTCCCAACTCGCGAATTTTTTAGGGGCAAATTCAGAGGAGCCACCGCCATCTGTGGTATACCAGCTGTTTGGTGTTTCTGGGTTTCTTCATAGCCCCCCAGACCCGGTCTGGCACTGCCCTCCATGCTGTCTGATGGCCTGTTACTGTTATTACTGTTATTTCCATGAGGACTATCCAGCCTCCTCATCTTAGGGACCTCTGATGCTAACAGCTCTCCATTTGTGGTGCTGTCTGAGTACGGGTTAGAGGGGAGGGACTGAGGGTGGCAGGGTGACCACATACCTGCTGATCTGTCGGGCCCCTCAGGGCCCGGGGGGTGGTGGTGGTGGACGGGCTGGGGGAGGCGTGAGGATGGCTGGGGGATGCGGGAGGGCCGGGAGCGAGGGCCGCACAAAGAGGAAGAGCTGCTCCCTGATCCTCCGGAGCCACCACCACCGCCACCTCCCCCTCCCATGTTGGAGGTACTGTTAGAGCTGCTGCCTCCTGGCAGGCCTCCAGTACTACTGCTGCTACTGCTGGGTGGACCGCCTGGCCCGCCACCACCCACGTGGTTCCTCTGGTACTCTATGGGGGATGTCAGAGCTGTGGGAGAGGAGGATGTCACAAAATGATAATTGTGCAAAACCCAATGAAAATAGATTGTCTAGTTCTAAGGATCTAGGTTCTAGGATTATCTGGCTAAGATACTTGTGCACATTTGCACATGATTCTCTTACCATTGAGGAAATTGCGCTGGTTCTCCAGAATCTGGCTGACCTGGTGGACCCAGACCTGACTGACTCCAGGGCTTGTGGAATGGATGGTGTACCTCTCCATGTTACCACTAGATGATCTGGACGTGAGTGTAAACTTGCAGGGGTCGTCAGCATTTTCCTCTAAACCCAACCAGCTCACCTGAAGTGATAAGACAGGAAAGGAGGAAGAAAGAAGAAGAAGAAAAAAAAAGAAAAAAGAAAGTAAGAATTTAAAAGGGCAAAGGAGAAACTGTGACGTTTGTAAAATATCAAGTTTGACAAAGCATTCTTTCTGTTTTTTGGCTGTTGTCCTGGTGTCTCTGCATTTCCTTATAAACACGCACAAATAAATAAATAAAAGTAGTTTGACATTGGCTTCTTGATTGAGAACTGAATTATGAATTATGTAGTTGAATTATGTAATTTTATCAATTGTTGGAGGCATTTTGCTCTGACCACAGTTTGACCTACAGTTTTACTGGGTTGCACTAACCTTTATGCTGTTCTTAAAGAGGTAGCCGGGAGTGGAGAAGCCCTTCTTTTTGTCTAGGGGCTCGCTGAAGATGACGATCTGCTCAAACAAGAAGACTCTCCTCTCTTTCATCCTGGACAGAAGTCCTCCATCTTGATCTGACACCATGAAAGTGTCTTGGAGGAGCAATCTGCCCTGTGCCACAATTTTACCCTGAAGAAAGAGACAGAGCAGAGGGAACGGAAATCAGAAAAAGGACCAGGACAGGGGAGGACGGCATGGTCTTAATACACCGAAAAACAAAAACTATGTCTAACTTCACACAAACTATCTACGTAATACACATCTCCAAAAATGAGAACACACTGACACCTAGTGGCAGATTAGCTAAAATTAGAAATTGATTTCTGCAGAGTAATAAACTATTTATCTTATTTAAAATAGCACAACTATCCAAGCAAACACAATGTCTGAGAGGATAAAGGGGAGTCTTACTTCAAAACCCTGAAGGCGCCCAACATTCATCATGTCATTGCAGCGCTTGGGGACGACGCACATCACCTCAACAGCTTTCTATAGAACAACATGAGAGTAATGTGCATGTGAGCCAAATGCAAAAACACTTGATACATGTAAGTTTTGTCACATGTAGCTCAGGTAATCACACAGTTGCAAACACAACAGACTATTGAACGTCATCACTTTAAGAGAGGCTGAGCTGAAATCATCACATTACCTCCAGTTCAGTCGTATCCACTCCAGCCTTCTTGGAAATTTTAAAAAGATCCTGGGAAAGATTTAAAATGTGTCATATACGAAGAGTACTTTTCCTTAGCTTAAATGCAGCATGCAAAGTAAGACATACTGTGGAAGATTTACCTTCAGCAATAGCTGGTACTTCATTATACGCTGGACAGGCTTAATGAGCAGGTCAGTGATCTGCAATCTGTGGCCCAATCGCTGCTTTAGGTCCTGATGGACGATAAAAATGTTATTAACTCATGGAAACAGTAATCACCTGAACGATACAACACTGAGAACAATCTATAAGGTGTAAACTGCTTTAACAATCTTACTTCAAAGTAAGTGTCAATGTACTCTGACACAATGTGCTCAGATTTGGGTTTGTTCTGGCAGTACACGATGTACATGTGGAGTCTCCGCTCCTGTAATTTGAACAAAACCAGAAGATAAGGTGAGATATGCATGTAAACCTTCCTCTAATAGAATTCAGTAATGATGAATAGTTTCCCCACCTGTTTGACGAATAAAGGAGCCAGCCTGTCAGGATCCTCTAAACACTTTTCAAGCTCTCCCAGGAAAAAACTGCGGACCAAATAAGAGATGATTTAACCAGTCAGAGAACATTACAACAACTTGAAAAACTCTTTATAGGGCTTGTTGACTGAAGAAGACTGCAAGCATACTCTTTGTGCCAATCATAGATCTGATGGATGTTTCCAAAGACGATCTTGTCTTTTCCCCTCATGTCATCTGGAACTCCTTCCTCTTTCATCCTGCTCATGTAGCCCTGAGGGGAGGAAAGTTGACTCATTTACAAAACATACAGCAAACATGGATTAAAAACAACCTAAGAAAATAATGTTAAAATACATATCTTTTTTTTTTTTTTACCTCCACCACTGATCCCAGATCTCTGACGTAGTCCCTCTCAGTCTCCACGAGCTCCAGAAGCACATAACTGAGAGACATAAAACAGAAATTGTCATCATGTAATACAAATGTAATGCACTCAGCTGTGGATGATGATCAGAACGGTTCCATATAAGCACACGAATGCAGACAAACATGATTAACTGATTGAACTCGAGCAGCTTTTGTTTATCAAAACACTAACGGGACGAAGGCATGTAACTCACTGTCTCCTCTTGAGGAAGCCAGACTTGCGCTCGTCCACCTCATCGATGGGTGACGAGGAGGAGAGGAGGGAGTTGTCGGAGGGGTTGAGGGAGGGAGAGCTACTGTCGCCCTGTTCTACTGACAGAGAGCTGGGACGATCCTCCAGTGACTGAGGAGGAAGGAGGACAGAGGAATGAAGAAGCAGAAAGAAAGAACTGTCACAGAAGTGAAAAAACAGTGAGTGTTTACCCTGCGTGATCTTGTCTTTGTGACAGCCCGTTTTAGTTATTTAACAGGGATCGAAATAAAGCCAGAGGAAATTGTAATGTTATTTTAGTATACATCTGTACTCTACTGTATGTAGGCTAGTGGGCATGCATGTGCTAGGCCATTTGAGTGCAATACCCATTTGTTGGAACAGTGGACAGCTGGCACAGTGAGTCACAGTCCTGACAGATGAATAGTAGGCCATGATGCCATTCTCTGTCAACAACACCAAGTGCGTGTATGTTTTTGTGTGCGAATGTGTGTGCATAAATCAGTCTGAAACCAGCTCACCATCTTGCTCTTCACCAGCTCTTCGATGGCACTGACCAGTTCAGCAGCACTGGGTGTCTCTGAACTGTTGGGACGAGCAGACAGACGGGATGCAGACTGAAAGAGAGAGAGAGAGAGAGAGAGAGAGAGAGAGAGAGAGAGAGAGAGAGAGAGAGAGAGAGAGAGAGAGAGAGAGAGAGAGAGAGAGAGAGAGAGAGAGAGAGAGAGAGAGAGAGAGAGAGAGAGAGAGAGAGAGAGAGAGAGAATGGAAGAAATAAAGTTAAGGGTAAAGGTGTAAAAACATGACAAATGTAAAACATGGCAGTGCTGCATGCCAACTGGAGTCATACATTCTCAGTGGCTACTACCGTGTATGTGATCAAGCTCACCATTGTTGAGTTTGGACCCCGATATTCCACATGTCCAAATATGGACTTGGTGAGTGTGATCTCCCTGATAAAAGGGTTAATTGGGGGCCAATGTTGGAGCCAGTCACAGGCTGGTCTCAGGGAAACAGAGGTTATGAGGTGGGTTTAGGTCAAGGGCAAGCTCTGGGATTGGACTGCTCTTCAAGCATGGGCACTACGATTGGTCAAACAAGTTATATACTGTACAGCAAACAGTGTTGCTTAATACTCCATTGGAGAGAAAGTTTGCCTCTGCAACAGAGCCCAGTCTGAGGCACAGTGGCAGGCAAAGTTTTAAAAGGGTCCCGTGTTCAAAACCAGACTTAATGGAAATTCACCATTTAGTCCCACAAACACCTCGCCACTGCAGCAACGTGTGAATGGAGTATTCACTACAGCAACAGTAGAACAATTTCACTTCAAGGGAATGACATTTTGGTGGTTGGTGAAAGAAAGAGCACAAAAAGGCAAGAAAAAAAAAGTTAAATAAAGAAGGAACCAAAGTGAGATGATGAAGTGGTTTTACATGGAGAGATAGGGAAACTGGGAAAGAAGAGAAGCAGAAAAGAAATCAACGTAATGCTGAAGGAAGGAACATGCAACCATCAAGAAAATAAGAGAAAAGAAAGGAAAGTTATTAGTGCCAAAGTAAAAGTTTAGTTGTTACTGTAAGCTCTGTGTGAATGCAAAGTAATATTTAACACCTCTATATGAACCAAACACCAACATCTGGCTGTTTAAATGAATAATATTGATCATTTATTCTAGAAACTTTTCAACTTTGAAAAGAGCAAAGATTTATAAATTCAAGTTTAAAAGCTTCAGCTGGAATCTTCCCATGAAGAGCAGTTTATTTTGGGCGTCTGCACTGTCGGTGTCATGCTAACTTCTTTATACATGTGCAGTTTAATGCACACGGTATCTTTGTTTGTGTTCCATGTGTGGCTATTTAAAATGAAACATACACATAAAAAACATAACACATAAATCTATTTGGCTGTGGTTAAGCCTAAAGACAAAACAAGACAAAAGCCTTTATTTGTCTCGGGTGGTACTGTTCATTGTGCTTTCTGTCTGTGACCGTCTATAGTTATGTATGTGTCTTATTTAGATTGTCCTGTGTGACCCACCTTGTCATCTTGGGAGTCAGGCTGCAGCAGGCTGTGTTGCTGAATGGCCATTGGGGGAGGTAGGGGGACAGCGTCGGCACCCTCCTCTCCTTCCTCCTCGCCACAGCTCTGCATACCTGATGAGGAAGACTTGGACAGGGTACCACTGCTCAGCCCCTCATTACGCATACGCTAGAGAGAGAGAGCGAGAAGGACAAAAATGAGCTGTCAGCTGGTAGGTCAGAACCAAAACTGTGTCTTTGAATGTTCTGACAGGGTCAGCTGCTTCTTACTTCCTCCAGGGTCTCATCCTGTGGCGTGGCGGCACTGTCATCAGAGTCCTTCTGTGAGCCATGCATTGTGTCCATGTTCTTCCGGGTGCCATCACGGTTCTTCTTGTGCTTGTGTGCGAGCTTCTTTACATGGCCATCTGCTTTGCCTGAACTGAGCCGCCGTACGGGGCTCGTCAGCCACTTCCTTAATGTGTTTCCAGGGCGTTTTGGGCCTGGTGAGCTGTGAGGACCCAGGGTTTGGCTGGAGCCTGGCTGTAGGGCATCGTTACTGGATACAGACAAGGTGTCTAAGGGGGAGAAAGGAAAGAGAAGGTTGATAATGATATTAGCACATATAGTTTTACATATTGTGATAAAACCTTGAGGAAAGCATGTTAAATGTCAACATGGTTGACATGATTAAAAAAAATGCATATTCATTTATTTGTTTGTTTGTACAATGTTTGTATGCATTATGAGCAGTAGGCAGGCTGGCCTCCTCCTCACTGTTATGGTGGCTCCTTGGGGAATCTGTAGGAGGAAAGCTCCTCTTCAACTGGTAATGGAGCGATGAGAAAATAAAACAGGATAAAGGGATGCTGGAGGCTTTGTCTGAATACTTCAAACATATATCCTGTTGGTCACACCTGTCTGCCCACTCCCTCCTGTTTTCCTTCATATATTTAACCTGACCATTCTTCCTCCTCCATTACTCTGACTAATGACCCCTCATTAGTTGCCTTTATCATTAGCAAAAATGCTGCTGCATGCTACGGAATAAAGAAATAAGCAAGCTATCTGCCCGAAGAGCTTTGGGGTTGAAGTTGGATTTCTTTGTGTGCAACATGACCCCAATTCTGACACCACGCATCATTCCCTGGACAAGACTTTTCACCTCTTTTAAGACTTCCCAGTTCAACAAAAGGTAACAATGATTTAAGAGTATTACTCTGCTACCAGCACCAGAGAGCAAGGGGAAAAATCCCTAGATATGATAAAGAACTAACTAAGAATTAAAGAAGAAGAACTAAGAATCAACCAAGAATCAGGAGACTCTCTGTTACCAACTACCAAAAAAAGGCAAAGTTTTTAACAAAGCCTCCGAATACTCTCCTAAACTGATGTTTTCTATCACTCTCTCTGCAGAAATGCACCAAGCTGCTCGAGTTCATGATGATAGATGATGTTCTCTATGTGCAGATTAGCAAACATATCTCTATGGGGGTTGGGGTTGACTCAAGGACGATGCTCTCCTCCCATTGCATAACATCATGTTGCAACTTGTTGAGCTTCAAAGTGAAATTTAGAAATGTCAGAAACAATGAGTGTGTTTAATGTTTTTGAGAAACATATTAACAGTTAATACAAGACTAGATGATATTTTAGGATACTGTTCAGCAGCTAAAGAGTAAAATGTTGGAGAGAGCCTCCCCCTCATTATTTAGCTATTCAAGTAATTAAAAAAGATGCAGCTGCTAAAGATTACACCACGTGACCAAGTTCAATGGCTCTTATGAATGGCAGGTGTGGTAATTCTGCCTTCCCTCAATGGACACTTTTACACAGCCTGAATGAATGCATCTGCATGTGAACATGCGTGTCAGTCATTCAGCCTCTGGGGGACTTATTTTTACTGTGCTGCCCTGATACGAAGCATGTGTTCTCACATCGCATGCGAGGGGAAAAGAAAGCGCTGTTCCCAGAAGCATCTCCCACATCAGGCGCCGCTACAACAAACACATCTTCTCCGAGACTCCCGGACTTAAAGGACTTAAGCTGCTTCGTGCAAGATTTTCTTTGCTGTGAGTCAAGCCAACGATGTGAATGTGTCAAGGCAGTGCATGAGAGAACACATCTTTTTATCTAGTTTTCCTCCTGCAATTCATTTTTTGCCACACACAAAAAAAAATCTGATGAATACTGTTCCATCTCACAGGGAAGGGGGAGCTTGCACTGCTCTGATGATTTCTAAATTCCTCCTAAAGGGCATATTTAAAGACTAGAGGTGGGGGATTGTGCATCTTGCTTGGGGGCAAGTTGATGGAAGATAATCCCTTTTGTTGGCAGCAATCTTTACACACAACCTCACTGTTTAGTATAGAATACATTTCAGGGGAGCTGTGTGATTTACCTGCCTCTGCCATCTCCCCTGCAGTGCCAAATGAAAACCAGAGTCACAACTGTTTGTTACGATACTGCCCTGGAATGTTTTAGTCATGGGTACAAACATGGAGCTTTTAAAGTGCCCACTATGCCTTTGAATTATTAGAGTCCTAAATATGTTGGGTAAATAATTATAAGTGGATATTTTAGCATCACAAAAAAACACCTACTTGTTTACATAATGTAACACCCAGGTGGCAAGTTGTGCTTTTAAAAGGGAATAAACTAAGGAGCCACACACAGCAGTCAGGACAAACAGACACTCTGGGGTCACAACCTAACACGTAACCATGTTGTTAGCAAGTACATCGCAGCTTTTACACCAGAGGCTGCAGGGCAAGTTAAGCAGACACATATTTCACACTGTCAATTCACACCAATTGGTTTTCTGGTGAGAGATGGTGACTTTGTGCTCATGGTAGTAATGCTGCGGCAATAAGCTGCCAGTATTCAAATTTGAATTCCACAAAGTTGGATTATCATAAATTCTCTCCAGCAGAGAATAAATCTCAATACATATAAAATGTAAATAAATGGGTGTAAAACTAAAATATAAATTCAGTAACAACTGGGAGATGGATAATGTAATAAAAATAAAAATAACAAAAAAAACAACAACAACAAAATGCAAAGAAATCCTGTCCTTTGACTAGAAGACTCACACTGACAGTTAGCTAAGCATCTGGTCTATCTACATGCTCTGATTAGACTGAAGAGGACGTGCTAACAGGGGTGTAAATGTATGAAACATGGGGTCAGAAGCCTTGACACATTCCTCCTCAGTAGAAAATAACCCTTGAGACACACGTACACACAGAGAGGACATGACCCATGCCCTTTGCCCTGCACGCCGTCTTTCATTGTAGAGACACCTCAGGAACAGCTGGTCAGGCTCGCGCTCATGGGAAATGGGACACACGCGTTTGTTTGCAGGGGTGAATCTAGCTGAGAGTTTGTCCTCCGTAAGATATGATTCTTAAAAAGATTTTTAAATCCTGCAAAAAATTCTCAGGACTGAGAGATTTTTCATCTCTACCTGGTGGTTAATTCCTCAGCAGACTCAGCATCATGCTGGGGCCACACACTTGTGTATCTTGTACATATATACATGCATCTACAGACATTCAAACCTTGTAAAAGATCATTCAACTGCCTTCACCTTCTGCTTAAAGACACACAAGTCAGCACTGATACTCAGCACACAAAGGAATATCAGATTTGCATTCAATCTTCTAATAATAACTTCCACCCAGTTGAACTCTGTGGGCTGATATTCCTGAGAAGAGACCCACAGAGAGTCCACCAGATGCACTCCACTACATTGCTAATTAATCTACAAGCTGCCAGAACTCAGCCACTGCTTATTCAGCCTACTGCAAAAGAACATGCTAGATTTACAACTTTGTGTGTGTGCCCATGTCTCAGAATAGGAGGGAGGGGAGGGGCTGCTGTACAACTGGAGTGATCCCGAAAGTCTGCGCAGCTCCACAGAAGCATGCCTGGGATTCCAGAGGTGTCACCAGGGGAGCATCTCTCGTGTGGTCTTATCTTCCCCAGTAGAAGAGGTACAACCACACAGACGCACACAAACATCAGTCCGTGTGATTGGAGACAAGCTTTTTTAGGGGAGGAGGTGCAGGGTGTGGGAAAGCTCCAGGGGGTTTGGCGAGCTGATCTGTAAATATGTAGACAATGCTGGAGAGGGCTTGCCACCAACAGCCATAGTTAGTGAGGGCGTGTAGTTGGGATGCGAGATATGGGAGTGTTTAGAAACCATCCGTGACACATTCTGGTAAAAATAGTCTGATATTACGCATTTAAAGCGTTATTAGACTGTATAAGGCAGACAAGTGTGAAAGCATTCCGCAGAAAAAAGACTGCTTATGTGAGAAGCTCCTCGTTTTCCTGTTGTATTCTATTCAACCTCATTATTTTCTTTTCTCCATGGAGTCTACAGTGACACCCTCTGCCCATCTGTGCAGCACCTGCCTGACCCGACATACAGATAAGCTCAAAGATATAATCTTGTCAATGTGATTTCAGTAGATTTAATATCTCATCACATAACAGTGCATTCACCAAATTACTTTCACAGCCATAATGCCACAGCCTAATCCACACTTGATTTGAGAAAGCCCCCTGCATTAAAAACCCATCTGAAAGGAGCTGATGTACAGTAGAATCTACAACAAAGAAAGACTGTGCACAGTAATTGTATTTGTGCAGCCTCACTCTGATGTTATTATTATCTTTTCTTTACGTCTTCAACATGATGAGATGAACAAACAATAACATCGCACTGGTAAACCAGAGGAACTTATGTAATTTATCCTTCTTCTTTCCTGCCTTTTTCCACTGCATTGTATTAAAAAACAAGAATGCAATTCTCTCTTTCTCTCTACATGACAAACAAATACAGAATTTTAAAGGCGTTAGGTTTTATCAATGCAAGTTTTTCAGAACTATATCAAACTCTGGTAGCATGGGCGTGGGTTTTAGCAATGATAACCTACCCTGATATAGAAATATCGTATGTTTACATAAGCAGAGGAGAAAGAAAATGACTCGTGTCCCACATATTACGCCTTTCCTTGTTCATTCCACATAATCGAAACACCTACCCAGGTCCAGTAGCCAGAACTTGCAGTTGTCAGAGTTTCTGCCCTGTGCTGAATCCATGGAGAAAAATGGGTTTAGAGACACGAGAGACTCGATTCCACGGGCCATGTCAGCCAAATATTAAGCCTTTGAGATTGTGACTTGAAATATTTCCTCACAGCATCACCAAAGGTATGACGACTGACTCTGAATGTCTGCGCAAACAGACAGTTAAAAGTAAAAATTCCGCCGTAACTATGTCGCAGAAATTCCAGCAAGAGAAAGTGTAAAGTCCAGTGTGTGGAAAGAGAAAAAGTCAAATGCAGCATTAAAGAGTAGGATGTTTTCTCTCTGCATCTCCTTCCCTCCCTCTCTCATGAGTGGGCTGCTGTGAGGATATTGGGCAGGCCACTACTGTGCTTCTCCTGTTCCAAGGGGATGTCTGTAAACATGCAGCACATCTACCGTATTACCCTTTGTAGAAGCACCCACTCAGTTTGTGTGGGCGGGTGCACATTTTACAGGCATTTGGATGCATACAAGTTGTGCAGTATGCTCAGAACAAATATAGACTTGGTTATGAAAGCCAAGAGAAGTGAGCAGCAAAATGCTCAGTGAAAAAAAGAAAAAAAAAAGAAGTCTGTCATATTCAGCGGTTAGTTACAAATGTCAGATTGTTTTTCTTCAATTCAGAATCTCCAGTGGAGGTTTTCAAGGATCTGAGTTTTGCAACTACTACTATATATATATTTTCAGCACTTAACTCTGTTTTCCTTCATAGTCACTTTGTCTGACATTCTGGCTGGATGCACAAAGACCTCCCTGTTTAACTGTGAGTGCGTGTTTGTGTGTCTCAGTGGGCTCTGAACACACTTTTTCCTGTACGAACACGTGTACGTACGCCTGCGCTTACTTTCAGCTCCTTATTAGTGCTTTTATAAATAACACTGCTATTAAGTTTGTACCTTTGTATTTATTTCACTCTGAGAGTCAACCTGCCTGTTTTAGTAGATGGGGGAATTCCAGTCAACTGAAAAATGCGATTAGCGTGAAAGTAAATGTGCCCTAAATGTGATTAAACAGGAATGTGTAGGTTTGAACAGGTTTCAGGAGCTGATTGAACAAAACAGGACTTGATTAGACATTTAGAACACGCGCACACACACGCACACACACAAACACACACTCACTATAGATGTAAACTACTGTTATTTCACAATGAAACATCCTATAATCAGAGCAGAGAACCAGCTGCCGACTATACACTTTGCAAGCCAGCCTTATCCTAGCCCTTGTGTGTGAACCATTCAATTCTATTCTATTCTGTTATTCCAGACAGAGACATTGGCTTCCAACCGTCAATTATTCCTGGTTGTGAGACACCGCAGGAAAGAGGGAGATTTCCCAGAGACCAGTAATCCCCTGAACCGCCACACTTCCGCAACTTTGGACAAAGTGGCCTACATGGTTGGTCAGTAAACACAAAAGGCTGACAAAGTAGCAGAGACAGGGTTTTTTTTTGTCATCCTTGTCCTCCTCCTCAGCAACAGCCTTTTTTTTCTCCACAGAAACCCCTGCAGTGAGAAGCTCCTTTTCAGCACTCCCTCTGGCCACCCAAACACACAGATACAAACAGTGAGAAAAGGTTAGGTGCAACCAAGGGACCGTGGAAAGCCAGATAAAAACAAGAGCTTCAGTGAAGCAGCAGTGTAAAAATAAGTAGCAGAGAAATCCGACCCTTCTTTCTGTCTTGTACTAGTGAATCTAGTTCCAAAGCTCACAATCCAAGAATTCTATAATTTATATAATTTTAAACACAAATGCAGACTTTTTTCATATTGACTGCAAAGAGGCTGCCAGCAAAATATTTGTATGTGGTATTACCATAGAAACAAGCAGTACAGCTCTCACCCACCCTTTCAAATTAAAGAGCAAAAGGTTTCTGTAAACTTCTGTAGAGGAGCGATGACAGCAGCTCATAACTCAAATGTCAAACGAGGGCCAGGTCTGTAAAAGTAAAGTTTGTTTTCTATTCTTTGTTTAGTACTTAATACTAGTCAGATTATGACTAAGTGTTTTTTGTCACAAGAAAAATATATAAATATACAGTCTGCACTGTATGTAAATACAGGCAGACTGTTAGTGCCTGGGCAGCACACGCTGGAAATGTTTGTCGATCTATGTAGAATTTGAGATAAGACACGTTACGTGGCCCAGGTGCAGACATGAGATAAATATCCAAGCTCAGATTGTGTAGACTTAGTGAGATGTCAAATAGTGAGACAGCAGATGTCATTGCATCCAACAATGAACTGATGCTCAGAACGGGAAACAATGGAGGCATCAGTCACCATCACAGCAGAAGATCTGACATGATCCACACCTACTGGATAAAGAAACTGCCACCACAACAAGAATATCTGAGCCAGCTCCCAGGACTAAAATAGCAGTCACATAATTTGAACTAAATACTGTACATGCTCAGGAGTATTTGATCTCAACCCCAGACTGACTTTTAATGATGAGCATATAAAAGGAAAACAAGAAACAGCCAGCATGATTAAGCCTGCACTGCAAAGCATTACTGGAAACATTTTACTACTGTTGGATACTAAGAAGTAATAGGCCTTTTATCAGCATTCAATTGGGAGACATTGTTAAAATTTTCAGTGATTTTTTTAATGTATGTGTCAATGTACGAAAAAAAATCCACATAATAATCTGATAATCTGTTGGCAATTATGATTAAGTTAATTTTCTGTTGGGACATGATTCAACAATATTTCTTTTACTGCGTGTGATGTTAGCACATGCACGCACACACAGACTGTGGAAATAACCCTGGGAACCACATCACTGACTTGTCTTAATAAGATCCTTTGGGCACGACAACAGATGCAGATTCTTCCAGGATTGAACCCTCATGAGGCTGTTACATATTTCACGTTTGTCACAATGGAGAGCAGGCTGCTGCGTGTTTAAGACAAAATAAGGGTTTCTGACAGTAATAAGATCTGTAAATGTTAACGGTGCTGGGAATTCAAAGGTTGACATTATTTTAAGATAATTAAAAGAGAGCTGTGCTTCAAGCGGGCTTTCTACAGTTGCATAGCAACACTTAGAAACATGCTTTCCCAGGCAGCTGTTCGTTGAGAAGGGAAGGTTTTGCAAGTCACCAGTGCTATGTTTGCAAACAAAAAATACATCCTATTAGCTTCCCAAACGTGTTGAGGGTCCATATGTGCATGATGTGACAGTTGTTAGGTGAGATAACAAGATTGTGCAGGTCACCGTTGTTGTTTCCAAACATGAAATACATCCAATTAGCTGTGCTAATGTTATGAAGTGTCCAGATGTGCCTCAATATGAGAAAATAGCTTCCAGTCCACCTGCCAGTGGGGATACGAAAATCCTCCTACCTTTGTGGTTAAAGAGCCCCTCCATCTCCATGGAAGACCTGGAGTGAGCGATGCAGAGCATGGAGCAGGGTACAATGCCCTCCTGGGCTGGAGAGCGATCTGTGGTCCGCACCAGGCACCAGTCAGGCTTGTCGTGGAGTCGCTCCAGAACTTCCACAGTCTGGCCTCGGCGCACCGTTAGCTCCCCAGTGCTGCCGCCGTTACTGGCCATGAAGTCATGGATCACCACTGTCAACTCACAGCCACCGGACAGCTGAAATAGAGGACAGAGGTGATGTGATGTGTATTCCGACTGTTTACATGTTTGCATGCGGTCTATGGGACACAATGTGAGTTAAACAACACCTAAAAAGTTACTAAACAAAAATGTGAAACTAAATACAGTAAGCACATGTATAGGAGTAAAGTTTTGCTTTCTGAGTTTGAAAGAATGAGAATCCTGTGAATCCTATGCATGTATGATCACTCAGTAAAATCCTTCCTGACATCACTAAATGGAGTTAATTGGCTCTCAGAACAAATTCCCACAGCACATCCTTTGTCCGCCACACTGTAAAGTAAAGTGTACATGCGCTGACGATGGGTGACTCATGCTAACACAACGTCACTCTGACTCTGATCACCAGAGTGTCTATGAAAAGAAAGATTAAATTAGATAGAGGTGGAACAAGGTGAAATTCGTCATTTTGCTCACTGTTGACAGAAAATGTAGCTATTAATGTTTGGATCTGTGTTAAAAGTGTTTTGTGCTCATATGTGGAATACAGCAACAGCACACCAGAGGGTACACAAATTCAGTTCTTAATTCTTCACTATTTGTAAGCAGTTTACAACTTGTAAGCCTGCATTTTTATTACAAGAAAGCATTTTCAGTTTATGAATTTCATAGTAAAAATTTCCCAGAAAAACAGCATGTTTAGGAATTTTGAATCAAAAAAATCAAAATGATTTCAATCCTCTTAAGTTCTAGCATCAACATATGCTATTAGTCATATAGTTAATAATAGCCACATAGCCAGCAGACTAAAATCATTCACACATTTCAGTATTTCAACAGCTGCTTGAATTGAACATGTGTTCCATTCATAGTGTTGAAATTTGTACGTTGCACATGTCTTCTACCGCTAAAATAGATTCACTTAATCACACACACGCACATTATTTGCAACATACCCTTTGGTAGTGTGGTAAAGCCAGAGAGCTGAGGAGCTGTGAAACAGGATGTGAGCTCCTGTCCTCCAACCTCTCCATTGTTTTCCACTCTCTCATTGTGAGAGAAATCCCAAACAGCGACAAAACTCAACCGACGTCTAATTTCTACTGCGCTACACTTAAAGTGTCCTAAATCACAAAGAGAAGATGCTCACTTGAGATCATAAGTTGTCTGGAAAATAGTAAAATATTATTTATGATATTTCCCCTAAAAAAAATAGCCACAGATAATAACAATCCTGGTCCATTAGAATATCCAAATGCCAGAAAAAAAGTTGCTGCCGTCAACAGCGCTCCTCTGTGGGTGCTCACAATCACACTATTGAAGGTTAAATGATTCCCTGTTGTGTGTCTCTTCCCTGGAGCGGAGCAATTAATCCATCCTCGTCTTTAAACAAATGTTGCCACAATTTAGCTTGCTAGTGTCCATTCATCAACAAATAAAAACACATCTCCAAATTAGAAAGAAAAGCCCACTGTGGTTTGCCCGAATTTTTCTATGTTTGACGCAAAGTGTGAGATCGATAGCGGTGAGGACTTAAAACTCTGCTCTCCTGTCTGGCATACAGACGAGCATCCTCTTTGAAGAGAGCGTGGGAGGCTGAAGCTGCTGACACACAAGTCAGCCACTAAAGCAGAAACACACACAGGAACATGGGCACACACCAACACAAAAACACCACTGTCACTGCCGCTTGAATGAGAGTTCTCACAGAGTGGCTCACAGAGAGGGGCATTTAAAAAGTGAGACTGGAACGAGAAATGTATGTGCCTCTATGTCTCGCATGTGTTATAATGACTTGAATCTTAAAACATGGAAATGAGTCTAACTGGGGAAACAATTACTAATGAATTCATGTTCACCTTCTCACCGTTACAGTTTGTGTTTATGTGATGTGAAACAACCACAGAACTGAGCTTTGTGCTGACAGTTAACTAAACAGCGACTCTAATTACGCTAGGCAAATTTTATTTATTGTAACTGAATGAGGCAGAGCTGGGGAATGTCCAATTCAAGTGTGAAAATGATAACCTCATATCCAATGATAACCTCAGTCCACTGCTACAGTTTATAATTAGTATGATGTTAAGGTATGGAACTATTTTGCAGCTATGTGTGCTGGTATGTGTGTGTGTGTGTGTGTGTGTGTGTGTGTGTGTGTGTGTGTGTGTGTGTATGCGTTAGCTTTACAGTTGCTCATACTGAGCGTAGGAGGACAAGCCTTCTGTGCTGCTATTACCAGATATAACCACAACTGACTGTCCCTGTTGCTAGTGAGCTAAGACTCTCTCTCTCTCAAACACACACGCACAGCTTTAAAACTCTGTCAGATGGTCTGTTTCTTCCTCGTCACACAATCAAACACTTTCACAGGAAACAACTTGAGGAGAGTTGCCTGCATCTCACTTAGGTTTCAGCTTCCAGCCATCATGTCACTGTGTGATGGCAGGACACGGACCAATGACTGAATGAACTGCATAGTGTATTGTAATAAATAAGGGAAATTACAAAAATAAAACTAAACAGTAATGCTAACACTATTTTACGTATCTCTTATGTGCTGCCTATTACATTATTGGGATAAAGAATGCCAAGATAAATATGTGTGTGAATGTGTGTGTTCCTACCTTATCGCTGTCCAGTGTGTTCTGGGAAGTGCGTGAGGCGATGGAGATGGTATCCGGTTGGCTGCTGGCGTCTCCCTGGCTGTCCAGCTCCTCTCCATCCCTGCAGGCAGACATCATTATCATTGCAGTCATTCCATTATTAATATTATGAATAATCATTAGGTTTTACTAGAACTGTTACTTAGTGACTTCATATATTGTGACAGTCTGGATTCTGAGATTTTTGCTCCGTAGTATCACTTTTGTTCATCTCCTGTGTCAAGCCACATGTTTAATGGTTACTGGACTGGGAAACTGGTTTAAATAGTTCAAACGTACTATTGCATTTATTTTCAAATCTTACCAAATAACTTTAGTGCATCACAATCTTTATGAGGGCAAACATAATCAGCATTTAAACTCATTAACACATTCAGTTCAGAATAAAACACTGTTAGCTTACCGTCTGCCTTTATGTTTTGTTGTGGTGGCTTTAGGGATGTGGATGGGCTCCTTCAAAGCTCCACGCAGGTGGATAGTTCGGTCCTGGATGACCTCCCGAATGTGTTTGATCCAGTCTTGCTTGTTCTCAATGCTTGAAGCCTGAGACATGTCACATGATTGGGTGAGACAAAGGTTAGGTTTACAGCTTCCAGTATGTACAGTTGTTATGTCAGCAGTGTATCCAGGTGTTGTCTCCCCCTGCTTCTTCTACATATACACTCAGTTAGATATACAGAACATTAAAAGCAATAAGAGCTTTGAAAAGTGGAGAAAAATAAAAGCAGTTGCCGCTTCACTTGGCCAGAATGAATTAATCGTTGACCCATAACACAGTGTGAGGTTTAATGTAACAATTATATAGTTGTGTCTGATCCCGCATGAGTAATTTGATCCCTGCAATCTTGTAGATGAGTCACGCAACCGTATTCAGACACAATATGCAGTGACGACAGCAGTATCTGCTAAACTCCACTTAGGCTTCCAGAGAGAGAGAAATATGAGGATTTATTGTCAGCCTTGTGGTTATTTATGTCACCGAGCCAATGTGACGCCTTATTGTGCATATGACTACCCTCGTCTGTGTCTCCTCTTCCTTCTTCACTTAGCAATTAACAGCACAGAGACTGCCGTGGCCCCGTGTTACATAAGACACAGATTAGATTGGTCATCAGGAGTTATGCTAAAACACATCGCACATAAGCGACTCTGTCAGTCTCAAAGACAAACTCATATCTGCGCATACACCTCGCATAAAACATTGCTTCTGACTCACTGCATGAGAACTACCGCATTGCTTGTGAGTTTGGATTATCAAATGCTATGCTAATGTATCTGTGTGATAAATGCAGAAAGTAACACTCCAACGCCCTACAGGCAGTGAACTTTCTTGGCTGAACAGAGTAATCCATGTAGGATTTAGCGGGGGCGGACTACAGCTATGAAGTAACTCTTCTTCTTTATATGTGAACAACTTGACCACTCCTGCAGAAGGGAAATCATATCAGGGTCTATTTTACAATTAGTGCAGTGTCTGATGTGGAACTGAAGCTAATTATGAAGCAGAAATATTCTATTTCTTACTTGATCAAAAGCTGTTCATTCATAATTAGAATTAATGTACATATGCAGTGACCAAATATTCCCCCTATTATCTTATGCAAAACAACATACCTTGAGGACGATCTTGTTGTCCGAGGTCGGGGTCCTGCCCACCCACAGGGCAAACTTGCAAGGATCTCCCTCCACATGTTCTGTCACTCCTAGCTCTGATGTCTGAGGAGGTGAACAACATTGTCAGCAAATCCACAGGATACATAAAGAAACAAACATGAAATGAAATAATGGCGTGATAAGTAAACACCACAGCTGTCATAACATGTAGGGAAAAGTGTAATAAAACATTACTTACAAAGAGCTTGCTCTTGTAGAGGTACTTGCTATGCCCGTTGGAGTCTTTGACCTCCTTGCTAAAGACCAGAGACATCTCGAAGAGGAAGAGGTGTCGGTCACGACCCTTCCGTATCAGAGTCTTGGGATCCCAGACCTGGAAAGATTCCTGGAGTATCAACTCTCCCTGCGAGTCAATGTTCCCATCAAACCCTGATGTAGTGAACAAAGAGGAGGAAAAGAGTAATTCAGCTGTGCTCGCAGGTGTGTACAGTATGAACAAACATCTTTGTGGGTGGCAAATGGAAGGAAGAGAGAAATTAGTGCTGACTCATAGCTGAGTAATTTGTGCTGAATGAACTGAAGGTGAGTGAGTGACGAGATTCCATTAACAAAAGCAAAGTGAATGTTGAATTAATGGGAAACATCAGACACTCTGAGCGCATTAATGAGCAGTTCAACACTTGGCAATGAAACAACATGAGTTCCATGAACAGCAGAGGCACGTGTGCGAAGGTACATGTATGTGTGTGTGTGTGTGTGTGTGTGTGTGTACCCACCATCCAGCATTGAGAGGTGCATGGCATCATTGGCTCTCTTGGGGACACTGAGCATCACCTCAAGACCATCCTTTATCTCACCTTTACCCTCCTCACAGCATGTCAACAACTCCTATAGCACCAAAAAAGAACAAAGAAAGGGTTAAAGGGTTAAATTCCTCATGTATTTATTTTTTGCCCGAAAAAGGTGAATAATCCCAGACTGAATATCTTTACTTTTACATTTATTTAAGTGCATGCTGTACCTTCAGAAGGAGCTGATATTTAGTGATTCTCTGGACTGGTTTGATCAGGTAAGAGGAGATGGAGTTGGCAAGGCGATGTCTTTGCTGGATTTCCTGTAAATCAAAAAGAGAAATAGACACACATTTTATAAAAATGTCTCTACTCCATGGAGATATATTTAGACCAGTAAAGAAGGAGTGAAAAAAGTCTGTCCTAATATCACAAGTTATAAATATCAAGCAGTTCTAATAGGCACTTACATCAAAGTAAGGTCCAGCATGTTCCAGGATGAGCTGAGTGGAGTCGGGCTTGTTCTTACAGTAGTTTACATACATCTGAAACTTATCAGCCTGAACAGGAGAAACGACACCAGTACTTTACTCACAAGGTGTTTGATAATAAACATCAATTTTAGAACAAATTAAGATGAAAACAAATTAAAACAATGCTGGCACAACTTTGTAATTGTTGGGATAAAGGTAAAATCCGCCCAGCACATACATACAAATAAAAGTCAGAACATGTAGAACACTCTTACCCAAGTAACAAAACAATGGCCGACATCCTCTGGAAGCTGCTCATACTTCTCCAACTCCTTCAGGAAGATACTGTACAGAGACAGAAACAGTGAGGAGCAGTCAGAAGCTGAGGAACATGTTTAGTAAATCCACGACTCTGGAATAAAAGCTTTCCACTTAAAATGTATCATTTTAGCTGATGCTGATTAGGACCATAAGTAAAGGTACGGAATACAGAATACACTGCAGCAGATCACTGCTCTACTGACTTGTGATGAAACTCGTAAAGGTCCTGCATGTTCCCAAAGATGATGTGTTCCTTGTTGACAATACCAGGAGGAATCTCCTCCACACCGCTGGTCATCTCCCACAGGTATGTCTGCACAAACACACACACCACACACGCATAATTAATTAAATACTTTGCCAACTCGTTTGATGTAGGAGCATCTGATCATTATATTAAATATCTCAACTAATCATTCACTTAATTTAAGAGCGGGACCACTGAAATAGTATGTGATAAAATGGGTTGTACAATTAAAATGGAACTGATTTTTGTAAGGAAAGTAAATAAAAACTAAGATAGCAACCTTTAAAAATGTATCGGGGGGGCTGTGGAGTCAAGTGACTACAAGTGCCTGTGTGCATTTGTTAAAGTACTTACATCCATACACTCCCGTAAATCTCTGACGTAGGCCTTCTCTGTTTGAATCAGCTCAGCCATTATAAATCTGTAAAGAGATGCACATTGGGAAGAACACACTGATGAACATGGTCAGGTGCTGAATATAAATAAATCGGTGAAGACCGGTGTGTACAAATTAAAGTAAAAAAAACGCAATAATTATAACATATTAAGTACAAACATGTGTGATGTATTAATATTTTGACCTACCCACAAACAATCTACTCCTCCACTATAACATGTCTTCTCGGCATAGAGAGAAAATATAGCACTGTTGCTGTATGTAGATGCATTATAACTGACTGTCTCACTTATGTCTTGCTAACTTATGATGTGCTGTCATTTACAGGCTGTTCATGGGTTCCCTGCTGTATGGCATCATAAGGCACATTCCTGCTCACATGCACAATAAATTCCATTTTCATTTGTTTACACACTTGATTGGATTTTAAGATTTTAATCTTCACTGTGATGTCCCCATGTACTCTGGGTAATTTGACATTAAACTCCACATCATCACTAACCCTAAAACAATATGAAATGGAAGCCTGGTAGCAGCTATAAAATGCTAATCGGACTGAAAAATAGTATGTTTTCATAAGCTGCAGGAAATGACTCAATTATTCATCCAGGCATACTTCCAAGCCTGTGAAGGAAACCTGTGATGTCGAACATCAGGTGGTGATCGGGGCAGATTGTGCCAGGGAAAAAGCTGCTGCGCTTACTCTTTCCTTCGTGCTGATTTCCGCTTCTCCTCATTGAGTTCATGGGCAGCATCCCTCAGCTTGACCTCTGACCCTGGAGCACTGGCTGGGATGATGTCCAGTTGTAGCTCTTTACTCTGAAAAGAAGACAGTGGCTTTTATGTTGCGCATAACAGGCACGGTGGTCATTGACTAGTCAACACGTCAGTGAGTGATTTATTTGTTTTCTTTTAGCACCAGTTCATTAAAATGAACTGTTGTGAGATGGAGTTTACATAGGAACGGTGGTCCATATCTATCTACATTTGACAACCTGGTGCTCGTACAGCTCCTTCACTTGAAACAACAACAAAATGAAAGCTGGGGCTAGTATGTACGATTCAGTTCATCACAAAAACATTTTCAGTCACACACTAGAAAAGCTGGAGGCCAAGGTTATATCTGTATAATTTACAACCTGCGTAAGACAGTTTCAACAGCTGTATCTTTCTGTAGTCTTTCATTATACATCATAAACCTAAGCTTTCATCTGAAAGCATCAACAAATAGAGTTTCAAAATACATTAGGAAGAACAGACGGGATATATGTATTCTTCAGTACAGTTATCAGTGGTGTGCACTCACAGCCTTGTTGGAGTCAGAAGAAATGCCGAGCGCCGTTTCCAGGCAGGTTCGGTATTTGTCCATGCGTAGAGAGAAGTCCCTGTAGCGCTTGTCCACCGAGGACACCCATTTCTTTATCTCCAGGGCATGGGCGTGGCCCTTGTCACAAAACCCATCCGCCAGCTGGATCAACAGCTTTACCCGCTCTTTGGTTTGCTGTCAATAGAGAGACATTTAGGGAGGGGACAGAGAGAGGCAGTCCCAGTGGAGGAAAGGTAGATAAGAGAGAGGGAGAGCGAGAGAGAGTGTTAGGAATCAGTGTGCTGCTTGATGGACACAATAGTCGGTTCTCTGACACAATAACAGTGACACAGCAACGAGGAAAGAGGACAATACGTTGCCCTGGGAATGGGCCCCACGGCAGAGCGCAGGACTGTGCAAACGCACACACAACACAACAAGGAGGACAACAAAATCACGCACACACACTTTCTATCCTCCCCACCTTCGCTTACCCAGTAATAGAGGACAAATAAACACACACATACCTTTGCTGTGATCTGGAAGTCTTCGTGCTCTTTTAGCAGCTCCTGTGTGTGATGAATGCTGGAGCCGGTGGATGTGTGTGTGGACAGGTAAAACTCCCCAGTGTCATGGATCCACTCCAGGGCCTGAGGAAACAACCAATCACAAGTGAGTACATTTATACTGCAGGGATTTTAGTTACACAATTTGACACAGTCTCTATTAACTGTCCAAATCTGAAGACCTGGAACAAGCTGGTGCACTTAAAACTCTTAGAACGTCAGTACAAGTAAAGCTAAAGGGTAGTTTGTATTATTAAACTCATCCTCTCCATCTTCTTCTATCAAGTGGGACACTGCTTTAAATCTGACTTGATCAGGTTTTGATATGCATGTCTACTGTACACATTGATGGTTCATCCATATCATTTTAGAATGAATAATACAATAAAGGAATTAGATCTTTATGGCACCATTTCTATGTGTACTTTATATTCAGTGCTGGCAGAACTGGTCCAGTCAAACTGTGAGACCAGAAAGCATTTGGGCCCTGGGGATAAAACCTGGATCGACCTAGAATAGCCATGTCCTAGAAACATCTATGATGTCATTTGATTTTATTGGCTAAGTGCATTACTGTGTGCCTGCGCTGTGCTGTGCTCTTCATACACCACAAGAGGGAGCAAAGTGTCTAGTATTTAAACAGCCTTAGACCCGTGCATGGAGATGCTCAGATTCTAACTTGTTTGGACTTGTTGAAAAGTTTCCAGCAGTTATCTTTAAATAAAACAAAAATCAATCCAATCTGTAAAGTAATACTTTCTGCCATTAAAAACAGTATAATCCAAACTCTGTCCATCTAATGGGTCCTTGTATCTTTGAATACTGGCTGACCTAAGACTTGCTTAATTGAGAAATATTGAGTGTTCTTAAGATACTCTCATACTCTCTCATTCTAGCTCAGATATCTTATTCTTCTAAAACAGAGAAAAAATAACAATAAAAATCCCAGTGTTTGAAATGTTGAGTACTGCCTGAGGGGTACAAGTTAGTGGTTGCAGACTTATGTTTGGCAATGCTCTGTAATAAACGTAGTGTTTCAATTTACTGAGCCACATAATGATAGCCGTCTTTAAGACTGTCATTGTTGCAAATGTCTGCCAGCTTACATCATTTCCAGTATATTTTGGAATCTATCCTTGCAAAGAAAACACAGACTGCTTAATTTTAAAAAAGAGAGACATATCAAGATGGAAGTTGCAGCTCTACGATAACCGAAACAATTCAACTTGCTGATTTAGTTGCAATTCAAGCAGGAGCCAATCATCTAAGAAGGAGGAGGCCCACATACATAAGCATACAGTACATGCACAATCATAAGCACACACCTGTTTGGCACTCCGTTCAAACACAACATATTGTTGGCATTGGTCCAGCCTCCGTTTCCTCATGGTCCAGAAGTGGAGCACTCTGTTCTCTCTCTGTAGCAACTCATTCAAGATATCTGATGAAACAGCACAAGCATACAAAATAAATGTATTCAAGATGTTTTTATACCGCACATCAGCATTATACAAGAACATATTGAAAACCAGAAGCGGATGACTAGAAGAATAATTAGCTAACAACAACTTGATTTTTGTCATGATAAGATGCATCAAACATAAAAGGGATTGCTGAGTCATCTACTTACTCTTAACCTGAGTCTCTGGGGCTTTGACATGGGACAACATGCCGGGCATGTTGACACTGTTCCTGTGCAGGTACTTCAAGAAGACATCAGCGTTACGCCGGGCTAATGTGCAGGCCTGTAAGTGTGGAGAATGAGAACAGATTTATCTTACAGGGTCAATACTAATACCCCTTGGACTAATAAAATATTGAAATAACAAGTGATTTGACATGTGCTTTGTTAAAGTTTAATTAAAAACTTGCTCACCTTGAGGAAGGCCTCTTTCTGCTCCAGATGTTTGCTTATCATGGGAGTGACGTGGTCTGATTCACTGTTTGGGCCGAGTTTATCAGCACCACCACACCAGTCTTCTTCTCTCTTATACTCCTGCTCCAGGCTTTCTAACACGCTGCACACCTGAGAAAGTACATAAAATCACTTTACAATGCAACACTGGTCTTCTCCTGCTCCAGACTTTAATGCAACCTGTGACAAAAGACAGTGTAAGTCTCATCATCCTTTTTTGTCGTTTTCCCTCAAACTCAACCCTGTCCAAGATAATCTAACACACTATATACATAAACACAAACGTACCTGTTCTGAGGTCTTGTAGAAGGCCACGGAAGCATTGACCAGCTTGAGCCGGTCCTCCATCTTGAGCATCAGCTGCTGCCAGTGGTCTGCCACCTTCAAGTCACACAAAACAAATCAGTTCATGACTAGAAGCAACCACGTCACCACATCGCTATTATTCATGCTTTCCTTTAGAGATGTATAAAATTATAAAAGAGCAATACCTTTTCTGCACAGTCCCTGATCATATCCATGTCATAGTGGTTTGCCTGGAGTAAGGCCTCGGCCTTCTGCTGTACCTGCAGCGCACTCTGATGGGTTTTCTGCGTGGGGGATGTGGGTGAGATAAAAAACAATGAAATTCAAGAGTTGTATGTATCTCTATATCACAATAATTGCTTTGAAAATAGGACCCCGGCTCCTTGTTGGCCCTGCAGGGCAGTTCAGTGGAGGGTGGAGGAATGGCTAAAAAAATAAAACTTGTGTCTCATTATGGCTGTGTCATAAGAATTGTCCTGGTGAGCAATCCGAAGAGGAAATGAGATATAGAGGCAAAAAAGGAAAGTATTTGGTAATTTTTGTGTAGCCTGAGAATAAAGCTTTTGCTATTGCTAGACTCGAAGCACTAGAGGGAGGGAAAACAGAAGGAGATAAAGGAAGAATGAAGGATCTCCTGCAACCTTTGATAATGTCTGCAGCACCTGTAGGGTACCATCAAAGAGGACATTCTCATATCAGTTGCTCTTTTCTCACTGTGCAGGACCCATTTAGAGTTCCAGGGGCTACAGTTATGGCATGCATATTCAAATTCAAGTCTCACATAAACAATAATCATAAACACAGCTTTCCTCTCGGTGTACATCTTTGCGTGTGTGCGTGTGTGAGCTCTATAGAAGTAGGTCAGGTACAGGACCGCATTCAAATGAGCTAGACTCGATAGAGTTCAAAGGGACCCGGCATAATCAGGGGTAAGAAGAGAGAAAGAAAATAAAGGAGAAAGGTAAGCAGAGAGAGAGAGAGAGAGAGAGAGAGAGAGAGAGAGAAGAAAAGAGGTAGGAGATATTAGTTATTTATAATTCCATTTCATGTGTGACTTGTGATGAAATGGGGAGGCGGTGGAGAACCTGTAAAGAATTTTAGAAAGGCAAAAGGTTGAACAGAGCAGAGGAGGGAAAGGGGAGATGAAGTGTGAGATGCATGAAAGGGTATAGAAGAAGTTGCTTGTTGACGCTTCATAATATATAAACATATTTTTAAATCTATTAATTTATTTCATTTTACCTCTATTGCATGTTGGAACTGTTCATGTTCCTTCTGCAGCTGTTCGGCTTCTTGTAATGAACTGGCCGTGATCAGACCAGCGTTCAGCATGGATTCACCATTACGAATCCAACCCAGAACCTAAAAACACAAAGACACACAGACAGACAGGGGTTTTTGTTATTAACTACTCTTTATTTTCAATAGCTTGAAATTACTTGCACTGCTTACATTGTTGTGGAGATATTGCTGAAGTCAGTGGTCAATGGTGAGGTCAGGAAGAAAGAAAGTGTTCAGGCGCCTCTAATGTCTTATGCTGTATTATTTACTGATGCTTGGCCAAGGAGAATTAGAGACTCAAAGTACATCAGAAGTGGCTGAGTCGGTTTTACATTCTGCCAAACTCATGCTGGTGGATAGACTTTAAACCCCAAGATAACACCACAATACTAAATACAGAATTAGGTAAAGAGAATATATTTACCAAGGATGGTGTCATTGTCAACATATTCTAGTCTGGAGACACAGATGTCTGTTTACGCAGATTGGAATGTCAATGGCAAGTTATCTATTATGTCTCATATATTTTCTCTCATTGCTTCTCTAAACCACGACATCTCAGTTACTGTTCTTGACATGCTTTTCCCTACCTTCTCCCTACCCTTTACTTTGCTCTCCTTTATATATAATGTCTTAAACTACCATGCACCCCACCTCGCACACATACATGCTCCTAGATGCACACATAGTTTTGTTGACCTAGTTCTAGCCAAAGGGTATGTTAAACACAGTCTGTCAGAATAACACCTCTTTCTCTGACTCAGCAAGCACACCTGCTGTGTGGGTGATGGGCAGAACTGCAACTGGATCTTGGCTATAAAAGTGATGATGCAACACAACTCTGACTCTGACTCTTTAACAGCGCCTATGTTTCCATTGCGCTTGTCCCGAGGCAGGTATGAGCATTAGCTGCTGAATGTTCACGACTAAACCTGTGATTCATGAGTATGGTATGGCAGACAATTAGATTCACATAGTATATTTAAATGTTTCATAATACAACTACAACTGACACTACCTGACCTTACAGTACTTTTATTCATATATCCATAAGCCTTATTTTTAAACTGTGACAAAAAGATACAGAAATCAGTCCTAATAAGTTACTATGTCTAAGTGTGGGAGATTTAAAGCCATAAAAATATATATATATATATATTCATATCACCAGTAGCAGAAATATACAAGTTACAATTACCAAATAATGATTTTGTCCAAATTTGATCTAACAGGAGTGCAGTAATTTCCCAGGATGTAGCGCAGGGCAGGTAATAGCCAGGCTTTGTGAGGGAAAGTAAGCTTCTGTGAAATCACCATTAAAAACTACGCTGTACAGTCATTTAGGATGTGTGCTCAAAATACTTTTAAAAGGCAGTTTTGTATTTTCTAGCTTGAAAACTGTTTAATAGAACAGTGATTTCTTAGTCACGATTAGCTGCACAAACACAGTCCATAGCTCCACAGATACAGCACTGCCTCTCTGTGGGTAGATGAGCAAAAATAACACTATCATCACACTGTCAGATCAGTTCAATCAATGCGAAGACTGTGCATCTTTAGAAATGTGTTGCTGCAGTGCTCATTGGCTATAATTTTGTTTATTTTAGCCTCAATTTCAGATCTGCTAGCACTTAAGTTATTTATTAATTCTAGCTTATGTAGAAACAAAAGCCATGTTGTGATGAGCTGCGTCAATATGATAACAGGCTGGTTTATGGAAATTGTCTCTGTGTTTGTTTTTGTTTTGCTTTAAAAGCTTGAAAAGAGCTACATTGCAAACCCCACACAAGTTTCCTGATGCGATTGTATTAAACTGTTAAACCTTGGCTGAACATCTGACCACACTGTACCACTCTGACTATCCCCCAAAGTCAAGAAAGATACAGAGATAGCAATACAATGAGAGAGAGAGAAAGACAGCAAGGCACAGGCACAGGCAGAAGGGCAATTGTGGACACAGGATGAGTCATTTACCCACGGTCATGTACAGACAGAACATACTGTATCCTTTTAGCCCTTCAACACTCTCTTCTGTAATATGACGGCGCGCTGTAGCAATAAATTGTCAGAATGGCTTTCCACAGATCAATTTGACCTCGCTCTCAGGGGGGAAAAGCATTACAGGTAGCCCAAGGAGTATAGCACATGTCAGCATTCATATATGAGTACATGTACAAGCTGAACTTTCACTTCCAATTTCTTACCATTATGCACAACTTCTCAATGCTATAAGTATTTTTTTTTTTCTTTGTGAGTTTAATGCAGGGATTATTCTTTTATAAGCAAAATGCTGAGCTCTTTTCTGGCCTGTCTTTCAGAGTGCTTTGAAAATCCCAACCAACACCCTCCAATCACTACCGTGTTTTTGTTATGTTCTCTTGTCTTTTTCTTCTTCTTCAAGTACGTACCTGTTTGACCTCAGCCTGTAGATGCCTTAATTGGACACACTGCTCCAGATGTCTCCTGTGCTGCTCTGCTGCCAGGTCCAACTCCTGTTGCTTCTCGTGGAGAAACTCCAGCAGGTCCTGGACCCGTGTGGCCATATCCACATCTCTGTCACATAACAGCTCCACACCTGCAACACAACCAGTAACAATCTTTCATAATATCTGTTTATGTCCTTTCTTTTCATCCTAGTTATTAATTCAACAGTCATTTATTGTTACTGACAAGTGCATTGGGTATTGAATGTACTTCAATTCGCACACATCTCTGCCATATGCTGCATCTACAAAGTCTACATGGAAGCACAGGGAGACTATAAAATATGTATTTCAGAAATTCACTCTTTGTTACCTGCATCTATAGAATAGCAACAGCTGGATGGATACAGAATTGACATGTTGAAAATTATTCATGGCATAGACAGCTTACGAGCTGACTAAATAATCAGACTTATCTCTTAATGTTTCAAAGTCATTTTCTACACAAAGGCAAGCCACAGCGGAAGCTCACACATTTCTACTTGTTAACGTAGTCCAGTAACTAGCTGTAGCAGTGAAGCTGGCTGACTCACTGCAGAGCCAGTTTTGCATAACAGTGGTTTAGCCCGATGGTGAAGATGAATCTTAGTGATTAAGAATCAAAATTTGCCTGGTAAAAGCAGATCTGCCTCCCATTCCCTCCTCCTCTTTCCATACATTTCTTGCTCACTCATTCCCTGCAAGAAGCACATGTCCTGCTTTTTTGCACATTAAGTTAAAATGAAAGTGTAGTTCCAACAGATTCATTTGACCATGTGTTAGTATTGTACCCTACATGTGGTTGTCTGTGGTGCATTTAGTCTGTGCTTCACAAAATGCTGTAGGAAGTGTATTTCTATTCTCTCACTCACCAGAAGCCTGGACCTCTGTAACATACTGCAGTAACTCTTGTCCCTGGTGGATGACGTCAAAGGTGAGGTTGTTCATAGTAAGCGCCTTGTCTGCATGATGTTGTAGCCTCTGCTCAGCCAGTGTCAGATCCTCTGTGTCAAAGTCACTCATCTGTTGGGACAGTTCCTCATTCCATGACTCCAGGTCTGAGATTATCTGAAAGTGAGAGTGAGGCAGGAAGAAGAGTTAACTCATGGATAATAAGGAGGAAATAAAAATCTGTTTATTCATTTATGAAAAGGACTGAGAAACAATGAACACAATTATTTTGCTAAAATATTTGACATTTAAAATGAAAAACTGAGGGAGGGAAAGATTGTATGAAATGATGTGTTACAGCTGCTAAGATAGCAAGTCGCCAACAATTATTTTCACCAACACACATACACACATTTAAAGGATTGTAAAACACAGTGAAACAGCACAGTCATTTCAATATCCATATAATTTTATGATTAAGAGAATTTCTGAAAATCAAGTCAGACACTTTAATCGCTGTAATTCGACACCCTAAGCTAAGTGCCATAATAACAGATAACATATTACACTGGTGATGCACGGCTGGTAAAGCAGATGTACCGAGATGTCAGCGCTTGTCTCTGACTACCCACACAGACTGAATCATGATACCGGGGGCACCTTGAGCTTGGCTCCATTCAGCTCTGTCTGTCAGTGTTGTTTTCCAGAGATTTTTTTTTTTGTTTTTTTAACAAACTCATGTGGTCTAGTCTACACTTAATCTTACCCACCTCTTGCTCTGGGGCATATGGAGTTACCGTAAAGTGTCAAATAGTGGCTAAGGCCTTATTTACTGTAACTGAAGAGAGTATTGGGTTTCTTTATTTAAGACAAACTGTGAATAAAAATAGGTTTTGATTCCAATTTTCCCACGTGTGTAAGTATATTTTATTCTAATAATTCTGTGAATTCAATACTCCCTGTTTCCCGATTTGCTGTGTTGTAATAACTTACTCTAACTGTTGTTTAGAACTCCATTTGCCAGATGGCAATCATTATTGGTAGAAAATTATCAGTACAGGTATTGGTCATTTAATCATTTCACCTTTTATCAATGACTAAACTAAATGTGTTAGAATAGACTGCACTGCTGTTTTTTTTATTTTTTTTATTTGGGAGCTGGTAGGGTATGAAATCAAATCTGAATGTCAGAAATGCAGTTTTGAGTTTGACATTTACAGTGCAGCGGACAGAACATGATTCATGCAGAACAAAACTGATCAAATTTCAACACTCATCCTCTCATCTTCTTAAGTGTGACATGGGGAAAGTTTGAAGTTACTCGAAAGGTTTGACCTGCGTTCAGCTGTTGGGTACCCCAGTGAACTCATGTAAAGAATGTGTCAGTTTAAAATGTGCGTGGAGTTACCATGTCTTGACAAATGGATGTCTATGAGAATTACATGTAAGTAATGGGAATATGTCATGCGGTTACAGTGGTAAAATTTGATCTGTGTGCATTAGATGCTTAGACAGCTGTGCTCTTCAGTTCAGATACCTTGCGACAATGGGGAAAATTAGATGAATGGACTGAAAAGAAAAGTCCAGTAAATGCCAATGCAGGAGGGAAAGAGAAAACAAAAATAGCAATTCACGCTGTCATCTGGCTTTTAATAATTCAAATAATTTAATCAAGCGATGCAATATATCAGTCATTGTGGTATGCAAGCTGCTGTGGCTAGCATAGTTGCTAACTTCAGCACCTCTGCAGTAGTTTCCCAAACACACAGACTGACCATTGAAAAGAAATGCAGTGTATTGTGGTACATGTAGGCACTGTGTCTAGCCACAGTGACCAGTAGAGCACATTTCTCTCAATATGAGTGAGAAAATGTTCAAATCAGCTGTCAAAATACAGTCTCCTTTTTCACTTTCTCATCTTCTACCTCGTGAATGGTAAAAACAAGTCTAAACACACTAAACAGTGAGATACTAGTAATTCCAGTAACTCAGGAAAATAGATGATATACGTTCATCTCTGTGAAAGAGTGTCTTACTGCTCAGTCTGTGCCTATTCTTCTTCACTGAGCTAAGTGTAATAGCAGGACACCTTATGATCCAAAACAGCTGCTTTCCACATATTCAACCAGCAGAGCAAAGAGGTCACAGACAGTCACAGACCTGCTGAGCCCTCTTGGAACAAATACCGAAACCAAGGCCAGACCACAGACTGTCTCCGCAACTCTAGGTTCAGACAAGCCTTGGACCATGGAGACATCTTCCAGGTGTTTTTTTTTTAAATCACACATGCATTAATTTTGCATTCTCTATTATTTCAAACCATAAAGACAACACAATAAATAGACAGCTATTTAATAACTGAAGGGTTCTTTGTAGACTCACTGAATAGGTTTATATTAAAGTATATTAAAGAGCCTTATTCTCTCCATGTAGAAAAGCATGCTTGCCTTATGAGAAGGTGCTCTGGAAATTCAGATTCACACAAATTCTGCTGTCACCTCTGTACTGAAACAAGGCTTTCTTGGCTAGCATATGGAGTCATTTTATGAAGCCTTTCCATAGCAGAATAATATAACAACCTCTCAAAGCAATATGATCATTTCAAAAAATCTGGCAACAAAGTAGAAACTTACCAAGCACTTATTTGTACTCTGCTTTCTTCTCTTCTTACAATTGAGTAAAATGCCCTCTGTGTGCAAAAAGACCATCTCCCTCAGCTACCAACACTGTGAATGTGAGGCGATGGGTTTCTTCTTGGACTACGTGTTTTTTTTCTCCCCGTGGTCTCCAGTGATACAGGGCTTCTCGTCAAAGAAGAAAGCACTGTGAGATGATTGCATGTCTCACCTCAACCCCATGCCCTCACCTAAAACACACACCCCCTTCAAGCAAGGAGGGAGTGTCACTGTACATGTACGCATGTTTGTGTGTGTGTGTGTGTGTGTGTGTGTGTGTGTGTGTGTGTGGGAAGGGAGTGGAGGGAAACAAATGCCTCCTCCACCCATCTTCATGCTCAAGCACTGTGTCATATTAATCCTCTGTCTATGTGTGTTTATGTGTGGGTGTTCAGTATTCAACATGAGAGATTACCAGATTCACCAGCATACCCTGACTTGACACGCAGAGCTAATGTGAGACTTATCTCTTCTTTTGGATTTAACAATATGGACTCAGAGGACATGCAATCAGAGCACACAGTGGAGGGAAAAAAAACACCATGTACTTTCACAATGTGTTCAATGTGCAGTTAATGCATTTTTCTCATTCTCAATTTTATAATTTTCATGAATTTTGACACACATTTTGCAGTCTCCCCTGGTAGACCTTTGCTTACCCTCTCTGTGTCTCAAAAGTGCAGCTGACAACAGCAGGAAAGGTAAAACAAATGCTCTGGGTATTAACAGAGATAAAATCATTCCATAATTGTTTGAGCATTAACACAAACAAAAGTTGTGTGGACTAAAATTAGGTATGTCTGTAAAATCAGGTTTGGCTGGTAGTACAACATTTAACTAAATCTGACATGTGCATGTTGTGCATTCAAATGCATTTCACAAGGAATGACAAATGCATACTAATTTTTTTCAGAGCAGAGAGAGAGACAAAGAAGAATTTGCAGCCATGCTAACAGATCTGCGTGGCTATACTCAGGCAATAAAACCACAGTGGTGACACCTTTTACTAAACCCTAACAGATCTTAGTTTAGTGTGCAAACATTTGCTAATTAGCACTTCAGATAAACTACAACTAAGGCTGATAGAAACCAGGGTCATGGTGGACAGTAAACCAAAGTAAACTCTTATCTACCTCTTTGTTGAAAATTGCAGTTTAGGAGAAGCTACCTCTGTATTTACATCTACATACTACTACACTACTATGTAGGAATGACATTAGATTGTTTTAGCACAGGTAAAAACTCAAGTATCTGACGAATCAAATTTTGTACCTGATAAAGAGTGGATCACCAAAGCTAATAGAATTAATTCTCTGGGAGCAGGAGTCTAACAAAATATTGTGTCATCCAGAATATATTAGGATATTTGATAGGATATGTTAAAAATCTGACCTGCTGTTGGCACCACAGGAAAAGTCAAAAGATTATCAAAGTCAAAGTCTGATGTATCCTCAGGGCACCATAGATAACAAATTTCATGGCAATCCATCCAATAGTTAAGATATTTCAGTCTGGACCGAAGTGATGGACTGACAACACGGCTATCCACAGAACCACACTGCTTGGAGGACAGCTAAAAATGCTCTACTTATATAACACTAGCTACAGTATGTGATTATTATTGAACTATTTCAATACCCACTTTCATTGAACACGTCTGCCACCATTACTTTCCACAAAGCTCCTTTTTTTACTTACACTATCCTCATGAATACAAGCTTGCTTCCACAGTGACTGAATGTAATTCATCTGTCAACATAGTGTGGCTCAACAAATCTGACTCGACAGCCATGATAAACGTCACAGGAAACATAAAATAATATTTGAAAAGAGCAGTTTTCATGTCTGAACACCAGCTGAGAAAAGCATTCACTGTCACAGTGGGACGTTAAGGAATTAGCGGATACAATGCAGCCAATTGCTGGTTGTGGAGGGGGAAACAAAACTGGAATGAGTCAGCGGATGAGATGCGTCAAGTGGAACTAAATACTTTTTTAATGTAGCACATGTGAGAGTATCGCTGTGAATTCAACCGAGCTTTGAACCAGCGGGATCCTCGGGACTGACTTTCCCTTTTACAGCGTTATGCTCCATCAGCTCAGAGCCACAGTTTTCCAGTGTGTCCCTTGCATGTAAATGAACTTTTTTGCATTTAAGAACTACTGAAACAAAAAACCCCAAACCAAATGGTTTTATATGATACATTTGTATCTGTCATTCCAGTGTTCTCTCCTTATCACATTCCCCACATTTTCTTGTCACCTCCATTCTTCATCTTCCTTTGTTATAAACCGCAAACACCTCCTCAACCACCTTCTCCCTCTGGAGTTTTAGATTAACAGTTTAAAAAGTTCTGGCTAACGTCTGATCCATGCTAATTAATGAAGCAGATATCAGACATCCAAGTCTATTTGCTTCATCCATTCCCATCCACTTCTTGTTCTCTTAACCCTGTGCAACCTTCAATTCCTCACTTTTGGCTAAACATTGCAAGATAAAACATAAATAAATATTCGTCATACACCGAGCCTCTGTATCTGCCTACTCACATCGATGGCGTCTCTCTCAAAGATGCGGAGCTGAAGGAACAGCTCCAGTTTGATCTTTCTTTCCTGGAACAGCTCTTCCATCTGGCCCTGGGCCTCATCCAGCTGCTGAAGCACACTCTCGATGTGAGCCATGGAGCTGTTGTGGGGAGTCTTGTTGCTCGAGATGGCTGAGTCTCTGTGAAGAGAAGTTGAATACGGGTATGAGTACGAGTATTTGAGGATGGAGATTTGACTCTTTTCTGTAATTTTAGTATAAACTTTTCCTCAGTTGTTTTTTTAAGTAACTTTATTTTTTCATTGATACAGCAATTCATAATTGTTGTGACTTTTAAAACTAACTGAACAGTGTGTGTTATGCATTAGTGTAACATGCGTTAATAATTGTCACCTGAGCTGTTGTATAAGGTCCTCTCCCTCCTTGATGACGTTGACAGTAGCCTGCAAGGTAGTCTGCTGCTGCTGGCCAAAACGCTTGATGAGGTCCTGCACTGCTTCCACTGACTCGGCATACACATCATCCAGCAGTTCCTTCTGAAGCTCCTCCAACCACGTCCACAGCTAACAGTGATTGGCAGGAAAGTAAAAGCCAATTAAAATGCAGCATCATGCTGTATACACCTCCAAGAGCAGAGGAAAAACATAAAGCATCCAAACAGGCCTGTTGTGAACATAATATACATGTGTGGGGCAGATACATAGGGCACTGTGAGTTAAACACAGATGTAGGGATCAGTGGACAAGCTGCCAAATGGGCAGACAGAAACTGGGGGACAGAAATCAAATCCAACCGATTCTGCTCAAAGCTGGTGTTTTGTGAATGGTCATCTTTGTAACAGATTAGCCATCTGGGTGAATTGGCTCAGTGTACTAAAGCCCTGGCACAGCATCCAGGTTGCAGGAGAGAGACCTTGGCTCCCATGGTTTGTCTAACACCCACACTGCCTTCTAAAAAACATGTCTACTTTTGGTATTGTTACCATCATCGACTTAATAATATACAGTATGTTACCTTATACCTGACATCTATATGGCAATATGCAAATAACTGGGTCAGCTTTTTGGTAAGACAAAATGTTTTTTTTTATTACAGGTGGCTTTAGATTACTGATTTAGATTATATTATTGATATATTAGTGTGGATGAAGCAACCAAATAAGTACAATTGATATTAGAGATATGCCTTATATGGAGTGACTTTGTCTGTATACTTGATAGAATGTCAGTGCAGATGAACCCCCTATACTCCAAAGTAGTTCACGCTCCACAGTAAACCGTTGTCTTTCAACATGCTGGACTGCATCCAAAGGCTTCTACACAACTAGAAGAGGTGATCGGCAGGAAATATTCACATACACACACACAGGAGGACATGCATATACAGGCACACACACACGGGGAGGCCCACACATACACACACACACACACACACAGTAACCTGCACTAGTGTGAGCTGACAGATGGGATGAAGGAGATTAGTCCATATGGACCTTAAAGACTAGCATCATTAATAACACCACGGTCCTGATTGTCTCTTTGAGTCTATGCAAACAGGATGTAGTGTTAACACATGCAGAGCATGGTGCTATGTCAGCGCAGAGAGCTTTATTTTGACAGTCAGAGATGTGCAATGTATAAATCTCATATTACTATAATAGAACCAAAACAGAGGAATAAAAGGAGCGGTGCAGCGATTAGCACCACATCCACAGACATATGATTCCCATCATGTACTGTGTAGTTTGTGTGTTCTCTATTTGTTTTTAAGAAATAAGGTAAATAATAATAAGGAAAATTAAAGGCATGGTTGTCATTATCACCTTGAAGCAGAAGGCAGGTTGTCTTTAATTTGTGCAAACACAAGTGCAGTACAGAAGGAGAGGAAACCACAGATGTGTACACAAGGAGAACGTAATAACTGGCATGAACATACACAGGAACATTTTGAGGAGTGATTCACATGTACACACTAAAGCACACACACAGGCCTCTATCTTTCACAAAGACAACTAAGTAAATTCTTAGGAATTTTTGGTGCAAAATTATAAAGCAAGTGTGTGATAAAGTATAAAGCTGCCTACAACCCCAACTCTGACTGTACATTTGTGGACACATATTCAAAGCAAAAATGGCACTTTGCCATTTTCATTGGGTTTTTTTTTGGTCTAACATAAACAATTTCCCATGATTGTGCCATATTACTTGAGGCAAGAGGAAAAATGGCTAGCTGAGTCAGCTGTTGATGGTGGACAAAAATATGACAAAGCTTTTTCCTGCCGTTCCTGCATATGATAAAAAGCTGGACTGTGATCAATAAATCCATAACCCCCTGCCTTCTTGGCTCTTATCTCGATCCAGTATTAGCTGCATGAGTTTTAGCTTAAGGCAATACAGCAGTCAAATCAATGTGGAAAATGGGGCTAATTGGGGTTGAAGAGAAGAGAGGAAATACACACCTCTTTGACATGTGTGTGGAAGGCGACAGACATGTCCAGCAGGACTTTACGCTGTTCCACACGTCGCACAAAGTCCTGGATGCGATCTTCTAGCTGGTGAGCAGCCTGGTAAATTTCCTCAGGGTCACACTCTCCAGTCTGTGCCAGCTGCTCTGCTGCCTCCAGCAACTTGTCAGCATTGGTGTAGGTGTTCTGGAACATAACAATGGAAATATTTTAAATGAGAGTACAATATCTACAGTTACACGGGGCTGGCTACTAAGGCTGACTATTATTATGACTATTATTTTTAGTCTATAAGAGTTGACATTGTATCTCAGATTTGTACTGTTACAAGACAATACGGCAATGTGAAATAGATTTGATGTTTACACAATGGAGTGCAGCTTTCAGACATTTCTGTTTATTGTTATACTAATCCAAATAATTTTGCAACACAGAGAAAAAGGTATGTCACAGCAGTTTGACACTTTAAACTCACCTGTGCAACTTCTTCAAAGTCCTCATGTCTCTTCTGCAGAGCCCTGGCTCTGTGCAAAGACTTCCCAACACCAGTGTGTTTACTGAGGAAGGCCTCTCCATGGTTTTCTATCCAGTCTAGCACCTTGGAAAATAGACACAAATACAGCATATGTACACAGTTCAAACCTGCACAGTTACACAGGGTAACTGTACACTGAGAATGCAGTATACATTTTCAAGCAGTAGGGGGAGCAATTGACTGGCTGTGGCACAGGCTGTGTGTCTCAGATCACATTAATTACAGCAGTCTATACATGTCATCTCTCTCATACCCCTCTTTCTTTGCTGGTTTTCTCCATCTGCAGTCTGTCATGTTTAAATCACACAAGTGTGGACAATTAGCTTTTGCCTGATAGGAAATCCAGAGCAGGGCTAACAGTGTCAACATTTCCACTGTGGATGAGATTAGCTATAAATCTTTGTACATAATTACCTTATTATCTATTAAACAGATGGCCATACTTCATCTGTTTCTGTGTTGGATAATGAAAGAGATTTTCATGACGCTTTCAAGGTCTCTGTGAGAATATTTTGATGGGCCAAACACATATGAACATGTGCACAATGCCCTCGACACTTTGTGTGACAGTAAATTGCATCACCATGGAAACCACTACCAAGAGAAAAGGGTAATGAAAGAGCAGACGGAAAAGGGAGAAGACAGAAGTGCAGAGATACAAAAAAAAAAAAGAGAGAGAGAGAGAGAGAGAGAGAGAGAGAGAGAGAGAGAGAGAGAGAGAGAGAGAGAGAGAGAGAGAGAGAGAGAGAGATTGAGGGCAGAGAGGCATGGAAGAGTCCATGCCCAAAGGGTAGAAATGCATAGATGACACTATACACCAGCTCAGTAGATTTGATCTAAGAGCTCTGCTATCCAGACAGCCACGCAGAGAGATAGAGACGCTCGCTGTGAAAACCCAGGAGAAAGTCGAAAAAAGGCTTTAAAGCTGGAGTTGATTGTATTATATCTTAATATCACTCTGCTATACAGTATGGAATGCTTGCAGAATATCCCTCTGCAAAACAACAAAGATTAATTGGATGTTTATAGCCATTAAAAACAATATTAAGACAGCAACATTTAACATTGCTGCTATTCACTTTGTTATGTTTTATGTTTGATAGATCATTTTTCTTTATTGACTACTGTTGCTCGCAGAAATTGTCATTTCACAACAATAAGAGCCTCAGATTATTACTTTTTTTATTTGCATCAAAATGAATTCAGTAAAACTGAAAAACATAATAACCAGTTTTGTGAAAATCAATAAATTGATTAATTTCAGTTAAAAAGTTTAGAAGGATAGGTCTGTATATTGGTAGTACTTCAACTGAAACATGTAGGGAAGGGTTTGACAGCACTTTTCTCTCTCTACAGTCTCGACTGTACTCTTTACTGTCATGTGCGCACAAAAAAAACTGCTAAAGCCCACAGAGCTCCAGGTCTGACTGTATTTGAATTTTGCTCTGTATGTCTCTGTGTGATTCTTACTTGCTGCACATCCTGCTGAAAGACACACAGCTGCAGCCTTTGGTGCAGGCGGACTTTGCGATGCTGCCAAATGTTTTCCAGCTGCCTCTGATGATGCAGCACCTCGTGGATGATGTCTAGGACGTGGTGCACAGCCTTGGAGTAGTTAGCCGATGCCATCAAAGAATCTGCACTTCCTGGGGTCAAAGGTCGCTGCAGTTTGTCCAGAAGAGACTTCCCATCCTGGCTTACCTGTAAAAGTTGATGTGTAGATTGAAATATTGCAAAACTTCATTAAGTATCACACAGAATAAATCAAATGTCTCAAGTCTCAGATTAATGCCTCAATAGACAGACAGTTTCAGTTGAAGAGAACCCAATGATGGTCTCAGGAAAAAATCTAATCGTATATCAATTGGTATAACTACAGAAGTAATTAATTAGGTAAGATTACAGATTACAAATTACAGATTTACACAAATGCAACAATAATAATAATATACATCTCAAAAATATAACCAAATATTTATATTTTAAAAGACTATGACCTCTGTTTTATTGTTTTATAATTGTTTTCATGTCATATATTGTATATTGTTTACAGTATGAATATCATTGTATATTACTTACTTGACAACAATGAATAAGACCCTTGAGACCTTTGTTGTGGAAAAGTAAATCATCTTCTTAAATAAATGGATGGATCATGGAGGGAGTTAATACAAAAGAACAATATACAAACAAGCCTTTAATAGAACTGTACTGAAGACATGTTTGTATATTTTGAGCACATAATTTGGATAATTGTCTGTCCTGTTGTGGGATTAATCTTTGCATATACATTTCTTTTGCACAGTCCTGTGTCATTGAACACTGTGTGAATGTCAGTGTGAAAGGTTGTTTGGCTAAATGTGTCTGCCCTGTGACAGGGCGTAGCCCGCCTCTTGCTCAAAGCAAGCCTGGAAACACTCCAGCCCCCCGCGACCCTGACTTGGATAAGTGGTCACAGAAAATGATCGATAGATGGATGTGCCACTGTGTGTGCGCATGTGCATGTATGCAGTATGTGTATGTGGATGTGCATACTGACCTCGGAGTACGCAGTGGTGATATGCTCATATAGTCCCTGGTGATGGTGGATTGTGTCTTCCAGATCCTGGAGTTCAGAGGGCAGCTCTCCTTCGCCGCATGCCTTACACCAAGGCTCCACTTTACTCATGTACTGGGAGGAAAACACACACAATAAAACACTGCATAACACAGACCTTCATACAGTTTTATAAAGACTCAAGCACTATGTGTGTTGAACAACATGTGTTATGTCTGAATGCAAAAAAGCACGCAATGTAGTGAGATGTGAGATGAAGACCACTAAATTTTGATTTCGCTGTTTTCAGACATGAAGACATGTATCCATACTATCTGGGAGGTAGAATGCAGTATCCACTGTGTATGCATGTGCATGGTGGGGCATCAGAATTTATATATCTTATCAAGACCCATTTTTTTATTCTGCTTTGTTCAGTGATTGTTTCTCTGAAACCAAGATAATGAAATGAATTATTCAGTGTGCAGTGTCTATTGATTTCACATTTATATGCATGCACTTTTCACATGCTAACACTACATGTGATAATACTAACACATTCCTCAGTATTAGTATGTATAAAGAGTTCACACACAGTTCTTGCTCCCCATTAAACACCTTAAGCCAACGAAAACAAAGAAAAACAATGTGTGTGCATTAGAATTACTCGTGACAGGCTGTCAGCTAAACTAGCTCCACATAAAGGTTTGGCATCCAAACTGTTATGTTTGGAAACAGGAAGGCTGACGGGGACGGAGAAATTGAAGTATGAGTGAGGGGAAAGTTCATAAAAGAGAAACGAGTCAGAGCATGGCGCACTGTAGCAGCCTTTAATAAAATAATGCTTATATGATTATCCTGTTATGGGAAGGGGAGAAAGGGCTCTGAATGAAAAACATGTTTTCTATCACAGCAAATCAGTAAACAAAGAGTAACAAATGTGACATGAAAACATACAATTTCATGTCTGTAATGCAGCCTAACCCACCAATATTGACGACAAAATATTAATAGTTTATAAGGAAGTCTTGAGCATTTAAGACTCTACAGTAAAGGGGGCTACTCAGCAAACAATATGTGTCAACAACAAACTAATGCATTGTTACTGCAATCGTAAGCAAAACAATGGAAAGCAGTATTGATCAGTTAAATTGTCTTTTAGGACTGTTAGGGATTAAAAAAAAAAAAAGCCAATGCTTGGGAGGCAAAACAAAAAGTCCTACTTCTCTTTCTTTAAAAGTATATGGAGCTGCCAACAGTAAATTTAGTTTGCAGGATGATTATATGTCGATAAGGAGATGTTTTTGTGCATATAGTTGAACAACATTTATTGAAAAAAAATGTATTGTTACACATGGCACATGTATGCACATGCAAGTGTTGCCTCAGCTTTCTAGTGGAAGTCACTTCATCTGATCTGTGCTTGGTTTTCTGTATATCTGTCAGTCTTGTGTGTGCTGGATTTTCTGTGTCTGTCAGTCTTGTGTGTCTGTACCTGGTCTGCTTTCTGGTGGAAACTGGCAGACATCTCTAGCAGGGTGCTGCGTTCGTCCAGTGCTGCAGCGAAAGCTTTCCACTCCTGCTCCAGCTGTCCTGAAATCTGCTGGATCTGCTGGGAGGCGTAGTGGCCTGACTCCAGGAGCCGGTTCCCTACTGACATGATCCGATTGATGTTCACATACACATTCTGAGTTTAAGGAGAGACAGAGAAGCACGACAGGACAGATTAAAATATATACCTAAACATATTGGTTTTACCAATAAAATTATGAATAAAACTGAATCTGTTTAACACTCCCTAATAAGTTATAGTACATAGACAGACTGACAAAGTAAATACTAACTTGTTACAATCAATCAAGTCCAGTAGTTTAAATCTAAAGACAGCTGACATAAGGTACTACTGACTCAGATAAACAATAATTTTCCATGTTAAAATTTAGGGTCTGGGTGTCTGATGTATAAAGCTGCAACCATGTCTTCTAACAGCCAAGATCGGCTGCATTTCTGCAAAGGAATCAAAGTGTGTTTGTGTATGTTAAGGTAATTGTGGCTATTATATTTCACAGCGAGTAGAATTAAAGGGATTAAAGGTCAATACATGCACATTGGTCATAAGCTACTCCTCCCTTTCACACATACACACACAGACACAACCTTGTGGATATTAAAAAGTCATTCCCTTGGGAGGCAGGCCTCGTGTGAATAATGAAGAGAAACCCATTTGCCTCTTAATCTTTCAGTCTTTTTTAATATATGGGCTCCAAGCTGTTTTGTGTAGATAGGCACGGAGCAGCAAACGCTAATTAACAACTGTGTTAACAGCCTGTTATTATTCTATTCAATTACTGCTCCTGGAGCCTATTATGGCTCTTAGTTTGCTTGTTTCAATCACAACGAGGAGGAAAGATGAACCAAATGCCAGCTACAGCATTCAAACAGAAGCACGGTCTAGGACAGTGGTTTTTGCAAGACACATCATCATTTGCAGACAGTGGTGGTGTCCTTTTCTGAAATTAGGAATAGTCTTGAATAGCCGCCTCCCAGAGTGTCCAAAATACAGGATAATCTTGACACCGGGAAACCAAAAGCGCTAGATTAAGTCTTATGTTGACTCATGAGATAACAGAGGCAGTGGTGTGTTCAAAAATATGGCTCACATGAGAAACCAAGGGAGTCCAGCAGCTCTCAAATGCACCACAGTAGGTAAGTTGTGGTAAACGCAAGAACAGCAGTGCACAGTGGAGGTACAGTAATCCTATTATGCATTTTACAAACACAAATGAAATATAACAGGAAAATGATCTCTAAGCTATTCCAGCTCTCATGCGTGTCGTTATAGCACACACACACAAAAAAAAGTTTTTAGAAAACACATATGCACAGAAGGCCTCAAGAAGAAAACAGTCAGTCACGACCAATAAGCCTGAAGGCCTTTGAGCCATCTGTAGGACATTATGAATTAGATTGAATAACAAAGGTTGCAGTGCACACTGGGTGGTAAAGTTTTAATCCAAATCTGATGGACAGAAGGGGGGAGAGGTGGGGCAGAGATGGGGAGAAGGAATTCCTAATTCACTGTTAAAAGTCTTGACAGATACAAGACTAGTTCTTGGCAATGATGCTAGATAAATGGAAGGTCTATCTATATTCTGAAATTGCTCAAGTCCCTGGCAGATGTTACAAATATTTATAGAACATAACACTGTATACCATCTTACTGTATCTTACTGCACGTAAAACTGTAAGTAAGTAAGTAAGTTAGTAGGTTTGTTGTATGCTTTGAATATGCCTAATAGCATAAAAACTTTACTGTTTACTGTAGGTATCATGTAGAATGCAGCCTTTGTGTAAGTGTCCTTTTGGTCAGGAATGCAAACTGCAGATTTGAATAAATGTCACTGTTCATCCATAGACTTCTTATCTCACAGATCAACTTCACAGCACTCAGTTCTCTGTTCACTGGAACTATTCCCAATCTCTATAAAATATCTTATGCATACAAACCAAAGGCAAATCAGCTTCATGCCTTCAGGTTTGTTCCCATTGTTTATTTGACCATGTTGGCATTCTAAAATTATCACTTGTGCAGCTCTGTTTTGTTACAGATAAAGATGGTGTACAGAGTGTTATGTTCTAAAAATAACTGTAACATCTGCTAGGGACTTCAGCCATTACAGAATATAGCTAAACCTTCCATTTATCGAGCACCATTGCCAAGAACTGGTCTTGTATCTGTCAGTTTCCCCTCTGATTGGGTCTCATCTTGAAATGTAATTATAGTAATGTACAGTATGCACGACGAACTGCATTCAGGTTGATCAGCAGCAGTCTCATGAAGTCCCTCCCACTAAGAAAATGTATTTCCTGCCAAGTTATAAGTATCAACAGCAAAGTACCTCATATAAAACACAGTCACATACAGACTGGGACAATTTCACAATGGAGGAGCCAGAAGAGATATACGGTGCTGATAATGTATACATGGCAATGGATGCTGACATGTCGACACAGGATGAAAATAGAGATGATCGTAAAAAAAGAAGAAAAGAGGATCCAGGAAGACGTGAATTTGACCCTGATTTAAGAGAACGGAAGAAAGAAGAGACGAGAAAAGGAAAAGTTGCAACTGGAAGATCAAGGCAAAACATCCCAAACCCAAACACTGCCCAACTCCCCATCCAAACTCGGCCGAGCAGATACATCACTATCAGACATCCTCCAGGGAATGCAAACAGAGCACCAGAAAAAAAACAACCACAACGAATAGGTAAGGCACACACTCAGATTCAAATAATAAATACACTGGCATATAATAATGGTTACTTACGATGATATATTACCATCTGATTAGTTTTCTTCAGGAATACTACATTGTGTCTGCTGTTGCTGTGTGCTCTGTTACTCGGAGGGTTGATCTGTCTGGGCTACTTCCGTGAGTCTGAATTTATGTAATTGATGTAAGATTCAGCAGATTTTTCCACCAAAGCAAAAGAAAATGTGACAAAATTTGGGAAAAAGTGTACGACTCTTGTAATGTGCAGCCCTTTAACACTGAACCCTAAAACTCCTTTTTTTTTTTTAAATTGATCATTTTGATCATTAGACCTTTGAAATTTCAGACACAGACTTTTCAATTATTTGTTTGACAATAAGTCATATTTTAAAAAACAACAACAACCATATAGACCAAAAGTTTGACTATTAGCCTTATGGTACTTATCCGAATGATCTCCTTCGTGCTAGTGTCATGGATTGTGTATGAAGATGTATTCAACTTTGCCTTTGTTAGAGACTAAATTAAGAAACATGTCCATCTCTTTTATAACAGATGAGAGAGCATATGAGAAAACCATTTTCATAAAACATGAAACATGTGAGTGGTCACAAACATCACAACAACTCAAATCCATGATCAAATGTTTATAAACGTAAAAAATGTTTTGTAAAAGTAAACTCTTTGCATTTTTACAGGCAACGGATCAATATTCAAAGTTTATCACACAGAAAAACCTTGTTCAGCTGGAAAGAACCTGTTCATACTACCTCATGAAGAGCTCGAGGTGAGGAATAAATTTGCTGATTTGTTTGTATGAGTTGAACCTGTGCACACATATTTCAGAAAATAAAATCCAACTTGGATGGCCGGGTGGTGCAGTGGAGTGTGTGGAGTTTGTATGTTCTCCCTGTTTCTGCGTGGGTTCTCTCCGGATACTCTGGCTTCCTCCCACAGTCCAAAAACATGCACTCAATGCAATCTATTGAGTCTAATTCTATGCTGTGCGCTGAGTGACGCAATCAATACGCTGTGCGGAAGCCCTACTGTTGGGAAGTTCAAGTCTTTTTACTCTCGGAAAGTAAATTGAACAAATCTTTTTCGGAATCATTTAGTTAATTTTGTTCATTTTTACAGAGGGTGGTGCTGTAGCCTTCTTGTGGGCAGCAGTTCTCCAACACTTAACAATGAAGGCAACATGGTTTGCTTCAGTTGACAAAGCATAATAAACATAATGCCACAAGCAATTCAAACCATGTGAAAACCTAGGAAAGCAAATACACACCACAATAAAGTTACTTATATCGTGTATCCTTCCTGCCATTGCTGTTTAACAGCGCGACAGTGACTAGGTAGCTGTCACATGACAAGTGAACGAGAGACCCATCCGCGAGCGAACATACTGCTCCCACATTGTTTTCAAAATGGAGTGAGCCAAAGGATCAGCTATCTGGAACTTTTTCACACTACCTCAGCCAATAAACTTGACAAATACTTGCAATACCTGCGCAATAAATGTTCCGAGGGGCGGACACACAACCGACTAAATTAAGAACCTACAGAAATTTCATCCCAGAGAGCACGTGGAGTTCATTGAACTGAGTAAACAAAATGGAGGCGGTACAAAGCAGCTAACTTTGAAGGAGATGAAGGAAAGAGGTGAAAAATTTTCCACTCTTGTGTTGGATCATTTTTTAATCAAGCCTGTGAAGCTATTGTTTTTTTTAAGATTGTTGTACTGGTGCACAGTTATTAATTAATTCAGTACATTTATATCTGCTTATTTGTTTTTTAAAAAATAGGAAAGAAATGTTTAAGTCAAGTCTGATGCTGCCTTAAACGAAGAAGAATGATCCCAGTCCTTTCCACACAATGAGTCACTGTCTGTTACCGTAATTCCGCGCTGCTTTTCTGTATCAGTATCTGCTGATACTAAACCTCAGATATTGGGATCGGGGGCGGAAAAAGCAGATTGGTGCATCCCTAGTTAATTGGTGACTCTAAATTGTCCATAGGTGTGAATGTGAGTGTGAATGGTTGTTTGTCTCTATGTGCCCTGCGATGCACTGGATAAGCGGATACAGATAATTCTGTATGTACATAATATCCAACTCGATTTGTGCACACAGAAACACATGAAAGAGGATTCATTCTGTCTGGATCACAGGTTCTTGGAAGAAGACGTCCGTCACTCCTGTCACTGTACATGTCAGTGCAAAAATGCCAGTCATATTTGTGACTGATACAGAACCTGTCTGAAAATCAGAAATGACTATGAATATATCAGACAATATATTCATGACCATAATAACCATTATAATTGATTATTATTTCTTATAGTATGTTTTCAAGGTCTTTCTGTGGTACTGTATCTTTTCTACACATGTGATCTGTTTGCTATAAAATAATGTATAAATTAACTAATAAATAAATGATAGTGTGTGAGAATGTTTTCCAAGCTACTTGGAACTTACAATTTAATGTATTTTACTATTTAACACTTGAGCCAAGATAGTCAAATTACAGCCAGTATAGAAACAATTCCTCAAAACTACTGTCTCTGAACTCCATGTAACAAAATCACATATATTTAAGCAATTCTATGTTCTGTTCCTATTTATATTGTCAATAATGTGTGGATGTATGAGCTAATAGGTTTCAAGCTGTTCTAATTAAAGTTTCACTATGAAATAATGTCTAATGTCTGTCCAATGGAAAATAACTAAGTAATATATATTTTTATTCATTCCCAAACTGCATTTTCAAATGCCCCCTATAGGGGGCATGACAATAACTAATAACTATTGTCTATTGTACATGATATTATCACTTACATAATTTCAAACAGTCAACATTAACATTTGGTTTAAACCTTAAACCTCATGCCCATATGAATTTTGATTTAAACCTGAAGCTCATATGAATTTCCATGAATTTTCCCATGGAAAGACATGAATGCCAGTGTTTACACATCAGTGGAAACTGGCAAACATGTATAGGTGTTGTTTCACCTTGTTTTTATTCTCCCATAAATGTTTATACATTTGAGAAACACACCCAGAAAAAGGAGGATGTAGACAGTATCGCTACATGAACACACACACGCGCACTCTGACACCCTGTATTTCCATTCAGCCATACAGGCAACAGGAAGAGGAAACACTGCTTCCTGTGGAAGAATGGGTGGAGGGGGCGGTGGTCACTTTGAGCGTACCTAACTCTGTGTGTGCGTGCCTGTGACTACACTATACTGTGAATATATGTGTGGGTTTATACTGCAGTTCCATCTGTCTTTTCTACTACTGTTGTCTCAGGGGTTATTGGTTCATCTCAACTGGGAGTGTTGACACAACTGACTTTGGGCAGTCACTGAAGCTGCTTCTGGGCCCTTATGTTGACAACACTCATTGCACATGGTTCCTAACACCAGTGATTTGTGACACTGTGAGTGGGAGGATTTAGGCCACACTCTCCCTTGGCTACACATTTGTCGCACATTAACAATAGTTACTGTTTGACTAAAGTTAAAAATCTGTGATTTAACACATTTCCCTGTGTTAGGGTTGTGTTGTTTTTGTCCAAATAAAAGGTAATGGGCTGAACATCTATTTCCTTTACTTTTGTTTCTTGTAGCAAATTTCACTCCAAGCAAATGTGACCTGCTCCATAATTTTGAGTCACTCTGATCCCAAAACACATTTTGGTTATGTTGGTAAGGCCGTAAAGCAAAGACTTTCCTCTTCACAGACATACATTCAGCTCAGACTGTGTTTCTATGGCGTGCTGGAGCAAGACACAAATGTGTCTGCCAGATAGGGATCACACAGCATCACAATGCAATGAGACTGTAAATAGACTGTCACTGATGAATTGTAATAAAAAATAAAATGTGTATGGCTGGTGGTCTAAGGGGTATAATTGCAAACAGGAAAGAAAAGCCAGGGATTGACTATGTTTTTTGTTTTTGGGACCATGATGGGGTTAAAGGAACTAGCAGAGGAGAGCATTGTAAGACTGCAGCGTCAATACAGTATAAAGTCCTCAGCTACACTTATTAGTCAGCAGCAGAGCTCCACAGACTACAGTGAGGTAAAGGAGGGCATGGAGGGTTGTGGAGTAGGGCAGCAGAGGGCAGCACACAGCAATGGGAGGGGCAAGGAGGCAATATGGGTCAATTATGGCAACAGCACCATGACAAGACATGACAGAGGGGGCAGAGTTGAGGCACAGTGGAAAACAGCTGAATAATATGAGAGAGAAATTGGTAGGGCATAAACATATCAGCAAGTCACAGCCCAAGGGAGAGGACGGTTCGGCATAAAGGCTGTGAAAAAGAAGAGGTGCATGTTTGTATGTGTGTGGGTTGTCCAGAGGTGGGAGGCCTTAGCTTGTTACTGTGAATGACAGTGACGGTAATAGTTTGTGACTGCATTGCCCATGTGTAAGTGTGTATCTGTACATGTGCACAACGGAGACAAACACAATGTCTTACCATACAGTTCATAGCAAAGTGGTTGTGCTGGGTCTGCAGCTCAACTGCATGCTGGTGGTTCCCTCCGATCTCTGTGTAACTGGTGAGGAAAAGGCCCTTGTTGTGCATGATCCAGTCGAACATCTACACAGGGAGGAGGGGGAGATAGCACAGTTAGTTTCAGAGTATCAACCACAAATGAAACGGGTCTTTCCACCTTTCTTACTTCTTCTTTCTGGCATTTATAATTAGCCAAAACCTTTCATCACTCATCTGACGTCTACAGGCAAGTCATCTTTGAGTTCCTCTGTAATAAGTAGGAACAAAAGAACAAGCTTTGTGTGTGAGTGTGTGTCAGTGTGTGAGTGTCCACTGCTCTTAACCTGTCATTTAGGTGGCAGTGTGTTCTGTTTGGTGTACGGAAAAGGTGTTTAATTACAGTTCTTTCCATAGCAGGCCTCTGCATTTGCCTCCAGCTCTGCACAGTTCATAAGGCTACATTTCCCACTTCCAGACACGCAACATCACACTCTCCTGAAACACTGACGACACGCAGGCACACAGTCACGCACATTCATTTCCTCTCTGTTTCCATGCACACAACCACACAGTCCAGTCAGCCCATGATATAAAGTAGGACTCGAGTACACCAAAACGACATACACAAGTCAACCTTATATGACCAAAAAGCTTTTAAAATAATGTCAACACTGTCCAGTAGTTCCCGTCCACCAATGCAGCTCATCTGTAAAGCTTTTACCACTATACACACAGCCTCGCTAATCTGGCCTACATGGGGATGAAGGTTGACCTGGGGACTTAAATGTCTAGATTAATGTAATGTTTTCAAATATCCAGGTAAGACTGGCACGCATGCATGCTCATGCATTACATTAGCTGCTATGCAGGCTAAAATACCTACATGTATCAAGAAATACACTGCACACTGGCACATATTAACAACGTGGCACCAAAAGGCAAGAACGTGAGGAGGCAATTAAGAACCAGTTAACCTTATTCTTTACATGGATTCAGTCATCATGTATATATCATGGAGAACAGAATGGAACAGAATAGAACGGCACTCTACTGACCTTCTCTGCATCCTGTTCAAACAGGCGCAGTTGGAAACACTGGTCCAGCTTCAGCTTCCTCATGTGCCAGAGCTGCTGCAGATTTTGGCGAGTCCCATGCAGTTTATCCAACAAACCCGTCACTTTAGCTACTAGGTTGTGTGCATCCGCATGTGTATGGATCCCGTGATGATGGTCGTTTGAATCTCCACTAGCTCCACCAGAGCGGTTCCCGTACCCGCTTTCACTGCTACTTCCACCTCCTGCGGTTTGTGACTGTAGCCTTTGTAGCAGCCTTCGTCCCTGTGCGTCAAGCTCCTCCACAGATGCCTTTGTGGCTCTTTTCTTAAGTGCTGCATGTTCTTCCATGAGCCTCCGAGCCCCCTCCAGGTCCCGGGGGAGATCGCGCTGGGACAAGGTGTCCTGCAGCTCCTCGAGGCGTGCCAGTGCCCGCGCTGCATCGCTGGCAAATGTCTCGAATGAAAGCCGCACCTGAAATGAGAGATAATGCAATGCATTTTTTACAAGCGAGAAATGCTGCTGAATTTCAGTTAATTAAGTATTGCTTAAAAACAAGGCTTGTTGATAAAGCCCTGTTGTGAAGAGCAGAGCTCTTTTCTTAATTAAACACAAAAAGCCTTAAGAACAAAACAAGAGTGTATTCAAACCTCAATCCAGTCATCATGGTTGTAGTCTAAGCTTCCCTCGAAGTCAGCTGTTAGCTGGGATGGGTCCACAATCTTGGATAAACCCTCTAAGGAGACCATCACCGTCTGGTGTGGGTGGGTGTATGTGGAACACATGAAGAAAGAGGCAGGAAGGAGACAGATGAGGTGAAAGAGGGAGACAGACCACCTCAATTTAGTCTAGTTTAGTTCATCACACTCATCATCATCTCCATATTCAAAACTAATTAAATGTTAACTTGTCAAAATATTATCCACTCCTGAACCTAGCTTATGAAAAGAATGTGCAGAGTCAGTGGCTCCACACATATAGTGTTTAGATAGGTGGGGTGACCAGAGAAGAAACACACATTCCAGACATTTTAAGCACCATTCTTGTTATGATTAATAAGATGAATATAAACGCTAAGGAAGTAAAAACAGAAACTGCCGATATTCACATGAGCAAGTGTTTTGAAAACCCAAACTCCAGCCCCAAATCTGACCACTTAGGTCTGTCTGAGAACTCAGTGTAACAGTGTAAAGACTGCAGGTTAGCTTCTTTTTAACTGCAAGCAAGCTGAGGCACACTTAAAGGAGTTGAATGTGGATGTTTGAACCTATGCTATAAAAACATTTTGTATTGCTGATACAAAAACCCAAAAGCCACATCTTGATCACTGCCCAACCACATTACAGCCAGAGAGTCAAACCAGTGAACTCCTGTTTATTATTATGTCCTGCTCACATACAGTACGTAAAAACAAGTGGCTTGTCCAAACTCAAATCATCACTGTTGGGATGAAATGCTTCGCCATGTCCTATATATCCTGTTTCCATAGTAACTGGGTCAGAACTAAATATACCAGCACCACATGCCCACACGGGACAGAACAGTGCCACTGTCACCAAGCAGCAGTCCAATTAGAGCTGATAAATTAGACCGATGACCATGCTAAACTAACGAGAACTCAAATAGCTTACAGCGTATTGTTAATATTAAAATATACTGATGTAATGAGCAACAACAATATCTGCACCTCTTGTAGAAAATCATGATACAATCAGTATACTCAAGAGAGACTGCAACGCTGATGCACGTTTAACATTCACAACAACAAAACCCAAGCCAAAACTGTTAAAACCTTAATTGTATGTATTAGACGTGTGTAAAGCATGTGTGAGTGTCACCCACCTCAAATTCAAACTTGGAGCTGCCGAAGTTAGTCCTCTGCTTCTGCCAGAAATTGTCTGGCTTGATGATGAGAGCGACGTGGATACAAGACGGAAAAGACTCCTGAAGGATCTTCAACAGAGGTTTGATGCTGTCCCACTTAGAACCACGCATGTCCACAATGACTGTGAAGCCATGTCTGGCCACCTCCTCGCTGCATAAAACATAAATGAAGAGGTCAGATTCTGTGATGAAGAGCAAATAAACGCTTGAGAAGATATATTACTTTTAAATGATTTTACTAAGCCAACATCAAACCATCAGAGAGTACAAAAGAGTGATAACAAAAAGACAAAGTCAATCAGATATGACTGAACAAACCTGAATGAGCTAAAAGAAACTGTCAAATTACTCAGTCACATTATCGTTACTGTCCAAGGAACAGAAACAGAAACACTATAGAGCTAAAAAACAAAAACAAAAAAGACTCATTGTAAATTTTGTAAAAAGTTGTTGTAACTGCAAAGATGCCAAAAAGATTTAAAGTGAAAAGAGCCAATGCAAATCTCCAGAGCATCTGGGGAGGAAAAAAAATAGTTAAAACATTCGAGCGTTGAAATTTCCACTGGTGCTTACCAGGAGTCCTGCTGCTGTATAAGTCCATAAAAGGTTGTTTCTCAGTGTTAAAGGCTTTAATCTGAATGTGTCTAGCTAGGAGACAGAAACAGACGCAGGCCCTCCTGCTCTAACTCACTCTGACCTCACTCTCTGAAAACAGATCGGCAGCCAAATGGGTAGAGAAAAACAGGGTGTAGAGGAGGGAGAGGAGAGGAGAGAGAGAGAGATAGAGAGAGGGAGGGAGGGAGGGAGGGAGCGGGAGAGAGAGACGGGGGGTGGGGGTTCAGATGTAACAGAAAAAGGGGAGAAAGACAAGAAATATTTAGACAGGAGAAAGAGAATACAAGCTAGGGAGAAAAGGCCAACCTTCTGAATTACTTCTGAGCCTCAAACTAGATGGCTGGCCACCTTTGACAGATCTTTTCTCCTCTCTGGTCTTACCTCTTAACCAACCAGAGTTTAGCCTTTTGGAGCCCTTTGAAGTCTTTGTATACCAACTCCAACCAGTATGTCTTGATTTAAAGCAAACTAGTGTTTTTACTGCTACAAAAAGCACCAAAAATAACATTTTTGAATATGGTTTTAATATATTCTATTTGTGTTGGATAGCTGAAAGCATTTTACAAAATGCAGGTGGCCTCTCTCAAGATAAAGTCACTTTTTAACACGAAACTGATTTATTTAGCTTAGTCTGCACTCCAAACTAAATAGCAACTGATGGAACATAAAAGTAGAAAACAAAAGCACAAAAATGAACAGCAGAACAGCCCTTGTAACCCCTCAGTTCCATCATGTAGACATGATCTGACCTCCTATTTTTAGTGTGTATACACCACAGATTTTGTTCCAGGATGTCATTATTTGATTAATAGTTTGTTCTTTAATATAGATGTGCAAACTATATATACTATACAAACATTTGCATCATACTGACTAATGCTGACTGCATTTCGAAGTTTGCCTCTGACATCCAAGAACGCCCTCAAGAAGCCCCAAAGAAACCTGGACCCAATTTCTGCAGCAACTGATCTGGACCACCTCTCGCCTCAAGACAAATCTCCAAACTCCACAATGAAAAGACTTAAAACAAGAGAGCTGCAGAGAGCTGCAGAGCACTAGAAAGCACAGCGCAGAGATCAAAAGCAACAGAACAGAGGAGTGCAAGCTTCCCTCCAAGCTAATCACAACTGCCTCCAAACAGAACAGCCTGGAGCTAAGTGTTAAATGTGAAGCAAAGGTGCTTCTACGCTTGAACACAAGCCTGCACAGAACTACAGAGTGAGTGCAACTCTACAAGGACATCCTGCTACAAGCTTCCTGTAGCAGTTTTTAGACTATACGATAAACCAGAGGAAACAGCTATACAGGAAAGAAAAGCATCTGCATGACCTTTTGTTTAATTAGAACTGACCTAACTAGACAATATCAATACCAGGGTCAGAGAGAGGAGAGTGGTAACCTACATAAAGGTGTTGTAGATTTTTCTAGAGAGCTAGGAGGAAATGAGAGGGAAGAAAGGAGGAAGGGGGGTTGAGTCTTCACAGGGAATCTAAAACAAAACCATCCCAGGCCTTTGTAGCTTCAGGTTATGCTTTAGCATTTTAAATCCAAGCAAGGTGGGAAAGTCTGACATAAAGAAAGTGATGAGATGTGTGCGAGTTTGACTGCATAACAGGCTGAGAGGACGAGTCTGTTTCAAATTAAAGCAGGATAATGAATAGGGATAGGTAACTCGGTGCATGTGCATGGAGTCTGAAAACATAAGAATCCTCCACTAAAACGTTTTGTATTGGTACTTGCAAGCACTCTGTGTACCTAGGAATAGTAGCCAGGTAGGCTATGAGCCTGCGGAGGTCTTCGGGTCGTATTCTGTCATGGTTGCTCCGTGCTGGAAAGGTGAGAACGGGACCGCCGCGTCTGTCTCTGCCACCTTTGGGTAGAAATCAAATAAGAAAACATCATTAAAAACAGCTTCTTCCCTTGTAGACATATCTCCTATACTGTGGCATGGCTGTAGAAAAGCTAACACAACAGATGTATAACAGATATTTCAAAAGACCTAACCCGTTCAGGTAGGACTACACAACCTACAGAAAACTACCGCAACAAGATGTAAAGTGAGTGCAGTCGTTCTTTGACATGAAAGCAGCTCATTTGTATGCGTACCCAACCATCTGTGAAGTTAGTCATGACTCTACGGAGTCCAATTAAGGAGTCAGGTCTGAAAGCAGTTTCAAGATGACAAGACTAGTATGGCGTCTGTCAGACTGCAGTGACAACAATACTAATCAGTAATAAACAGTGAGAAACACTCATAATTATTGCACTTCCATGCAGTTAACATCATGATAGAACAAACTGACCCATATGCCATGTTGTGACAGCTTGAACCCATCTGTCTTTCAAGCACAGGACAAAACCTTCTTACTGTGTTGATCTTGCTCTAATTTCTGTCAAGAGTATGACTTTGAAGTACAACATTTATTAGAGGTATCATTTACGGAAAAAACGTCTTTTCTGTTTTTCTGATTAGCTGACACTTAATTGAGAATAATGTATGAAACTGAATATCTCCACTTGTCTAATTGACCTTCATGTCTTCACCTCACCTTGTGCATTTGTCTCTTCTGATAAATGTGTCTTAGTCTTGTGGAGAAATTCAATTCAAGTCAATGGTCAATGGTGAGGTCAGGACGGAGTGTTCAGGAGCCTCTGATGCCTTATGCTATAGTAGACACTCTCAGAGTACATCAAAGGTGCCGGAGTCTGTCTCACATTCCTCCACCTCATGCTGGTGGACTTTAAACTCCTACAGATAACAACAAATACTATACGCCCAGAAATAGTCAAAGAGAATGTTTTTGCCCCCGTTCGTGTTACCATCAGCACATTCTAGTCTGGAGCCACTGTTGTCTGTTTATGTTAATGGTAAGTCAACGGCAAGCTATCTATTATGTCTAGGAAGCCAACATCCACTTCCTTTGACCCTGGTCACCACAACGTCGAGATAGGTTGGCACCTGCTTTCCTTAAACAAAGCCAAACAATTAATACTGCCCAGGACCTCAAGGCCCACGCATGACCCCGTGTAACCTACAGTAAGGACAGAAAATTCTGTAACACTCAGCATGCAAACACAATGAAATTCAAATTTTAACAAGCTCAAGCATCAAGGCCAATATCAGCTTGTTCAAAAACATTAACTTAGTTCCCAATTGTCTGAAATAGATTTCTACAATTTTAAAATGAAACATTTTATTTTCAAAGTACTCCAAACTCCCCAAAACACAATCCAATTAGAATGACAAATGTGCAAAATTAGTCTAATCAGTAACAAATCACTCCACACAGACAGTGATTGATTTCAGATGAAAGCTACAAGTAATATGTGCAATATGTGTAACAATGCATATTATTGGCTTATACTATAACTATCTGACCTGAGAGGAAGGCGACTTTCTCCTTGAGGATGGGAAGCACATCGATGGCCTTCATATCCTCATTGCGATGAAACCCTGAAACACAGAGAAAAACAGAGAGGTCAGCCAGTTGATCAGCAGAGTGCTTTGCCCAATGTGGCAAGTGTGTGCTTGTGGTGCTTCAGGTTTAATTGACTTGGCACAGTCTCATATCCACTTTCTTTGACATATGCTATAAAAGGCAACATAAGCATATGTTTAAGCATGGACATACAGGACACCTTGCACAACATTCTGTTCAGCTGAATTTCATTTTTTTTAAAAACGGGAAAAAAAACAAACTGAAAAAAAACACTTTTGAAGTGAATTCAATTAGTGTGTTGACATCAATGGACTAACGTCAGGAACAAAAATAAGTGACTTTATGGGTCTGGTTATAACTATGGCAAGTCTGGGCTGCCCTGCTACACTTTCCACCATGGTCTCGCCTGCTCTGTTGTGATATGTTCTTCAAATGTCAACTCTTTTGCCTCGCCTCCTCAACAGATGGCACACCGGTTAATACCAGGAAGCAAGATGGAGCAATTCAACATACGCACACACACACACTGAAACACACACACACACTCACACTCGCTGACTTATCTCTTTGGTTTGTCAGAGCAGCCAGTCATGAAGACTGTTAAATATAATCCACTGAACAGAATAATGCAAGTATGTGTGGAATAGTCAAATATCACTTTTTTTTCCTTAATTTTCATGGTGTCACATGTGATGATAGCTGTTAAAGGGCTTTTATTCAGATACATTCATATTTGGTTAACATTACAAATTCTCTATCACAGCTACAATGAACAACCTTATGCACCGCAACACACAATAATCTATAACTGAAAGCTACGATACAGCAGTTCATAAAAATATACATCAGCCATGATATTGACATACTTGGCCACTGAATATCCGAGTGTATGAGAGTGAGGAGTTGGGGTGAGGGGTGAGAGGCAGTGTCTCTGCAGAGGCAGTTAACTGATGATGTCATCAGATAGCCCTCATTTTAGATGTGTCATCTCTCTCACATTTACACACATGCACACACACACACACACACCACAGGCCTGAATACCAATAATGGAACACATATCACTCAGAAGCTCAAATCAACTGCTTACTTTACCTTGAGACACATTGTAGTATACTATATTGAGAAGAGAAGAGAAGAGAAGAGAAGAGAAGAGAAGAGAAGAGAAGAGAAGAGAAGAGAAGAGAAGAGAAGAGAAGAGAAGAGAAGAGAAGAGCTTCTTTTCATCTCAGACGGCTGGAGGGGTGTGTCTGCGTCTGACTGACAGCAGCTGACAGGCTGAGGCCAGAGGGCCGGTGTATACCACAGTGAACAAGTGACAAAGTAAACAAACCTGTGTTGTACCCTACATTTCATGGGCAGACAGCAGGTTATTAGTGACACTGAAGAGTACAAAGCACAGCAACATCTGACTGGACCCCGAGTGAAATTTGCACGTACGATTACATATTGTTTAATGTGTTGCACGTGAGCAGCAGTGTACTTTTCTCAAGGTGAGAAAAGCTGAGGTGCAGGACAAGATGTGTCATCATGCCTGTATGATTGATAAGGAGAAGATTTTAGCAGAAAGCTAATGTAAGTTGTTCAAAGTCTGTAGTTCCTATGTTGTGAACAGCTGGCTGCTGTCTGGCTCAGTGTAACCATCTCCTCTCCATGTGATAGAACACTGACATTGCTGATTTATTCAAGTTTTGATTGGCTAGGTTTAGGTCTAGGTGTATGATGTATCAGACCAGATAAGGAGTCTTGATCTGTGTTCAGCCTGTATCTTGTGGCCTTACACACATTGTACTTCCAGCAGCAAGCTGTGCTCTACTCCAAGGATTTACACTATTAGAGTTTGGCTTTGTTTACTTGTTCTACCTTTACTCCCTTTTTGTTACTCCATTAGATTATAGTTCCTCTCTGCTGTTTTTTTTTTTCACTTAAAAAAAAAAAGTTCTTCAAACCTTGATTAATACATGTTTTAATTTGATTAATACTTTTCACACATTGTTTTAAATCCAACTCAGAATAAATACTTTTACACCCTAAATCAACTTAGAATCTTTAACTGTTATCATGGTTCTCAAATCATGTCATAATAGTGAGATCAAACTTAAAGTCACACCTTGTCTATTCTTCTACATAAATGCATACCATTTTATACTACATGTATTACAGACAAAAAAGGTCTAATTTAATTTGAACTTTTTAAATTCACAACCCAGTTAGATACAGTAGGCTTGTATTCCCATTGATAGACAAAATACGACAAAACTGGATAAGAATGCAATCTAGGGGAAATATGGGAATTCATTTTAAGTTCTGTTACAGTAAACAGAGATTAGGGGACAGGGGAGACAAATACTGTAAAGGAAAGAGCTAACAAATTGTATTTTTAAAATGTATTTAAACACTGTGCTGCTTTGACAGTTACAATATAAACATTTAATCATCCTATGAATGGAATAGTAGTGGCTAGACTGCTGAGTGCTGAATCATGTACCCATGACGCACGCACACACACACACACACACACACACACACACACACACACACACACACACAAACACACACACACACACACACACACACACACACACACACACACACACACACACACACACACACACACACCAAATAACCTAAAAAAAAAAAGTTCATTTGAAAGTAATAACTCTTGAGCTTTACTCAAGTTGGTGATTTTTCAAAGCAGAGTTTTTCTGCTCTCAAAATATGAACATTTTTCAGCCCCCAGCTTGATGCAAGCAGAGAGTGAAATAGTCAAACGAAGACATTTTTCAACAGGAGTATCATTAAACCTGTGACTGCTTCTTCCAGGCTACAAATGAGCTACAACCCGAGGATATGAAGGGAAAAAAAGAGAGCTGACAGAATGCAAAGTAAAGACAGAGAGATGACAGAAAGCTACATTAAATGGATGGATGGATAGGTTAAAAGATAAATGGATCAAAGGCAGACTGCAATGGAGAGGGACAAAGACAAAGCTTGTGGTATGAGATGACAGGAACGGAGAAGGACAGGCTGATAATGATTCATACGAGACAGCGTAGAGACGAATATGGGGATAGACAAAACTGCAGTGTACAGACAGATAATAATACAGACAGAAGAGGCTTCGGGAAGAGACAGCAAAATAACTCCTACAGGTTTTAATGGCTCCTGTAATATCGATTTCATCCATGGTCTGAGGGAGTTAGGAGTGGCAGTCAGGCCTGGATGACAGCACATTAGCTCACAGTGAGAACAAGCCGGACTGGACACAACCTGACTCACGGATAATGTCACAACCAGCCGAGGCAAGATGGGACTGAGGTGGCAATAATGATTTCATTCTCTTGACACGGCTGGCGAGAGGAGAGAGAGAGAGAGAGAGGGAGAGGAGAGAGAGAGTAGAGAGAGAGGAGAGAGAGGGAGAGAGAGAGATGAGAGAGAGGAGAGCCGAGAGCGAGAGAGAGAGAGGGATGGAGAGGACGAGAGAGAGAGAGAGGGAGAGAGAGAGAGAGAGAGGGAGAGATGAGGGGAGGAGAGGAGAGAGGGACAGGAAGGAGATGAGAGAGGAGAGAGAGGAGAGAGAGAGGATGAGAGAGAGAGAGAGAGGTCAAATAGCTGAATAAGTCTGTTGCAATCCACACTTTTATGATCTCCCTCTCTGTTGCTGACTGTCTATAACCTGCAGCACCTGTTCCTCATACAACCACACTTTCTATCTGCCTCTTACACACTGAGAACATGGTGAGAGCATGGCAATAGTTGCAAACATGCTGAAATCAACAACAACAAGATGCATATTCCATGTCTTCAAAATAGCTAAAGTTGTGTATGTGTGTGAACATCAGCCATACAGAGCCTATTAAGCACAGAGAAACAAGAAAAAAAATACTCCTCTTGCACATTGTGTGTGTGTGTGTGTGTGTGTGTGTGTGTTTCCTGTGAAGCGTGCCCAGACACATTCCTCACTATGGTGGTTTATGTAAAATCCTGGTGCTGGCACACAGCCAACACTGACCTCTGTTATCCTGCTGCAGTCCTGTTAAAACTGCAGTTCATCACCTTTCTGAACACCACAACAGGCCGAGTCTGGCAGCGAGCGGGGCATACAAGCACTTTGGGTTTATGTGAAAGGCTGCGTTAAGCTAGAAACAGATGTGACTGCCATGCGCGTTGAACATCTTAATGCTGCAACACTAGATTTTTGGAGATCCGGATGAAAAAATTCCACATAAAGTCTTGCAGGATCATAAAAAAAAAATATGACGAGACGCAAAACATAAGCAGCTGTTGGTGAAGAGTAAGTTGCTTCCAGTGTATGATTACTACTTGTGATGTCAACACAGTGAAATAGGCACTATGCTGCAAGTACACATGCAACCGCACAGCCTTTCCTAATTTTCGTCATGTTTATATGCAGCAATAACCCATAGAATATCCCACAGAAATGAAGTATTACGCTACACTCTGTGATTCATGAAATCCCATCATCACATCTTGGTGCACACACTAACACACGGGCATGCACGACAATCTCCTCTCTTCACTACACACGGCCCCTCATTTACAAGTCTGCCGAGCATGAAATAAAGCTTTTCAATCACAGACTGCTTGTTCATAACACGCTCATAATGAGAGCAATCCATTTTACTGGCAGCCTGTACTCAGTGCCCTGTAAAATGAGGCGAAATGCAAAAATAGTGTTCATCCAAGAAATAAGGTTTTTACAGCAAGCTTTTTCTTAATTATTATTTCCTTTCATCGAGAATTCAAAGCTGGAAAATAATCCCTGCGACACATCTGACAGGAAGTACAAGGTGATAAACTGCACACATGACAGGTAGTGGATCATTTAGACACAAGCAGTGCAGGAGTGTCGGGCGCCTCTGTCATTTATGACACACGCACGCACACACACACACATAAATAAGCGGAAACACACACTTTAATGTGAGCATTTACGTGCACTTATGCCTTCTTTCTCTCTGCAGATTTAGCAATGGAGACATCTTGTGCATACATTCATCAAAGGGACAATGACAGTGTGTCATGTGGAGTATGTTGTGCTTGTGCTGGCATGACAACACATAATGCATGATATACAATAATGCTCTCACTTGTGAGTAAGAGTGGAGCCATTTGTCATGTTGATCATTTGCCACTGCCACTTGTATTGTACCTTTTTTTCCATTTAATAAATATGTAATAAGTGTTCAGTTGGACAGTTGGAAGGCCATGAGGTCAACGCTTTTTCAAGGGAAAAAAAGAACTTGGAGAGAAAAGAAAACTACTGTATGTATTTCCCCACAACTGTGCAAAACTGCCAACACTAGCTATCATCCATATCCAGGGCCAATGAATGTACAAGTTTGTCCAGTGACATGCTTGCATGTAAATTACAGTTAGTTTGGCTAATATCATGCGTCGTCTACTCAGCGATGACAGACACTAATTCTAATTCTGTGTCTTTACGCAGCTGAAAGGTCAGCCAACCCTTTTGGTTTAGCAGTGATATTCTTGTAAAACACACAACCACAGAATACAGAGGTGAAGGCACTAAATTGTAGCTTACATGGTTTTAAAATAATGTGACATAGTGTATGTTTTTGAGAAGCTTGATCACTGAGAATATTTCATATGCAGCTATAGCAGGAAGCACCCTGCATTTTCACTCCTGTTGCTCTGCATACATTTACAGAGGAAACAGACAGAGAGCAAGAGGTAGCAGCACAGCAGCTTTACTCTGCCCAAACCTTCTTCATGTCTGTCCATGAGGCTTGTGCCCTAAATCCTTAAATTCACATTGCTGTATAGCAGAGCCAGTACAACAGCACATCACACAGAAAGTGTGCCAATTCATTTCCTTTTGCCCTCCTAACTCCATGCTGAAAATACTCACATGCTGATCTGAAGACACTACTACAGAACAGATTGTGTTCATGCCTTGCACCAATTCTTCACACCACAGACTGAAAACATCCCACAGCCTTTATGATCCAAACTGGGTTACAGACTTGTTTCTAGAGGGTTTTTAATGAGACGTAATAGGGAATGAATACACTAATTTTAGATCATAATGGAAAAAGTTTAGGAACCCCTGACCAAAATTGTAACATGTGCAGAGAAACTTCACCTACAAGCATCATAACCCCAACTCATAACCCCAGAATGAACACAACTGCATATTTGTCTTTTCACAGCATGGCGAAACAAACAGCCCCAGTGTGCTGTGCCGATCCCTTTGCTTCCAGTCCTTTCGACCACAGGCGAGACATGTACATGGTGCATCTGCACAGCCTGGCACGCTGCATGATGCCAATCCTCTGGCTCATAACCTCATAACCTCAAACTGAGAGCAATTACAAGCTAGGCTGTGTTTGAAGAACAGCAGAACAGACCAGGGTGGACACATAATATAGCAGAAATACTACAGGACAATTCCCCTGGCTGTCGTGTTGATCGCCTCAAAAATCCAAAGATTCAGAGAGTAGTCGCCGTCAAATACATTTTATACCAGTGATGTGCACCCAGTACCTGAACATTCAGCAATATTTAATAGAACAGATAAAACAAATGGATTCTTATAATTTATTTGTAATCACTGCTGTACAAATGTAAGTGCTTTTAGAATTTAGTATCTACTATTTGCAGAGATTTACAGTGCATGTGACTGTGATGGATTTCAGATGGCTCTTTCATACTTCAGCTCTGGGTCAGAGCCCAGTGTGTGAACGTTACTATGAGTTTGAGTGAAAAGAGGCACCTGGGAGGCATTTGTCACATTGCAGCCTGGTTTGGCTCAGTCTGGCCCGACTTGGACTTACTAAGAACGTGGGCAGCTTTTGGGAAGAGTGCAGAAACAGAGGAAATGTGGGAGTGGATTGATTTAGTCATTTCTGTGCCGGTGTGTGTGTGTATGTGTGTGCACGTGTTAGTATCACCTTATGTGTTGTTCCAGGCACGCATTTGTTACTGTGTTTTTATATGTCTGTACGCCAGCTTCTGTGTGTGTGTTCTGACCTGTGTTTCACAGTGCAGCAGCATGACTGGCACCCTTTACAGAGCTCTAAGAATAGTGCTCCCTTGGAGAGAGAGATGTGCCACTTTATTAGATTTTTGAGTAAAACTTAACAGAAGCCATGCAGAAAGAAGGGCACAGGGTGCTGTGGGTCCTCGGGAGAATACACTTCAACGTAACACTAAATCAGTATCTCACTCTGAGAAAAAAGTAACGTTGGCGTCTTCCAGGAAACTTCTAGCTCCGAATGTCTCCCACCAATTTCAGTTATCCCAGCAAGCTTTTGTTAACATGTCAGCTTTTTGGGGGGCTGAGAAAAGTCTAGCTGAATTTTTTGCAACTATCAGAATCACTTGGGAGTTCGAAACAAGCCAATAACAGCTCCTTGAGTTGCACTAAAAGTTAAGACATAAAAATACTGAGTCTACTAATACTGCTCTAGAACACTCAAATTAAACTGCTGACTTTTCACTCTTTAATGTTGGTTTAAAATTAGGACTGTTTAGCTATTTCACCCAAGAGACCTGAATGTACAATTCAGCTTTTAGCTCACAGGTTTTTATGTATTAACAATGCACTCTCATTTATCTGCCATATGAAGATGCCATGTTGTGTACTATTTCTGTTTTACAGGGCCATGTGTAGAGATATCAGGCTGCCATTGTCCTACATGTTGTTGTGGGCAATATGAGTATTGAGCTGAGTCTCTGAGTGTATATGATGGGCCGTTACAAGCAGGCTGTTTGTCATGTCCCCCGTGTGACAACCCCGACTAGAATAACAGCAAGTGTAGGCTGCCATGGTGCAACAGGGGGGAATAAGATAAACAACTTGGAGCTCCGTCTCGCTCTTGTTCTGTCTCTCGCTCCATTTCTTTATCTCTATTTCTCTTCAACTCCTTTTCATTTCTGTAGTTTCCTGTCTTTTACTCACGCAAACACAGTCTTTCTATGCCTCCTACAGATACACAGCCACTTCGCAGCCTCTACCCTACTCCAGTTTTGTGACCTTCAGCCGAGGCTGGCAGGGGGCCTGGGGACTGTGGTGAGCTCAACTTTCATCGGGTTTCTCATATTGTTGTTACAGTGTGGCTTACAGTAAAAATAACACTTTGCTCCTACCGCAACCCCTCGACCTGGATATAACCCCTGAGCACAGCAAAAAAAGAAAAAAGTATGAATTAGTCATAACAAATGAAAAGGGTAGAAAAGCTAATCTCATGGTACAGCTTTGGCATTGTGCTTAAATGCTCAATGTGTAACTGCAGTGTGGCGCCTTCAGATAGGACAATGACCCCCCACCAGTGAAGAACTGTTGTCAAAGAGCCACAGGTTGGATTTAAACCTTGAGCTAAAACACTGCCCCAAATCTGTTGATTTTTGTGGTAGATTTCCATCAATGTTCAAATTGCACAATCGGACATTTTCAAACGGTACGCAATTTTGCAAAGACATAAAATAAAAAAAGGAAGCACATCTTCAACCCTAAAAACCAGAACTACAACATTTGGCATTTTTGCTTGACTTAAATGAGTAATCAATAATCAAAAGGCGTTGATTAGTTCTCTATTAAAGTGTCGGTTAGTAGACTAATCATTTTGGCACTAGCCATGGTCACTTCTCCTGATACAAACTGTCACCTGTGAATATACCGAAAGCATAATGAATGTTTTTATTCTTATTGTTCCAGACCTTCAAAACCAATATTTGACCACAATGCGATCCTTATAAATAATGCAGAACTGAGCATGACACAACAAAACCTGACGGAGTGAAACCTAAATATATTGTACAGATTAAGAACGGACAACTTGTCGTACTGAGTAGAGAACAGAAAGCTCTGTAAATCACGTTGACACCATTTGGTGTGCCGAATACCCTAAATATAACTCTTGTTTGGTACAGTGTGTGAGCATCTAAGGGGCAATGCTAAGACAAACAATGGTCAGCAGTCTTATATAACTACTGTGCTCACATCTGTGCTCTCACAATACTGCAGTGCCACACACAACACCGCACGCATTTTTAAAATTACTTCAATGCCGTGACATGCATGTGTATTAAAAGCAGTAATAATAATGATGAAATGCCACACTTTGAGTAAAAAAAACAAAACAAAACCCGGAGATAGCAGAGGGCTGAATGCATGCTGCACAAATGAGAAATTGCGCGTGACTGTCTGTGTGTATAGTTGTTTAATTTGTGATCGGTTTAAGGTTGTAATAAACCTTGACAGAATATAAGTAGTGTGTGTGTTCTTATTATGGTGCTACAGCTGTTTCTCTATTCATTTCACACTTCAGCGAGCCTGGATAACAACCTCACCTCCATGCACAATTTACAAATCTACTTTTTTCCCCCTTTTTTTCTTTGTTTCTCATCTCTCGTGTGACATCCTACCACCCCGTCTGTCTCTCTGTATTCTCCCCTCCCTCTGTTGACTCTATTGACTTCTGACATACTTAGTGTTCCCCTAGGCCTCACTATTGGCAACACTGTGTCACTTGCCAGTACTTAATGTTGTCTCTTTTTTTTCAGTTTTGTCTCCACACTGAAACTTGGCTCAATTCCAAAGGATGAGAACATGTGTGTCAATGCTACACCAACAGTCAGCACTTTTGGGCATCGTCAGTGATGGGAACAGAGGACTGAAGTCCTTTGATTTGAAGCACTTGTCTTGTCATTATCAAGCCTGTCCAGCATTCAAACAGAAGGGACTATTGGAACAAATCCTCCTGGGGTGCATGAAAGAATAAGATCTCTAAAGTGTCTGCCTGTGTAGGAAGTTTTAAAAGTCTGCAACAAAGTTTGATGGCTCCTCTACTGGATGACACATTTTCATTTCCCCGAATGGTAACTATCAAAACACTATGAAAGCATAGTGCATTGATATTTTAGCTGTTATAGGGTCTGACAACAACCTTTTCTATTGATCTTACTATAAAAGTGAAAAGGTCCTGTATGAGGACAAAAGGTTCACCTGACGCAAGTGAAAAGATTGATCAGTAGATTGCACAGTCGTCATCGTGAGTAAGTGGGACCCATGGCGACAGGTTTTGTTCCAGGTCTTATGTTAAATTAAACTATACCAGAGGCCTTATAAATCCTCCCTCCGCCTGTCTTGTTGTGATCTCATTCTGCAGTGCTCTCCTCATGACAAATAGCACTATTTCTCCTAATCGGCTCACAGCAGTCATCTCCTCAGACATCTGCATTCATTACCCCTGCGGGCACCGAGTCCTAGTGATTGAGCAAGAGGGGATGAAAAAGAACACTTTAATTTTTTATTGAGAGCGATGGCTGTACTTTCTCCTACCTACCTGAGTATTCGGGGAGGTAAACACCAAGTCTTATGTTATGGACTAATTGTTTAGCTTCTGTCCCGTGCTTAACGCGTGGTCCTGCTGCTCTGGTTGACCTGTTTCAACACCTGGCACAGGACTACCATGGCTAGCAGGCATACAAACTGTTCAAGTGGGATGCTGTGTTCAGCCATAACATAGTTTCATCATACAGCAAACACAAACTGTAGGGTGTGCCACAAGTAACTTTTCTGTTTTTCTATTTATATCATATTGTAACTAAAACAGTTTTCAGGCTATGTAGCACAGCACAAGCTGAGCACAATGACCCATATACTAAAGTGAAAACAGGACACCTTAATAAAAACGTACATGTAGTGGCCTTTTGTGTTCCCTTCACTTAGAAGCATTCCCAAAATTAACATGAGAGTCACACACGCACGCGTACATTAGCAGTGTCAGCTTCCTGAATGCAGAGATTTGAATATTTTTGAGCCCAACATAAAAAGACACACATACACACAACAGGCTCACACAGTCATTGTCTGAACTAAAGCGACATTATGTGTTGCACTATCAAAGGGGAACAGAAGTCACAGCTCAGCCTCAACAACATGACTGGAAGAAACTTAACAGAATTCTGCATAACCTCACACACAAAGTCAAATCAAATCTCACTGACACAGCCTCAGCGGAAAATGAACAATTTGCTTCACAACAGGATTATTTAGGCTTTTGCACTGTATTATAAGGTGTTCCTATTATTTTGTCCTCTCGGGAATAGCTATAATGCAGCTGCATTGCACCAGGTATTTAAAAAGTAGGTCTTTCTTATAACAGCACGTGTTCTCCATACTACTTTGGGTCCAGGAAATAACACAAGCATCTGCAGAGGGCTATGTGCAGTCTATTATTCAGTCATTTCTCACTCCCTTATCTGTTCTCAGACAGAGGCTATAGAGACACTATTGTTACTGACTGCAGTACAGAGTTTGTTGGCTTATAGATTGCTGGTAAAAAAAAAATCACAAATGAAATAAATGAGTAAAAGCTGCATTTTCCTTGAAATACGCACAAATTCATCATTGTTAGACAGAGTCGTGGTTTATAGACATGTATAATAAATGTTACATTTTTTAACAAAAAACAGTCATAAAGTAACTTAATGCTGCAACTGAGTTTAGACAACTACAGTCTCTGATAGACAGTTTTGTGTACCTCCTGTCTCTCTGAGCTCTACAGTTAAGAAAGGGCAGATTCGGACTAATTTGCATTATAAAGAGTGTTTTAATCACTTTCACATTTCTCATTTCAAACTAAATATGCATCCTTTTTCATTAAGAGCACTGGTTTCACATGAAAAACAAAACACTGCAGCACAGAAATAATATAAAATATTAGCACAAACAAATAATTACAAGGTGTAATGAGCTTCTAGATAATTAACCTTAAATTATCTTTATACTTAAGAGACATTTCCTAGTATAATTTTGTTTTGTTTTTTTTACTACACACTGCTTGAGGTGACGCTGTCTCAGTTCTTCCATAGGAATCATAAACAGGAATCTGGCTGAACATGACAGATTATACTTATGATAGAGAATACTCTACCTGAGAGTCTGATCAGGGTTTTTCCAGCCTGGGCATACTGCCAACTGTGGTTATCCAGTACTGCCATCGTAAAGCAAAAACCAGCTCTGATCCGTCCTGATCAATCTAGGCCTAAACTAGATTTTGCACAGGCCTACGGCGGTTATCGCCCTACCAGTTCTATCTTTCTGACCGTTCCATTGTTGTATGGCGCACAGGCAACTGAACAACTGTGGTGCCATATATTGGCCAACGCCCTGCCACCCACTGTGTTGCAGACAACCAAAGGCACTGCCAGCTCCTTTTTGCCTTGACCAACTGGCTTCTTTTACCCGTTTCTCCCCATGTCACTAACCCCTCCCCAAAATAAGATTTAGTAACAAGTGCTGCTTTGCATTAAACAGTTCCTCCCCTGTGTGCATGGCTAGCTACTCACAGGGGTGGGGGAAAAAAGTTAAGCCAGCCAAACAACCCTGTTGGGGACAGTGAGATTCTGCACTGGGGTAAATAATGTTCTCCTTATCATCTTTACAAATGTTTTTATCAAGAGCACACTGAATATCTTATAATATATAATATATTATCCCCAAGTACATTCATCTTGTTTTCTTCAGCAAAAGTTTGTTACCTGAATTGCATTTACTAAAGCGGGCATACACACGTAATCAGCTCATTAATGTCTAATCGTGTGTTAAGTGTTTTTATTTGACCATTTATGCAATCTTGACGTCAAACTACCAAAACACTCAAACAAAGTTCATCTGCAAGAATGTACTGAAACCAAATTATCTAAGTGTTTTACAAGCACAGCTAAATTTGATCCAAATATACTGCATATATCATATCCTGCATATCCACGTTCATAAAACAGTTACTTGATTGGAAACCAGCGTCTTTTGAACTCAGGAAAGGAAATAAAGAGCTTATCCACTGTTTACTCCTAGAAAGAAATTAAGCTTCTTTGTTGTCTCTCAAAGGAAAAGTCAAGGGGTGGGGATTACCATTATTTTTCCAAATTGTGAGGAAAGCTCAGATAAGCTCTAAAAATGGGTTTTATGAGACGTGAAGCTCAAAAAGCAAGGCCAAAATAAGTCATGATCCAGCAAGTAAAACTCCTGTGATTAACAAGCCTCGGTATTTAAGCTGCAGCAAAGTCATTATCCTCATATAAAAGTGATGACATAATGGGCAGGCAGCATTATATTAAGCAGTTATTTATTTTTGATGAAATCATCATAAACAATTTAATTCACTTTTTTTTTTATATAGTATCCTGCTCTACAGCATTTTCTGTGACCACCTACCAGCTTTGTTGACTGTCTGACATTCCACAGTCAGTCGACCCCTTCTGTCCCTGAGAAAGCCCATGAAACGGAACACGAAGACAACCAGGCTAGCCATGTTTCGTGTCACAGATAACGATCCAAAGTTTTACCGACGTGACACAGAAAAGCTTCCAAAAGTGATCCGTTGGGTCTTGTGATGTAACCCGATCCCCAAGACAAGGGTCTGAAATATGTCCTCTGGTTTCGGAAACAAGACTATATAGTTTTTAATTATTCAAGTACAAAGAAGCAGAAAACTAAGTGTGGTACACTGATGGTGTTCATGTCTTGTCTCAGTGTGTGCGAAAGCTGACAGCCCTTCTAATGTCTCTGGGAGTTGAAAGTAAGGTCTGTCGTGCAGTGGGTGTATGTAAGTGGACCAGGTCACATATCTAAATGATCCTGTTGGAATAAATAACTGAGGGGGATTGTCACCTCTGAGAATGAGGCATGCGTCAGCTGTAACAAGGATACAAACATATGAGTGAATGGAGTAGTAGGTCAGGTCTTTGCAGCTGTAGACGCCTTGTTTGTTTATCTTGCAGTGGCATTACATACGATGTGTTGCAATGACCTGTGGGCATAGATAGCCTCACCATATCCTGGAAATATGAGTTTCTTTAGCTTGAGTCCCAGTTACTCAGGCATGTTGACTTTAGTTGCTTTCTGTCATCAGTTATTAACTCGTTTCACAAAAGTCTGTCTCTGTGACCTCCATACACTGTCCTACTGTTGCATGTTGCACTGCTACTGTAGCAGAGACAGAGGGCAGAGAACAAGGGTAGAAAGACCACGAGAGAAGTGGTGACTGTGAGAAGGATGGATACTATAAAAAAAAGCATAAAAGCCCTTTTCAGCTTTGAGCGTCCATGTGCATCTGTCTGCTTGTAAGCCCACAACAGTATACAGTATAAACTCACTGGGCAGCCAGCTGAGTCGCATCAACACATCAATGAAGTAGAGAGGAGGACGCTTTGTACGGCTCAGGGAACACCATTCATCAGCTTCCTCTATCCAAACCATGCTCCGATTGTCCCGCCGCACAACAAAACCCAGCCAATAAACCACAGTGCACCAAATAACACTTGACAGGCAGGGTGCAGAAGGGAGAGAGAGAGAGAGAAAGAAGAGGAGAGTGCGTGCTTCTGTGGCCCACTGTGTTACTAACTGCCTCTGAAGAAAAGAGGACAGAGATGGAAAGAGGAAGGAGAGAAAGTGCTTGAGACAACACCATGTCAGCTGTCCTTCGTTTATTTTAGACAGTTGCGGTCCAGAGCAGACAGGACTTTAACTGATGATGTCAGACAACGGGAGAGAGATTTCCACCCTCCTATTTTTACGAGCTTTCAGATTTGCACATCAAAAACAGGGACAACACAAAAGTAAATGAATAAAATGCAGTCTATGCAAGACGTTGAAACAGATTTCAAACAGACCTCAACGCTGCAGTGTCTTTGCTTGCTGCCCCTCACTGCCATGTGCCTCCATGCCACCAGAAGGCCCAATACATGATCGAAACGAGCAGGGGTGTCAGAGAGTTAAAGCCCTTGTTGCATGTCACATCTCTAACAAGGTATTAGTTTAAAAAGCAATATGGGATACATGTTTCACAGAAGCAACTCATTTTAAAAACAAACATACCATCGTATGTGGAAAGCAGCAATAAAAATGTAATTCTTGTCAGAACAACCGGTTTTAAGCAAAGTGGAAACACTGATTCACATTCACAAAATGCAAGGAAGGCAGACAGAGACTCAACATGACATAACATGAACAGATAATGCTGGAGTGAAATCTAATACACAAGACTTTTGTGCATCACAAAAGGAGAAAATGCTGCAAAGGGTGTACAAAATGTTCCCGCATGGCATAAAACATATGGAATATCACCCTATTTCACAGCAAAAGTGTCAGGTCAGCCAAACCATGACCTCAACTAACAGCAGCGCGAACAAAGCAACAGCTGAGCTCTGATAATAGGATTATTTACTTAAACCTGAGGGACAAACCTTAAAATGAATGCATGATTAACTTTAAAAAAAGCAGTCATTAAACGTCGTGATGAAGCTGGAATCTGCACTTTAGAAATGCTTGTATGGAGATAAAATCTAAAAATATAACACAAGGCTCTGTAAGACACATCTATGGTAAACAACAGGAAAGCATAAGGGATGCTTAAAATAATCCAGCAGTGTCTGTTCTTTTCCTGTGTCAGTTGCTTTTGGCACGGAGAGAAAAAGAAAAAAAAAACAAAACCTGAAATAAAGTGCGTGAGTGCAGAATCATTCAGAAGAGTGCTGAGCAGACTCGCCATCTTTTTGTAATTTCTCTTTTTCTAAACCGTATCTGTAATGAATGACTAACAGTGTTGAAAGATAAACAAGGAATCAAACTCTGTGGTTCCTGTCTCAACAAGTCCGGCAAACAGACCACAACTATTATAACTGAATCCAATTGTCTTTAGTGTGACAGTGTGTTTGTGTGCGTGTGTGTGTGTGTGTGTGTGTGTGTGTGCGTGCGTGCACCTGCAGGGCTTCCAGCTTGCTATAAGAAGGATAGTTCCTGTTTACAAGCTCAGCAGTCAGAGCCAGTTCCCGGAGGAAGATACACAAAGAAACACACACAAACACACTGACAGAGTGTGCAGACCTTTGGTAGTTCTGGACACTGTTGTTTTATGACGTAGATTTGTGTGTGTGTGTGTGTGTGTGTGTGTGTGTGTGTGTGTGTGTGTGTGTGTGCACGTGTGTGCGTGTCCAGAGAGAGTTTGTGTGGATTGTTGCTGCTGGTATACATATGCATCATTTTCTCCTCTCCTGTCAGCCTCACAAGTCCCCTTCCTGCCTCCATCTATTGTCTGTAATCCTTCTCCTTGCCTTGCCTCATTCACATCTTCTCCACATCCATGTCTTCCACTCATCTGCGCTATTACATTTGTTTCGTACCCCTCTTTGACATTCCTCTGGTCATTCCCAATCCTGCCCTCCCTCTCCTCACCTCTCCTCTCTGCATGTCTCCCTGTCACTCCATTCCTCTGTGAATAGATTTTCACTAGACTTGTCCTCAACAAAGACCAGACAATGTTCTGTAGAGTACACACGCAGCAGACTGGGAACTACAGGCTATGGCTCCATAGCCAGGAGGCGGCTAGTGGATCCCATGGCTATCCACTGTTATTACAGCCCTGACAACAACTGGCTTATGCAAACGGGGAGCCAAAAGACTATCAGATGGAATATCTGACTTACACGCATGGATACACACATGCATGGACAAACACCCTGATAGAGTGGCCAGTGGCGGTTATGGTGGTGTTCGCTCTCCGCTCTATCATGACACTGAAACCTTACTTGCCCTACTACTGTAAATTTGCACAAGACCGTGTTTAGTAGCGCCAAAGTAAAAACACAAAGAAGCAAATAAGCTATGCTTACTGGTGGGAGTATGTTTGCAACTTGCCAGTTGATTTACAACAGTGTTTCTACAGAGGGAAATATTTCACACCAATTTAGACTGTTGAGCCGTTCCAAATCTAATCTCATCTAGTTATTTTCATATTTTGTTGAGGCTCCCAAGTGTCTCAGTTTCTAACCATCCTCCGTGAGGAAAGGAGGGGGGCTGAGGGCCGAGAGAGACAGATAGAGGTGAGGAAATGAAAAATGGGGACACAAAATAAAGAAAAAGGGAGCAGTAAACATAACTTCAGACTGGTTTGTGTCTGCTCCCAATTTAGGATGCTCTCTTCAGGCCATTTAATTGTAGGTCTTTTTATGACTTTGAGGGCTGAACTCCAAGCAAACAAACACAGAACCACACGGACTCCACCCCGACTGCATATAGATAGGATACTAAACATAGTCCTGTTTTATTCTCTGTTTTTATCTGCAGGATTCCTCTATGGGAAATACACAAAATAAATGTGATGTCTTCATACTTTAAGTAAAATGCCAATGCATTATGAACAGCATAGAGTGACATAAGTATTTATTCTGAGGAGGAGAGAGAGAGAGAGAGAGAGAGAGAGAGAGAGAGAGCGAGAGCGAGAGCGAGAGCGAGAGCGAGAGAGAGAGAGAGAGACCTACATACCAACTCCCTGCACTCTTTGTCTCGCACAGTAGGGGTCACTACATACTCTCATCAGAAAAACAGTCATGGGCAGATAAAACCATACACTGAACAAAAACATGAATGTAGCATCCGTGACATCATCAGTAAGTTTCTGGAGGAACATTTTGACGTGTGGTCGTCTGAGATGCATTCAAGTCCAACAAATACACTACTCTTTAAGCCCACACAAGTTTTCAAAATCACCGCCATGACACACACTCCACGAATACAACTGGCAAATAATGACATTATGTCTTGTTGAAAAAAGCTTTAGCACTCAGCTGCAGTGGTCTCTATTTTCATTTAAAACAAACAAACACGTATTTCTAGCTAATAAATGAATAAATTAAATCCTGCCAGCTTTGTATTTGGTTTAGTAAATCAAGCTGAGAACAGTGACAACTTTTGAATCTGTCACATCTTACTTGCATCAACAGCCATGTCAAAAACTTGAGAGGGAGAAAAAAGGAGGGTGGTGGAACGTGCATCTGCATTGACAAGGTATTTTAACATGGAGTGACATTGTCTTAAACCTCCTCATCCTGAATAGCAGAAAGAGAGAGAAGACATAGGAATTTAAATTAAGGAATCATTCCCATCATTCCTGACTCTCATATCCCCATCATTCAGCTGTAGATGATGAATCCATATTGACAGGCTGCTTAAATATTAAAATCTTATGGGTCACTACACTTTGTTTCACGGCCAATAGGCCCATCTCTCACTGTCCGCACATGCAAAGGGTTCAGGGTGTCAGTGGGAAGGAGAGAAAACTGGATTATTTTCTCATTTATTCACCATCAGGATCAAGGATGCTGTTCTGATGCTGGCAGAGCTAGAACAAAAAACAGTTTGTACAATGCTGCTGTAGAGAGTGCTGGCACTTCACACTTCATTTGCAGTGACGTGGTATCTATCTGTTCTAATTAACTTCATCTTAAAAACACCTGATGTAGGGATCGTGGAAACAGGGCAACACCAAAAGTCTCTACTGCTCATCTTATAAAGTGTGAACTGCATACTCTGACAGCTCCTCATGCCTTGAAAGAATAACAAATGAATTCAGTGGTTTCCACTACAAGGTGAAAGGGCCAGCCAGATCAAATTGTACATAACACCCAGTATTCTCTCTCTATTTTTCTTCTTCATTCTCCTCTCTCTCAAAGGATCTGCTGACTACAGTTTCAAATACACAGTCAAAACAGGCTTTTACTGTACCATATTTTGCTTTTGTCTTGGTTTAAATAGTCCCCACTGGACCATCATTCACAAACCACATACCTGCTGTGAGCAACGTCATGTTAGCTCCAACACTCAAATTAACACCTAATAGACCAACCGAGGACAGATGAGCAAGCCAATTATTCACTGAATCTCAGGGTGAAGAAGTGCATGTTATGGAGTGCTGCAGGAAGAGGCTTAGGAACATGAAACGGGAGGTTTGATTCCTCAAACGTTGCTTTACTTCAAACTTCTTCCTTTGGCTATTTTAATAATTCTATTCAGTCACACAGACAGGCCACAAATGCCAAACTTTCTTTGTTTTACAAATCATACATAAAGATCTATACAATTATTCAATTCAATACCTAATAACAGCTAAAAAACATATTACCGATATTGATTAGTAAAACTAAAATAAAGTACTCGTATTGACATGTCATAGAATATGACTGCCCAATCTATATTGTTGTCTTGATTTATCAAGAAAATGTAACTTAATCTGCCTGTATGATTCTGCATGCCTCCCTGTCTGATCAGATCAGATTAAATTAGCCTTTGAATTGTATTACACGCAGAACCGCATCTTAGTTTTGTGTCTTTGTGACTCTAGTTGGGCCATCAATGGTCCAGGTCCAAGTCTGTGATCTATGGCTCTAGGAGGGCTTTCAGTGCAAAAATACAGCAACATATGTCAGGTATTAATATGATGCATTTGTCTTTCATCCTGAGAATCGCTGGAAATGTGATGCTACACAAGCCAATGATAGATCTTTAGCTCCTCTGGTGTAAACACAAACCTTTGCAGAAGGAGAAGTGAGACCACATGACTCACATGTGTTCATTAGTTAGCCTGCAGACCAAAAATAGGGAGTTGTGACGCTGCTGAGAAGTAGCTCTAAGTATAGAGCAGAGTAGAGGCTGTCATACATGTTTCACCAATATGATGAATGCATTATTATGCTGCAGGTAGTGAAACACGACTCACATTAATGCACTTTAAATGCACATTAAGTATGTGGTCATGAATACTCACACATACACAGCGATACTTACAACATTTGAAATACATTAAAAAAAAACAGTGTGGCCTTGCCTCACTGTAGCCGTGTCCTCTATCTAATGTTAAATTATTCAGTCCTGTCTTGTAAATCGTATAATACTTACAAGGTTCGGCAGACAGGATCTTGATGGACATGTCTTCAGCTCGTCTGTGCTCCCTCCGTATTCAAATCAGTCAACTGGCCAATAAAGCAGGGCAGCATGACGGCACAGGACGGTTTCCATCCATATATGAGCTTCCAAAAGGATGAGCGATGATATAGCCTCCACTTCTGAGAAAAGTGCTTGTGGGTTTCAAGAATCACAGCCTTTACCCCGCGGGGTCGTCTCCATCAACAACACTACTTCAAGTACAAACACCTTCATTAGGTGTCACCTTTTGTCAACAGCAGGCATTCTCACTACACTACACTATCTCCACTGCAATAGAAAACCACAAAGTATTGATATAAGCGAATTCTTAAGGAACAAATAAGAAAAAATTATTTCCACTCCATGTGCTTAAGTATCTAATTTCTGCCTGTGGTGTCACTTCAACAGTCAACCTGCCACACTGCTGCTATTGTTCAAACATTTATAGTATTTTAGCATGAAAAGGATCTAAATTACTGTATTTGCGCATATCAAAATCCTATCATACGATCCAACATTGCACATTATTCCTTTGAATGGATGACTGAAAAGCATTCTAGTGTAATGATTAATGATTATAAATTAGCATTGCTCCTGAAGCTGCGCAACTATAAGATAAAAAATAAAAATAAAAGAAATAATTGCGAATACATCCATCGAAGAGGATACAGAGGGCATTATGGTGATATTCCCCTGTCCTGGAGCAGCCAAGCATCCTTTATGTCCCTCTAATCAAGGAAGGACCAGCACACACACACACACACACAACATCCCCCTCCCGCCCCACCCTTCATGCCTAGCACCTCCCCCGGTGACCATCTCTAGCGAGCGATTGGCTCGTGTACGGGGGAGAGGTTGATTGCGATTGGATGGGTGATGGAGCGGAACCTTGCTTTCCTATGCATCAGTGCTCTCCAGGAAAAGGCCGGGGTCGGAGAGAGCAAGAGAGAGAAAGAGAAAGAGAGCGAGGACAAAGATGATGATGTGGGGAAATAGGAATGATATGAGGGATGGAGGGGGAGGGAGGTAAATGAAGACGAGAGGAGGGAGAGAGAGAGATGAGGAGAGGGAAAAGACAGAAAGAGGAAAAAATAAAAATGAGCTACATTACACCGCTCACCTCATTTTTATCCCAGCACTGTCCATGTATAATATCCATAAGAAATGATTACTTCATTACTATTAACTTCAAGTAGAGAAAAAAAGGATTCAGATGAGAAGTACACTGATGTCGACAGTGCAGAGGAACACACTGTCTTGACTTCAGGGAAGATGCAGTTTACAACAGATGGAGCCTATTAGCATACAGCATGGTGCTGTATTTATGTATCTTAATGTGTGTGTTTGTATATGGAGGGCAGGGCTTAGCTATGCATGGTGATGAGAAAAATCCTGATGGTGTTGCCTGATATATCACTGAAGGTGTTTGTTTTTATAAAGTTGTATAGTTATTCGCAGACTTTGAATAATCAAGATGGTCTATGACAATATCATTTCCTCCTTGATCAGGGCCCGCTTTCCATTTTTCCAGTGTTTCATAAGCAGTTAAAGGCATTGCAGAGATATATAATTACATGCACTGTGGTATTTTGGGCTTTGAGCCAGAACTTATTAAAAGTGACAGGAAACTAATTTTATATCACTTCTTAATCAGTATGATTTTAATCAGAAAATTCAGATTACATGACACAGTTTTTTTATTCATTAATTAATATTTCCAATAAAATAGTCTTTTATATGCATGCAGTACAGTAATATAGGAATTTAAAGCTGTGTCCAAAGCACCCGTTCAACATGTGTATGTTTTTTAAAAGCGGATACATACGTATGATTAATAAACTCCAGTTAATGGGACTGATGCAGTGTTTGGAGGAAGTTTTCATATTGTTCTCCACCAACCCTTTTTTGGATTTGATTGTCTTGTTATTCGCAGCCACAGGAAATATTGCTTGGCCAAACAGATATCATTATGTTGATATCCTGTGACAGGAGGATGCAAGCTGTGCTCTTTCTAAAACCAACACAGCCAGTGTTCCACAGCATGATCCAATTAAGGCCGTCTATAGACACACGCACGTGCACGCACACACACATAGACACACATACTTCCATTCACACAAGCTAGTCAAAAGGCGCACACACAGAGGTCAAGATGCACACATCCACACGCACGCAAACATGACACTAACATTCTCAGTACAGGCTTCAGCTGTCTGTGTGTAAGACACCACAGGACGTCTAACTGGCTTTCCTCGCTTTCATCCCATGTCCTTTGTGTGTATGTATGTGTATGAGAGAGAGAGAGAGAGAGAGAGAGAGAGAGAGAGAGAGAGAGAGAGAGAGAGAGAGAGAGAGAGAGAGAGAGAGAGAGAGAGAGAGAGAGAGAGAGAGAGAGAGAGAGAGAGAGATTTCCAGACTTCCAAATTTACACGTCATGAAGAATTTGGTCTTTTAAACACTTTGAAATGAATAACTTTCCAGACGATAAGATAAGAAGAAAGATAAGAAGATAAGAAGACAAAGATAAGAAGAACAAGATGATACTGAGAGGCTGTGCTGTAATTGGACATTCCAGACATGACACAAGGTCATGCCATGCTAAACCTTACTATAAGCTGTGCCAACCCCTACACTACTAAGTGTAATAGCACACACTTCATTAAGAGACACTATGTGGATGGCCAGTTTAGGTACAAAATGCATTCCCCCATTAAAATTATGCTTGGTACTTGTCCAATAGCATGCATGCATGTAAATTAGATGGCAGCACCTTGTTTGATCATGCACTTTATGCAAGCCAAGTTCAAATGAAGTTCAGCCAACCACTTGGTTAAGCTGTGGAATTCAACACACACCTTATGTGCTGTAGAGGTCGGGACATGAAACTGTAGACGACACAGTACCTGCGTTCTACCTGCGGTTTAATTTATGAATTTCCCTCATCATCTGCCTGTTTGTCAGTGTTGTTATGAACTCTTGTTGTGTTATATTTCCTGTATACATGTTTTTTTTTTTCCTTTTGATGCTAATCAAAAATGAAGTGATAATAAAAATCAAATATCATCTTCTGAACAGAACAAAGCAATGGAGAGAGAAAAAAGGGAAGGGAGAGAAAAGATTAGAATAGAGAGTGAGTAGACAAAATTCATTCAAACACACACACGACCACATCCACAAACACACCAAATAGAGTTTAGACTTCCCCACCCCGGCCTCTGCAGGGGAGAACAAAAAAAAAAAAAAGAATCCAGTGAACTCCAGAGAAAACCACTTCCTCCACTGCTTAGAAGTGTGTGTGTGACTGAGTGAGCATGCCTGCCTGCTCGTCTACCCGCAGAGCACATGGTTAGCATTCAAAGCCCAATTCAATAGGAACCACACAGTGAGCTCAGTATGGGTAGAGATGAGAGACTGAGTTCACAGCTGAATTAAACTGAACAGAAACATATGGAGGAGAGGAGAGGAGCGGAGAGGAGAGGAGAGGAGAGGAGAGGACTCCTCATCTCTCTCTCTCTCTCTCTCTCTCTCTCTCCATGTTAAAATATTCATCTATTTTCAGCCACCAAGACAAGGACTGCAAATCGTTCTCATCTAATTCACCATACTCTGCATGCTAAATAAGAGATCAGAATCATCGTGACTGAACAGGCAGTTGGCTACTGTTGCAGATTATCTTAGACAGAGAGCCAGAGTATATCTGAGGAACAGTCCATCTATTTACTCTGAGCATGCTTAGTCTGTTAATCCATATGCAGGCCAACAGTGTTTTTTGTGGTTTAGTGTCTAAACCACAAAAAACTAAACTCACCTAAACTTTGTTTTTTTTTTTTTTGTAAATGTTCCCCTCTATCAACATAGAAAATGTGTGTGAGCTAGTCAGATTGAAGAAGAAGAGTGAGAAGTGTGTGTGTGTGTGTGTGTGTGTGTGTGTGTGTGTGTGTGTGTGTGTGTGTGTGTGTGTGTGTGTGTGTGTGTGTGTGTGTGAGAAATGAAAGTGGCTGTGTTTAGATGCAGGATCAGTCCAGGCCTCTGTGCAGCGATGTGACATGAGCAGAACAGATGAGCGCTGACAGATCAGACAAGAGAGAGGCAGGTTGATGTTGGTAGAAAAGTTGAACTTGGCATGAATCTGGAGACACGCAGAGAAACAATTCAGCACTAAAGCCTACAGGCTAACAATCCTGTGTGTGAACTGCATTTGTACTTGCAGAGATCATAAACCCACATTATTAATTTGGGGCCAATGCTCATAATGTTTCACTTGTCTGTCCTTGTTTTGCCATATGTATCCACAGATGAGTGAAAAAGGCTGAATGTGTTGCTGTTATAGCAGAAATGGCTTGATGTATTAACTTAATTCTGGGCAAGTTATCTTCTCCCTCATGTAGCTTTGTTTGGCCAAAGATTTGATTCTAACAGAGTAATCACTGGTCTAAATCATTGCTCAGCTAAATTAGAGCGTAACCATGGAAACAATAAATTTGTACTATGGTAATGGTTTAACTGACTGAATGTTACTAAATAGGCTCCCTACATTTGATTACTGCACTAATACCAATACTATTTGTAGTTAAGTATTTACATCTGACAGCTACCGATAGTTACTAGTTACTCCTCAAATTACAATTCTTCTTTTTTTACTTCCTACTCTCCAATAAACAAAAACAAAAAAACATGTATCTCCAGATTTAGTGATTTTTTTTCTCATAAACTTGATGATTATGTGTTTCTTTATAGGTTAATTCTCCTACTTCTCAACCTAATTAAACCATTTAAAACCTCCTTAGACGAGCTGAAAAATCATTGCATTGATAATTATTATAAAGCTGAAGACAGGTCTGTTTTTATGAGCTCAATAAAAGATGAGAAATAAGTGCTTCTCGGAGGACAACAATGTTACAAGCATATGATGATCCTACAGAATATGATGTGCTGCTGTCGATTCAACTACCCCACAGTATACAGTATGAAGTAGTTAAAATCAGCACAACCCAACACACATCTACAACATCACATATAATAGTAAAACTGACATGGACTAATATCTCTGTAGAATGAGTCTCTACATCAGCATACCTTATCATATATTACATATTACATTATATTGCTTACATAGACAAAGCAGTCTCTCCATACACAGCACATAGTATACACGTATAGCTTTGAGTTCCCACAAATACACAGAGTTATGTACAAAACAAGTCTAAGCCCTGAAAAGACCAATGTTTCTCAAAACATGTTGGCCAAACACACCAAGATTGGATTAAAAAACAGGAAATACCCAGTTGAGGTTATGTCAAGCACATTGAGGCAAGACCAAAATTCACAACAATACAAATGAGCACATGTATTGCAGAAAAGGGAAAAGAAAACTCTCAAAAAAGATATCCAGTATGTGGCGGCTGGGAGGAGTCAAACAAAAATAATAAATACTTTCCCACTTCAGGATCAAAATAGCCAGACTCAGACAAACCACACTTCCTTCATTCAAACATACATTAGGACAAAAAATAAATGCTTTGTTGTGGCCTACAGCACATTCCATGATTCAAATGTGCCAGATAAGCTAATAAGTGTAAGTGAAAGAAGTATTAGTCTTCATTTTTCCAAGAAGACTTTGTGCATCTGCACTTTTATGTTACAGTGTGATGGAACGCTTCAGGCAATTTGCTAAATCGACACTTAACTCAACAGCAAGTTAATTTTGTTCAGAGTAATTGAAAACGAACAATGAACAATCAGCCATAAAACGGCCAGTACAACCTGATTACCTCAGATTCACTGTAGGCAGTTGGTGAATTTCTGCCCAATTCCAACAAAAACATACAAAGAAACCACTGCAGCTCTCATTTGTGTGAGTCAGCCTGAGGGATGAAGTTCAAGGGTTTTTGGGCAAGAGGCCTGTGCACAGGATTTGCCTGGCATGTCCAAATCATTTCCCATTAACACGCATTCAGATTCTGGCAAGTGAGAATAATAGGGCAAGCTGTCAATTGAAAACTGTCTTGGGGAAAAATGTTCATCCCTGAATGACCCATTTGGAAAACATGAGGTCTGAACTATGTCAAACACCCTGACATGCTCTTCTGGCTACACTTTCCTACTGTAAAACTTAAACGCCACGCACAAAATTTTAAGATGTGTTTTCAATGTGTTCACTCTTGGCACTACACCTCTAATGTACTTTCTGCCACTGTATGCCAGCTTTTGTGACACAGATTACACCAAGCCTTTCAATTTAAAGTCATACTTTCCACGGAGAAGCGCCGAACACTTAGGATGCATTTAACTCCAAGAGAGATTAAACTGAACAATCTATGTGCAGGCCACCAAGCCCACATTCATTTGGGATCATCTATGTGCGTACTGTAATATGGGCCACTAAACTGCCCTGTTTATACCCAAAAACAACTCACCCTAGAGACAGAAACTTGGTGTATTTTTAGTATGTATATATTTCCTAGGGATGTGAACCCACAAGGTCACGGTTGCTAGCTGATGCCACAGAGGAGCCTGAGTCTAATGGGATTCAACTCAACATAGCTTTGATGGTACACAACATTTTACTTAAAGTGGGCAGGGTACATGGTGTGCTTGATGTGTCTGCCCTGTCTCTCTCTCTCCCACACACAAATACATGTAGCAACATATAAGCAACATCATCTCATCTGTGGTGAACTGCTTTTATCTGCTACATCAGTTTTCATCTGACCAAACACAAAATCGGACAAATTCTATTTGATGTTGGATGTAAGATTAGTGCAACCCCCATTCATGGGGCAAGGCATGTACACGAGGATGTTTAGCATGGGTAATAAACAGATCATGTGCATACGTCCTGCTCTTGAAGGACATTCCCGATTATGACTGGCTGACAATCAGACCTACCTGAGGTTTGACCTGGGCCATCCAGTTTGGATTCACATTTTGGAAGAGAGCAATCTAAAGAGAGAGACAGAGAGATAAAAAGAAAGTTAGTTTAATAAAGAAAACAAAGAGTGAAGCGACTGTCCTGTGACTCAGTACAGTAGAGCAGTTCCTCAACCTTTACCATGTTTTAGTGTCAGAAGTCAGAGCTTTGTGATTACACAGTACAAATGAGAGAGTGAACAATCGTGGAGCAACTCTTTGAACTGAGTATCTGGATAGTCCCTCCCTGAGATTAAGCACCATTAGATGTGCTGCACGCAGATGTCTGTGTGCACACGCGGGTGCTGAACATGGGCTGGTGACGGCTGTTCACTGTGCACTCAACATCTGAGTCAAAATGTCTGCAAAGATCCAGCCTATAGAGACTTGTGTTTTTATTTCTCTTCTTTACCCTTTGCTCTAGCACTCTGTGACATACACACACACGCACACACAAGCTGATAAGCGGATGAATTATTTAAATATACAAAAGAACAGTACATATCTGTATCTCTAATGCCCAAGGCATCATCTTCAGGGAGATGAAATGTTAAGAATATTCAACCAGACTTGAGAAGAAGCTGAGCAGTGTCTGGTGCTTGATATTCAAAGCTTGTAACATTAGAGCAGAGACAAACTGGGTCTTGCCTGAACTGCAGTGCTAAAATAGGTGACGTCAGTTTCTTCATCAGTGTAGGACTCCTTAATTAATAAGACTTGATTCATTATTGGCGTTCTGCTAATCCACACGTCCATAACTCAAATATTATTTTGAGTTGCGGATGGTGGTTATTTAATCTAAATTCATACGTACATAAATATGGAAAAATGACCGCACAATTTCTTTTTGAGACTGAAAAGTGTTCTCTGTTAATGATGTTAACCCTGCAAATAAGTAATAGTTATAGCCTGACTCCAAAGACACACTGAGTTCTTTATTTGGACTGACACGCATCTTATATCCGACGGCAGACTGATGAACTTTCTTTCTGGGTCACTCATCAGTGTGACGTTATAGTGGCACGAGATAACAGAGTGGAGAAGCAGGGATATGAGGGACAGGGGCAGATTAAGTCTTCTTCACTCTGACTTCGCCTGGCTGCCGTTCTGAAAAGAACAGCCTGGCATATGCTGCTGCCTAACGAGGATTACAGTACGCACCTGTTCGCACGCTGTATGTTTCATTTTATACAGTGCACTGTGGATAAAGTGTTTGGTCCGCTAACAATGTTCTTGAGGCCTTCCATGTATTTGGCATCTCATTCCTGTTTGTGTGGTGTGTTTGAATCTTAGCAAAAGTATCTGTAAGAAATTACAAATTTGACTAGAATAATTGCTCACATACTCTGAAGACGATTTGAAATTTTGACTCATCTTTACAGGATGGAAGAATGTATGGTGACTAGATGCCTGGAGAAATCATGATCTGTACATGCTGCCAGGCAGGGATTAGGTGGCAACATGGTCATGTGGACAGGAGGGAGAGGGGAAGGCATAAGTAAGCTTCTACCAAATAGGGTCAAAGAAAGAAATCACCAGGTCAAACACAAGTGACAGACCTTTCACTTTGAACATATGAACATGACATTGTAAGGGTGTTGGAAAGGGAACAACAACAAGCATTCTCCTCATCTGAACTCTAAAGATTTCTAACTTTTTTAAACTACTAATACAAACCTGACCTTCCTGATCCTAAGGGATTTGCTGTTTGTCACCGGAAAACAGTGAAATGCCCCTTTAGGGAGGATGATTTGGCAGGATGTTAAAGCCTGAGACAGGTTTTTTTTTTATTAGGAAGGGAGAGAACAAAAGCAGGTAATGGCTAGCTTCTTCGGAATGAAATGAAATTGTGCACTTTGTTTCACAGGTCCCTCTTACAGAAGTGAAGTGTGAAATATCTGAGTGTTTTGCAGGAATCAAAACAAAACAACAAAACAATTTGCTCCAGAAGCACAGCAGAACTGGAAGTATTTCCTCTAAAAACAGTGCCAGTTCAAGAGGGGGTACTTCCGCAAGCCAATACAGTAGGTTGGATGTTAAGTTTGATCCTCAACCTATTTCATCCAAAGCCAGAAAGGCCAAGCAGCAGTTTAGCCTTCCTAAGCCAGAGGAGCACTGGGTTGGCACTGTTCACGCGACAGGGATCAGAGCCTGCTGCTGCCTTCAAAGCAAGAGAGAATGTTATAGTGTGTTTGCGAGAGAAAGAGAGACTACACAGTTCCTGTTGGACAGACTGAGCACAGCTGTTGACAGAAGACAAGCAGTCTTGAACAGCACACAAGCTGACACATGTATGCAAACACAAACTGCAGGCTGTGCTTTGATTTTGCCAAAGCTGAGTCCATGATCTGCTTTATTCAGAGTTATTGTTTTCATACTGACTGGAGTAAGACCTTGGCTTGACTGCTTTAAAGGTAAAACATGCCATTAGTGCAGAGCAGTGCAGTGAAGTGTGTGGGTCTGGTATCTGTTGCAAGTTGCAAGGATTCAGCTGGACATGTACAAATGTGTTTCTGTGCCTGTGCTTAACTATCAGCACCATAGTACATTAGCCTAAAACTAAACTAAAAAAAAAAAAAAGTATGAAACAAACACACAATTGAGAATGAAGCCTTGTGACCCATTCTTACACACTCGAGTGAAGAGAAGAGGAACTGGCTCATTCACCAACCAAATTTATGAATGAAAAAACGACACACATCCTGACACTTGACTTACTGACACTGCACCTCTCTCTCTCTCAGTAGGATGTTCTTAAAAAACTGTGTGTGTGTGTCTCAGAACTCATGGGCGGCATGGCCTCATGAGTCCGTGCTTGCTTTTTCAAAGTGCTATTCTTGAAACAAGGAGGCACAAAGCATTGTGGGAGGCTTCCAACTACAGATACCAGATCCAGATGCTTCCTTTGATTTAAGCTGTAGGGAAAGGGAGAGGAGATAGGGGAGGAACTGTGAAAGACAGGGGGGATTGAAACATCTGCTTTGGGGTCATTAGGAAAGAGGAGAAAGGTCGAAGAAGGAAGAATTAGGAATGTGGAGGAATCCTGGCAAACATTTAGTGGAGCAATATGTTTATAATAACAAAAGTTAAAATGATGGCTGTTGTCATCCGTCTTTGCTTCTCCCTGATTCATTTATTGAAACAATAAAGTATCTTTTGGTTCCAAAAGTTGACATAATACTGTGAAACTGCTTTTTTGAGTTAATGGTGAACTTAGCACCCTCCTATTAGGATCAACGCCAAAGCAGTGTGGTGGCTTGTGCTGGCCAAACATCAGAGACAGTTATATTGTTTCGTCTGGTAATGTGACGCACATCTCCTTCTTAATCTGTCACTCAAATTTAATCGTCTTTGTCTGGATGTCTCATTTACTAAAGTTATAAGAAAAGAAAGCATGAATTCACAAACAGGATACTGGATATTAGAAAACAAAATCGTTATTTGAATATGTGACAACCCTGAGCAGAGGCAAGGTATAAGTAATGATGGAAGGCTGTGTGGGAGAAGAGTGGAGGAGGCGATGAAAGGAATGAAAAAGGAGAGAATGAGTGGGAGTCTACAGTTGACTGACAAAGGTTTGTCTCTTATCAGATAGGGGTTACGCAGGAGACAAGCAGACCAGCCCACAGCCTATTTTTATGACCTGCAATCCTCCTATTCCTCCATCCCTCGTTCATTCACTCCATCCCCCTCTCCCTTGCTTCCAGGGCCTCGGGCGACGTGGGTGGGATGTAGTGATTTATACCTCTGTGCATGTGTGTACGTCACATGTGTGTGTGAAGCAATGACGCTGTCCCACAGGCTACATTTAGCATCCCACTAACACATTACCAACCTACTGGAATCCTGATTATCGACATAAGGCTACCAGCCAATCTCCTTCCAGTATATGGAGGAGCATCCAAATGGTTCTCAGCGAAGGTAGTGACCATTTCACTTTAGCCCTGAATAACTTTAGGATTATATGTGTAATGCAGAAGAATAACGTTTAGATCTAAGAAGCTAGTATCACTGTTCTGCTTGTTTTTCACTGAGGTCCTCAATAGTAGCTCTAGACTACATCATGTGATGCTCTGGAGATCATCTTGAGATTCTGTTCAAACTCAGAAAAATCAAAGAGCTAAATATTTGGCCACTTCAAACAAACTGCAACACATTTTCTCTATGTTAAAGAAAAGCAAACTGGGTCCCCTGCCTGTTTGCCTTCAAAGTGACCTCTGCTGTAGATGTACATGACATTTTACAGCGATCAATAATTTGACGAGATCGAGGGGGGTTACACGTCTGTAAAGTGTATTACGACTCTCTCGAAAAGGTCGAGAGTCTCTGATGAGATCGATCAGCGCAGTCTGGCTGTAAAACAGGTAATTGTCTTGTCCTCTTACCTTCTTTATTTATTTTTTTCAAGATTATTTTTTTGGCCTTTTCAAACATTATTTCTGATAGAGACAGCTGAAGAGTGACAGGAATGCGGGGATAGAGAGATGGGGAATGACATGCGGGAAAGAGTCACGGGTTGGATTTGAACTCTGGTCTTCCACAGCTTTCACACATGGGAAGGCTGCTCTAACCACTGACCTAAACGCTGCCCCATCCCTGCTACCTTCTTGATTGGAACAGGCTATAACAAGCATCCCAACATCTGCTCCTTATTGGGAGCATACAGTAGACTTTTTATATAAAAGGAGGAGAAATCTGCCTCTTCTGACTCATATACAGTACAGTGGCCTGGAATCACATGTTTTTGGCATGCAGCAAACTCCCCTTTAGTCATGTGACCATTTGTATGTCATGCTTTTAAGACTAACATTAGTTTCTTTTACGAGAGAAGCTTGCAACAGATGAATCAGCACCCTGATCTGTTTATTGGTACAGTAACTGGGCTTTCGGATATATGTAGATTTAGAAGATCTCACTGCTCATGTTTATTGAGTAATGTTATTGATTACAGGCTTATTAGTCTGAAATTGGATTTGATGCGGTCTGTAAAATCGCTGATTCAGGCGAGATTGAATTTAGCCATTTTTGTATGAAATGCACAATTAAGCTGCCGATTACCAAGCAAAAATGAGCGAAAACATGAACAAGGCTTTGCATGGACGTATGTTATTCCTGAAAAGAAAAATCTTTACAGTGTGGTACCATCACAGTTACAATAATTTACAGCCTGTAGTACCCCCCCCCCCCCCCCCCCCCCCTTATTTTTAATTTCAGTGTACTTGTATTTTAAAACTTACTCTTATTTTGAAGGCAATCCACTTCCTGCCTCAGTTGTGACAACTGAGCATCACTGAGCATCATCTATGTTTTTTTTTTGTTTTTTCCAAAGTTTGTCCTCACTTTACTCCATTTGTTGAATAAGTGAGATAGCCAACTGTGCATGCGAGCCCAGGCGATTTAGCAGTGCAGGCAATGCCAATCTAAGCTTATAGTCTTTAACTCTGACCAACTGCCAATTAGGCTGCCCCTGGATGAAACCAAAAGGTTTCAGCCTCATGGAGAGCAGAGTAGCCTACATTTTGCAGGGTGTGCTCCACCCAAGCCTCAGCTCTATAATTTGATGAGTGAAGGCTTGTTTGTTCCTCTAAGTATGTCATGTCCTCTCTTTGAATCTCTCTCTCTTCCCTCTATCCTATACTTCCAGTTACTTTCCCTTTATTTATTCTTTCCCTTTACCTCTCTCAGTACACATTTGTCTTTGCCTTCACATCCACCTCTCCCTCTCTACCTGTACTGTTTACACTATGTTACATGCTCTAAGATGCATGCTGCATGATCTGTTGAAATCCTCATCGACATTATTATATAAGATTTCTGCTTGAGTGTGCAAGATAACATTAGGTCATTATGCTTTCGTCAACTATGACTGTGCTAGAAGAAAAATTAAGAATCACTGCTCAGTGATTTGGCTCTCATTACAGACTGCACTGGCACAGGTCACTGGGTTCACTTTGGGAACAGAGGGAGATGGCTCACTGCATTGTCAATACTGACACTGCCGTGTTGATGCTGATGTCTCGTTTTTAACCTCAATGCAAGATCCACTGATTAATAAGCTATTAAATATAACATGCATACAAGGCGTGCAACAAACACTGTTTATTGCAATATAATTTATAATTATTCTCTACTACAATGACAAAGCAGAAGTAATCATTTATGCTACGGCCCATCAATTATTCTGGCATATAAAAAAATCTATTATTTAATACGGCAGACTGCTAACACACTCATACATGTATAGTTGAAAGCCTGTCTGCATTAGTAATGGATAGAATAGAAGCCAGTTTGACGCAGTACACAGCAGCAACAGCCCTAAGCCCTGAACTCTATGGGTGTAATGACTGATGACCACTGTCTCATGACCACTGGAGTTATAAGGGGAGATACGGCTCTTATGCAAGTTCTTTTGACAGTTATTTAATCTTGTTCCAGCATGCAGTACATCCGGTTGTTTTATGTCAATTGAGTTTCACAGTGCAGTTCTGTACAATAATGCTATTGCACGGGCCCGGTAACTTCATTACACATCACTCAAGAGACTATCTATAAATTAATATCTTGTAAAAACGCACTATTGTGCAAATGTTATTTTGGGTTTTGCAAAGATGGCTCCCTCTGTATTGCACCAACATGTTTGACAGTGCTTAATCTAAACATATAATGCATAATTTTCCTGTCACCAGTGCCCACATTATTTTAGTTCATGTGGAGCTAAAGAACGAGATAGCAGCTGTGCAATGCAAAAGTTTACTGCACATACTAGGATTGCATAATAGCTATGCCTTTCAACTTATAAGACGCTAGAGGCCTTGGGAGTTGTCGGCCAATTAGCACTAAGAATGAGGCTTGATTTGGTTTCTGGCCCTGCAAACTGATCTGCGTTTAAACCATGATACATTGTTGCACTGTGTGATATATTGACTTTGTTAGGGACAGAAGTGTTATGTCATTGGCCATTTCAAACACTGATATTTTTGCTCCAGAATGTGATAGCATAGGACTCTGCTGTGTATGAGGTTTCTACAGAGGACAGACTCAGATCAGCATCATAATATTTCTTACAAAACAGGTATGCTTAAAAAATGGTATAAGTCAAGTAAAATAAAAAGGTATAGCCTAGACTCTGTCCATTACGATTTAACCTCAGACATATGGTAAGGTAGTACAGGATCAAGATGTGTTTTTTAAAATTGTATTTATATCTATAGTTTAGATGGGAAATGCATGCAGATGTATAGAATGACAAGCAGAGTGGTGTCCTGCTAACTCATCCACGCTAACAAGATATTGACACAGAGCGATTTGAAACCAGACACAACATTAATACATCACCAAAATATTTAACTACTTGAATTTACTCTGTTCGTGTTTGCTGCCAGTGGTGCTGGAAGATATTTCTAGGCAAACCTCTAGTTATGAGCAATTTGCCTTGATTACAAATTACTCTGTATGTTGAGTTCACAGGGAATAACAGATCACTCTGAAGACTGCAAAAATCTGCAATCCAGGACAGAAACAGGTACTATCAGCAACTGTACCCAAAACAGAATTTGATATTATTGGTATAATATTGAATTGATTATGCTATTTATAAACAACTAAATATAGTTCTGAAAGGTCTTATTGTATTCCTATGCTTTAAAATGTTTTTATGCAAACACTTGCAAATCTGTAGAGATATATGCCTGGAAGAGGTTAAAAAGATGTTTCTATCTTCAAAATGTTCAAAAAAGGAAGCAGCGAGATTTTTCCTCATCTTCAACCAGTTGAAACAATTTTGGGATTCGTCTTTTAAGTCATGGCATGAGCAACCTGGGAGAGTGACTCAGCGGCTGAGCTGTGATCCACAGCATCAGTGTGGGACTCAGAGATGGAGCTCCATCTGCTCACTGAAAATAATCAAGCAGAGAGGAACATCAAGTATTTTCAAGGGCTGACGATAACATTATCCATTCAGGTGAAGAAATTCAAAACTAGTAGTGCAGGGTCAAACACTAGGACTAGGTGCTTTGATGGGAATATCTGTTAAATCATCCAAACAATCAGCCAGATTTGTAGCCACAAATTCACATTCCGTTATCCGGCCAGGCAGTGAGTTAGAGTCTCACTAAGTCAGCCTCTTAGCCAGTGATCAAGCCGCTCAGACAGCCAGTCAGTCACTTTAGGTCTTGTTCAGTACAATAATCTGCCATATTCTAGCCTTCACTGACTAACTGGGGCACTAAAGTGCATCCAGAGTCTCAGAGAAAAAAGGAAAAGAAAAACACACTCACACATACACGGAGCAACTAGGATCAACTAGGATGAGCAGCTGTGTGCCAAGATTTCAACATGCAACAAGCTGGCAGCAATTAGGGAGCCTGCTGGAGAGGCTACAGGGAGCGGGATGGCCATTACTACTGGTCCCTCACAGTGAAACTACAAGACAGATAAGGATACAAAGTATGGATGAATAAATGGCTGACCTATCATGTTTGAACAAATTACAGATGTGTGTATGCGTTTGATAATCCTTAAAAATGAATAAAGAAGTAAATGACACAAAATCTTTAAAGTGATGGAAAATGTTTGGTAAATATGTGAAGAAATTGGGGAGGGTACCATCAAATAATTAAGCACGGTATGAGTGAATTCATTGACATGTAGACTGTTCATCTTTCCAATATCTCCATCTTTGTGTGCCTTTTTTTCGCATTTCGTAAACAATTAGCTCTATCTCAGCTGGAGACTTGGAGCTATTTGACATTATTCATTTAGCATTTAGTGCTACTCTCCACATTAATGACACAGAAACTTTTCCGCCATGCTTTCTCTTCATAATAGTCTCTTATAAAAGTTTCCTGAGGCCATAACCTATTTCTGTCTCCATCATGAATACTGTATGAACTGCATTTGCCGCTATATAAACATCCAAGCAGTCCAACTTCAGTGAGCCAACTTTCCAGCCTGATACAACACAGCTATAGGAAAATACATTGGCAGGCATCCAACCAACCGTAAAAGAGACTGTAGCATTTGAATACAATTCATTTTGACAACATTCCTACCCCTCTGACTGGCAGAGGACATTTCTGAGAGAAAGTATGTGGATTATAGACTCTTTAAAAAAGTATTAAGTATATATATCTGTGTGTGTGTGTGTGTGTGTGTGTGTGTGTGCGCGCGCACGCACATACAGGCACACGTCTGCTGAATTTATTGATTCATATGCACTTAGGCGGACGTGTGCAACTGCTGTGTGTGTGTGTGAGAGAGTGTGTGTTCCTGCATGTTTGCAATCTGGGGAGACGGTAAACAGCAGACCCCAAGGCACCAGGTGTCACAGAGAGAAACAGCTGAGTGAGAGAGAGAGAGAGAAGGGGAGACAGCTGCTTCTTCTGGTGTGTATCAGAGGTGGTCCCGCTCTAATGGTGGCAACATCTTTGCCCAACACTGGACGTTTGCTTTAAAAATGCACCTTTCTGAAAACTGTGATAGCGCTCCCTGCCCTCCTGATGCTTGTGTCAGATTGGGTTAAAGAGATATTTTAGAAAGTTCGAACAAATGCCAACTTCACAGTGGGTTGATATCCATGAGGAAGCTAGAATAAGAAAATACTATCAACAATATCTGATCTCAACACACACTGTTGAAAAGTCTCAGCTATAAAACTTGCCATTCAGTGTTTTTTTTTTTAAAGAAATTCCTATTACACAGGTTTGCCATTGAAGATGGCTAAAGTATGAAAGTAATGTATGAAATGACACAGTGAACCTATAACCTTATGTCAGATAATGTTTCTCAGCACCATCACAACAAAATGCATGACACAAGCCCAGCTGTGTTATTATCTGGCTGACATCAGGCACCAGCCTCCTAGGACCTATAAAAGGTGTTTATGTTTTGGATGCAGACTGATAAGGTAGGCAGGCCTGTTCTTATTTGTTAGGTTGATGCCATCATATCAGACAGGCCCAGTGCGTAGAGTGCAACCTATTGCCCATACGTGCGTCGATGGCCTAGCCTCTATCCGTGCATCAGAGCTGAGAGACCTGGGCTCAGAGTGATGATGCACGATCCCACATGATTGTTCAATCTACACGCGCCTAAAGACTAATGAGATTAAATTGAAGAAAAGAGAAATGTTCGACCCACATCCAAGGGATTCGTGATGGATACAAGCTGTAATGTCGAAATTCTCGTGCAGCCCACAGAGACTGTGGTAGAGCTGTAACCATCCACACCTTGTAGTCTACTTAGTCCAGCCCAAAATGGGGTCACTGCCTAATAATCAAAAGCAAATATTGCAGGAGGTGGTATTCGAGCTGTTGTCACCAAAGGCTGGGGAATGACAAGTCAGTGGACTAAAATTGGGTAAATAACTACAAGCTGCGCGCATCTCTCCAGCACGTCGGACGCGCAGTACGCACCTCGTCCGTGAAAGCCATCAGTGGTTTTTGTCATTTTTGCCAACAATGTGACTGACCACCAACTGATCACACCGACAGCTCTACTGTAGCTCTCCCGGAGCTAGACTCGCCCCTTCCCGACTTACCGGATTTGAAAAACGCCGCTATGTCTGCGTCCTTCGCAGCCTCATCTAGTCCCTCTCCTGCGCTCATGGCTGTGGTCGCTTGTGCAGAAATAGCGGTGGATATCCTCAAAGGGTTTTATTGTTGCACTAATTATTTATCAGCAAAAGCTTATCCTGACGCCTTTCATTGAAGCAGATCCGGTCATACAATCTGTTCTCCCTTCATTAAGCGAGAGACCTCCTCCTCCATTTTGGCCGAGAAGGGAAAATCCTGGCGACCGATCGGCGGCGCTCCCGAGTTGGGACGTGAGGGCGAGGAGGAGGAGGAGGACGACGACGAGGAGGAGGAGGAATGGTGTGGAGGGGGGGTGATAGTGAGAGAAGGCGGAGGTAAAAGGGGAGGGGAGGAGAACTGAGGGAGGAGGGCTATTCCGTTTCGTGTGGTGGGTGGGGGTGGGATATCCTGGGATTCCGTTTCGGGGGGTTTTGGTGCATTGTGCGCCACCCAAATTTAGTGTGCGCCACAGCACATCAGCAGCCCCCAGCGTCACTCACTGCGGTGCTGATGCGGGCTGCGTAGGAGTCCTCCATCAGGATTGCACGCCTTTGAAAGCTCAAGCCCAGATGTTATGGGAGATGGCATGACAACAAAAACATCATGCATACCCTTGCATTTTTTTTCTTATTCGTGTAGTAGTAGTAATAGTAGTATGGTAGCCCCTCTCATAGTTAACTTTATTATACAGGCCCATGAGGTCATACAGTTCTAGCGTTGCATTATTTAGTTTCCGAACAGTTACTGTATGATTACAAGTTGCCCATAACATTTAGTTGCCAGTAATGACTGTTTTAAGCGGATAAGAGGGAGAAAATGACGACGGGGGAGAAGGATTATTTAAGTCTCTCTTCATCTTCTAGTGACGAAGATGATGCTACAGTATGAGGTCATTTGCCCCACAAATCTAACCCAGTTCTCCCTGACAGCTGCAGCTCACTCCTTTTTAAAAAAAACAAAAAACAAAGGGACGGTGTTGTGCTGCCATCTAGGGGCTGCCATCACAAATTGCTCTGGAGATGTCAGCAACTGTGTACCATGGTGAGCATCACAAACCCGTTTAGAAGAGCGTTGCATTGATTTGAGTTTTTTTTTTGTTTTGTTTGTTTTACACAATAACGCTTAGGTCTACACAATAAAACATGGAGCATAGTTAAACAATTTGGAACAAATACATATATCACATTAATAATTAGACCGACTCCTCTCTGTGACGGTCTGATTTGATGCACCGGTGTAATCAGGCACACCTGGTGAGTAGCTATAAATCAGGCTAGTTAGCCTAATGCCTTTAACCTGTTCGTGGTGACGGTTTCAACATAAAACGGAAAGCAAAACTAGCGTTTGGGTATACTATAACCGTGTAACGTCTTACAACTTAGCTAATTATCTCCAACAGGTAATACAGCGGCCCCCCAAAAAAGCAATAGCTAATTGGCTAACCTACATGTGCTAGCATGTTGTAGCTAGTCGAGAAGAAGTCAGTGTTTTGCCAAACGTGGTTAGCAGCCACTTCTAAAACTTAAGAAGGAGCATTTGCTCTCTGAAAAAAATACACCGTTCACAAAAAGTTAGGGATATTCAACTTTTGAGTAATGCAATGGTAATTTCGTCATCTCAACAATCAACAATTTATTGAAACAAAAGCGGTGGGTATACCACCAAAAGCCGGATATCCCTAACTTTTTGAGAATGGTGTACATATCTGACGTGAATGTGCTGAACGGCACCACCCTAACTTGAGTAACCAAAATTACTTACCCCAAAATATCAGCTCCCCTCGTCCGAATTAGGGCACCGATGTGACGCAAAATTGGCGTTCATTGGTGGTCCTGTCTGTCCGTACTTCCAACTCTTCCGACGACCACACCGTTTGTTTGCATCATGAAACGATGAATAAATTGTCTCTGCTTCTCTCGGGACCACCCCACTACCCCTTTGATAACTGTCTCGTTACCTTGGAAACCACAAACAACATAGACGAACACCGCGCTGGAAAAACGTGTTTTGTAGGGCGCTCAAAACAAATCTCAGAAAAGTATACCTCACTGTAACCAACGGAAAAGGGGAAAAAACAGTGCCGTACGTGACGCGGATGAAGCTGGAAATTTAAAGTCTAGTTTTAGAGGAGGCTGTTCTGTCAAGGAATGTCTGAGCCATGTCCTTCAACTCTCGACTCGCCAAAGTCAGCTACAGGAACCGACCCACCCAGCCTTCTGTCCAAGTGGAGTCACTTAAGGAGATGCAGGTTGGATTCCTATTGCTTGACCTATTACAGATGAGTAATCATGACGACAATGTGACACTTTAAATGTATGTCTGTGAGGAACATGTCCTCAGTGCCCCCTCACCCAAAGGGAATGCAGCCCTTCAGGCCTAAGGATTATTTTCTTTGTCCGTATTTCCCCGAGTGTGCTCTGTTATGTAGTGGCCTGCTTTTAGGTGTTAAGACTTCTATAATCTATTATCTTACTGAGAGTGGCACATTTTCATACATGCAAAAGCATAGCTTCTTATCTTCCTCCTGTCATGCTCAGGGTGTGTCATTGATTTTGCATATGATTATCTAAAACCTTAATTTCACATTTGGTTAAATTGCAATGTGCCAAATGTAAAGAACCACGTGTCTCCAATTAGAATTAGTTATAGACATTTTAAGGACTGGATGGGTTTTCTTCTAAAGAAATGCCACTCCTTTTTTTCCAGTCGCTTGGGTGCACAAGAGGTTCTCACTATTTTTTAATTAATTATGTGGGGGAAAAGAGTGATGGAATTAATCTGTACTCCATTTTCAACTCATGAACCCCTTGGGTGCTTTTGATAATTGCTCTGAGAAGCACTGCTCTATTATAGACTCGCTGGCATTACTCAAACATAACTGTAGCGCAAGCCCCATGTTGGCTGTGTTATGAGCCTCAGTCCACTAGATGGTAGTGTATTGTTGCTGTTGTTCTCAGAAGGCTGAGCGACGTTTCACTTCTATGAAAGAGGAAATATGCAGTATATATCTGCATGCAAATTACTTCTAGGTGCTAATGCATTTAATTTTGTTATTTGTATGCATACATTTTAAATGACAAAACTCCATTACTGACTGTAGTGGAATAAACACCCCCTTCTCATTTATGAATTTATGTGCACCCTCCATTAAAATATAACATAAATTTGACATAGATAAATAGTCGTAGTCGTGGTTGAATACAGTGCATGCTTTTTTATGGCATGTTAGGTGTGGAAACAGGACTTTATGGGAACTGCATTCCACGTGGGATTGACCCAGATAAGCACAGGTGATCCTGCACTCTGTGGATTCATAAAATATTGAACAACTTCCATGTTATTTGTTTGTCTTCTTCGTGTCCATTTTGTTTGAGTCTAGTAACAGGCTATGAATAAAGTAAAACACATTCATATAACAGCAATATAAAACGATCTGTTAGAACCAACTAGGCGACAAAGTCCATTAAAAGAGAAACAGTGCAAGAAGTCATCAGACTGTTTCTGGCTGCTGGGACATATTGTGCTACAGCCTGGTGTATTATTTAGATTTGTTTAAACTCTCCGGGTTCGCCAGTGTGAACATCCTTTGGGAGAACAGTGGACCTTTCACTGTCTTGCTCCCTCTCTATGTCTTTCTCTTTCAGATCTCACCTCCCCCTCATTTATTATTTACAGTCACTCTCCTGTTTCTTGGCAGCTCAAAACCAGACAGTTCAGCTTAGAAAATCAGTCATGGCATGGTGAAAAATTGATGACCCAACTGCTTTTAAATGCAAAGCTTCGCAATCATTTCTTCAATATCAAACCATCAGCTAGATCCTTGTGGAGGGAGTTTCCTATTTGTTGGACGCCACAGTAAAGGCTAATGGCATTTTAATATTAATTGGCAAGAGGTCTGTTTGTGTGTTTGTGTGTGTATTCACTGGGTGAATTATTCGGGTCTCCCCGTAGAGTTGTAACAAATTATTATTTTTGTTACGCTTTTTTCTTTTTTTCTTTTCATTTAATCTATAAAATGTCAAAAGGGAAACTCAAGGTTGCTTTTTCAAATAGTGTTTTTTGTCCAAAATCAAATTGTAAACAATTTACACTGATAAATTCTCACATTGGAGAATATTATAAATGTATTATTTAAAGCAGAAAGTGAGGACAAATTAGACTGCCAAATAAACCACCTATGCTACTATGACATTATAAATTATATGTACTAGACCATGTTAGAATAAAAAAAAGCCCAATGGTAATGTCTGACAAATGTCACCATTATATTCTTACCCTATGGAGGTGTTACAACAGTCACCGCATGACTAGTATCAGTTAGCATATAATGTGGTGCATACAATATCCAAGGTGTTTAGATTGTGAAACCTGGTTAAGAGGTTGACAAATGTCTTCTAGGTCAATAAGGCCATTTAAAAAACCCCACCAAGACTGTATTCCAATATGTCAACAACATTTCCACCCGCACCCTTACCCCCAGACCTGTCTCTCCATCCCATTGTTGTAATAGAATTGTAAGGTGAGAGCAGGGCCTTGATAATTACCTTGCAGACAGATGGTCACCCAACACCACATTATGTAGTTAGCAATCCCCTTTTAGGAGCAACACTGTCATAATTTCAGGGCAGCAACCTTTCTCACATGGCAAATAAGAAGGCTGGTTGCTCACATACTGTAGCAAAGCCACTTGTCCACTGTCTTGACTTCTTTGTTGGAAGCTGTAATTCTCTAATGACATGAAAAGCAAGGCCAATTAAGACGGCGGAATGACCTGAAAAGAAGTGTCAGACTGAAAGGCTGATGACGATGCTGCATTTTAAACCAGACTATCAAAACAAGGTAAGGTGACCCAAGAGTTCTGAAGTTACAGGCAACTTGGCTTCATGGCTATCTGCTTTGGCCCGATGCAATTCATCATTAATGTGTCAGTATTCAGTAAACAGCATTCGTTTTATAAGAGCCTATTTGAAATGTGTTTGTGTGCTGCAGGTTTTGCAGGTTTCTCATAACCAACTCATTTAATCTGACAAGAGCCTCAGTGTGGTGTATATTTATTGGAAAAAGATATGTCAACCAGTGAGGAAGTTGCACTGTTTTACTGGATGTATTCATGCTACCAAAGAGAAATGCTTTGAAACACACTTTATATGTTTAAATAGATGATTAAAGTGCAAGTTCGTGAAATGATGAAATAAGACCAGAGCTGTTGTCTGTAGTTGTAGTTACTGCAAAAAAAAAAACATGCCCATAAATTTGACATAACATCGAAAGTTTAATTAAAATTTGAGTAGCAATATTGCATGAGTAAATGTGTTATTTTAACATCTCTGTTACCATCATAATCATTTCATAACACAAAAATAACAAGACCATTACGGATCAGAGAATCTGTTTTGTTTCCTGATTATTTTTTTTCTCTTTTTGGACATTTTGTTTTTAAGTTTTGCTCTTGCCGTGCAGTATCAAAAGAAAATACAGTGGTGGAAATTAGAAGAGCTGTGTGATGACTGCTAATGCAGAGCTACTTGGGGACTATTCAGTCATTCACAAAAAAAAAAAGACTGAGTCACAGTGTGTTTTTAGCTGCTATTTCAAAAGGGAAAAAACTTAATTGTCCAATATGTTTGCAGAAGCAGATGGAAAGAAAGAGTCCATAGCTGCTGATCTTAACATAACATTTAACAAGATCTATTTATCTATCTACCTATCATGTGATCAAGTGGTATAAGTAATATAGTGGATGTCCATGAGCAGAACACACACTTTAGCCCTTATTGGTTAATAGTCAACTGTAAATGAACAGTTATGATCCGGCTTGCTTCCGTGTCCTGTTAGATCAGTGATACCTGAGGTGTGTCTGCAAACAGAGCAGTGTTGTTGTTGCAGTTTTGTTTACCTACATATACTGTATATGGGTGATAATTCAAGCATACAGATATAAAGCCAGCATAGTTTCAGCTCACCTGGGTGAACGGTCACCACTGACAACTTGATAGGGCTCGTTCCTTCCAGGGAGAGAGGATACAGCTTCCCTGTGTACATGTAGATGAGAAAGTGATAGCAGGTTATAGAGGAGATATAGGAGGCAGAGAGGCGGAGAGGCTGCCATGTCGCAGGTGTTTAGAAAACAGCTCTGGAAACAAACAGTTTCTAAAGTCATTCAGGTAAGCGAGATCATGTACTGCGGCACTGCTGTTATTTTTGCTGTGGTGTCATTTGAAGTTTCTCTCCCACTTTAGTCTATCCATCCACAGAATACTTGTATATGATGCCAAGCTCCGGCTGCTGTTTGCCACAGTGTAATTTTAAATGAACTAAAATAGGTGCAAAACTTTATCCACAACAACCGTGTTGACTTTGACTGTGCATGGTTTTTTTTTTCTGTTCCCCAGAAGATTTGGATTTAATTGTTTTTGTTAAATATTACATAGATTATCAGGCTATATTCCTGCCAAACTGTCCTGCTGCACATTTTGTCACAGCTGTTTCCTTTTTTAATTCCAAAAGTCACAGTTTGTTTATTATAGGGATTGTCGGTCTCGCCATAGCTTATCTCAGGACGGGGCTTTGTTTGCTTCTGAAAGCTATTAATGTTGTAGCTGTCATTACATAGATCTGTCACTGCGGGATTCCGCGTCTGCGGTATGGAAATAACTAAATGCGGTTCTGTGCGTGTGTGTGCCTGTCTGACATTGTCGGAGCCTGTTACTGTTGGCTAGTGTATTCTGTTTACTTGTGCATTGCATTCGGCGTTGACTTAGTCTGCTTGTTTGAATAATGTGCACCACACTACATTGTGTCTGTATTGTTTGTCTCTGGGCTGAAGACTGAGATGGTTGCTTACACAATTTGGAAAAGAGGCAGAGACAAGGTGTGAAACGCCTGGTCTCCCAGCAACTGATGGCTTGGCATGCTTTTTTCATGGTCGACCTGTGATGTCAGTGTTTGTTGTGTGCATACCACCGGAGGTTGATGTGTTTTGTTGTCAGAGTTCTGTGGTGGTTTATTTAACCAAATATGAAATATGCAGGTAACTGAATGTCTCTACTCTGTAATGTCTAAACTGTATAAATACATTTGATAGCATATTTCTTTATGTTTCAACTGTAAATCAAATTCCCCTGTTCAGCATGAGTATATCTCATATATGAAGATCGTTAATCTTGAAATGAGATCTCCAGTCTAGAAATTACATGTCCATGTGAGCCCTGTGCTCTAATGTTCCACAAGAGTGCTTAAAATAGATCTGTCTGTTCTCACATTTAAGATAAGCTACAGAGAAGTGAAGGATAAACAGGACTCTGATACCAATGCAACGTCTGTTTATATTAAGCACAAGTAAAAGAGTGTGCAGCGAGAGTAAATTTCAAGCCTGCAATTTTGTTGTGCCTAGCAACCATCCTGTTATCTGTTGCAGCCAGTGTTCCTAAGAGTAGCTTGCTGGGATTTGTCAAATATTACCACGATTTGGGAGGAAGTTAATAATTCTTTGATGGCGTCTGAGTATACCGCCGGTGGACATTGTTCGGGCTCTTTAGAAGAATGTTATTTGTCTACTTTCACAGTACAAACTTTAGTGCAAATGTGGTTATTGTCTGATCCCTTTTAAAGCTGGTAATGGCCCTCTCTCACTAACCTTATTGACACATTTAGCTTGGGCGGTTGTTGGCATGCTCCACCTCACCCTGGCTTTGCATGATCAACCCCCCAGGCTCCCAACTAACAAGAATCAATACTTTGACACTTAACCACCCTGATCTGAAGACTTGTCCCCTCCCTCCTGCTCCCTGCTTTCCATCCATGTCCTTATGTCTTTGCCAGTTACAATGCCTTGTTATATACTTTCCAATCTGCCTCAATTCCCTCTTCCCTACATTTCTCCCCTCTTGCTCCCAATCTTACAGTTTTTATTTGTTGTGCACAACGACCAATCCTATACTTCAATCTCTCACCTGCTTTTTTTGGGAGTGAGGGTCATCTTTTTTTCCAAGCGTCTACATTCCCTGTGTTTGTTCTTGCTCATGTATGCAGCTCTTTATTCTTCCTTGCCATCTTTTGAATTGGGCACCTTTCCGCTCTATTTTCCTTTCAAGGCTTTATTCAGGGTTCTGATCTGATCTATCTCTCAAAACTTGTCACATCTATTCTCTCTAATCTGATGCTCAATACAATCCACGGGGTTTCACCAAGGGTGCTTGCATGAACAATATGTCCCACGCTCCAGACTACAGACGTTAGCAGCCGGTTTTGGTTGTCAAGAAAAAAACAGATGTTTTAAGGTTGAAGCTACAGAACAGTGAAATCACTGTTCTATGAAGTACATACAAAGAATGTGTACTTTAAAAACACAAGGAAGGAAGATGGAGGGAATAAAAGGAGTACATCATGGTGAGAGAGAAACTAGATCACTTAATGTGTCTTTCTGGATGTTAAAGTTTAATCCTGTTGTTAAACAATGTCTAAACAGAGTGGTATGAAAGAGCTAAGTCTCTGTTCTATTTTTGGCATGCCCAGTCACAGTTGGATGTTTCTGCCTTGTTGTCAAAAGAGGACTTTTAAAAGATAGTCTGACCATGGTGACGTCAATGCAAAAAATATTTTAAGCCAGACAGTTATTTTTATCATCTCCTGTTTAAATTCCAGACAGACAAAAGGAAGGGTAAATGAGAGCATTTAAATGTACCCTGCAGCTGGCACACCATGCAATACCAGGTTCCATGTAATTTATTGGCTAACCTTGTTCCTGTGTTACTGAGCAGCGTCACCTGGCAACACATTGTCACCAATGCCACTGTCCCACCATCCCAAAACAAAGCTACGACCTGTTGTAGGCTGGCTGTGTTGTTGTTGTTGAAGATTGTCTACGAAACCTGAGTTTTTTCAGACTTTGGATGGGTGTTCATTTCAAAGGAGAGAAATGGAGGCACTTTTCAGAAGTAGAGGGGTGAGAATGGAGAAAATCTTGAAGGAATACTGACTGATCTGCTTTGGATATTTATGTCATTTCTGTGTAGAGCTATATACAAAGCAGAGAACGGTCCTGTGTTTTCACAGTAAAGGGAGGATTATTTCTTTTCAAGTATTTTTTGACATTCTACTGCTAATTAATTGAATCCATGCATAACTGTGCTTCTGTGAGTGGAGTTTTTATTTAAAACATGTCAAGGAAAATGTGGAGGACCACAGTAGTGCTCCAATTATCATTACCAACAGCCTTGTTACCACAGTACATAAAATAGGACTGGATGCCTTTGTGCTCTTTTTTGTCATGTGGTGGCTTAACATGTTATGTGCTCCTCATGGAAAAATTACAAGACAGTAGAGCATATTCTTTTTTAGTGAACCGGAGTTTAGATTAATTTAGCTTCATCTGTGTCAATTCTGAATGACAGAATTAGATGTTTTAATCTAAATCAGCACTAAGTCAGTGGCAAATATATATGTTGCATTTTCAATCAATTTAAAGGTAAGGGCTTCCTAATAAGTGAAATTGTTTGTACATTTTGTTTTAGCAAAAGTTGAGAGAGGAACGTGAGGCTAAGCGGGCCCAGCTGGATGCTAGGCATGACTACATCCTCAGCATTGTGGCTGCATGCCTGGCACTGGAGAAAGCTGATGTGGAAGATGCCATACTGGAGGGGAATCAGGTACCCTGTATTCATACGTGTTCATTGTTGTTGTTTTTTTGTTGTTGTTGAAACCACAACATATTAAAGCAAATAGGAGAGGCATTTTCCAGATATCATGAATTAATATTTTTATTGATACGAAAATGGGTACAAAATTACTGCATCTCTTTTGTTTTTGCGATTTAAGTTTCAAGGGGTTAAGAACGGGTTTGGTGTAATGTATTTCGATTAAGATAGGGTATTTTTAACAGTTAAGAGTGGTCATTTGTACCGTGTGTGTCAGTGCAGCTACGTAAGCAGCCACTCAACGTCTCTCAGTTTGGGAGACTGTTTTTTCTGATGGTGCTAAAACGTTTTCTTGTCGTCTTTCTCAGATTGATCGCATGGAGCAGTTCTTTGTTGCTCAAGGTCTTCCACACCTCATGTTCTACTATCAGGAGACTGAGCCAATTGAAGCAGGTAATGTGAAAATGGACAAAATTATGTCAAAAAATGTCAAATAATTAATATTCTGTCTAGACAACACTAAGTGTCGGCAACATGTCAGTTGAATATGAATTAACAGGGACAGCAACCACAGCAGTGATTGACAAGGTCCAAATAATAAGTCCCCAGTATCAAGATCAAGCTAACTATGGTGATGTCTAGTGTTGTTTCTATGTCTAATTCTTCATTTCAGCAGCAGCAGCAGCCTCTGCACCCTCCCAGCTTGTTGCTCAGCAGCATGGTCGCAACAAGAAGTCCAAAGTGTTTGTGACAGACGGGAGGGATGTGGCGCTGACCGGAGTGTGTGTGTTCTTTACCAGAGCCAACACTTCTAAGACAATCACCTCTGAGAACATTCACAGAGTGAGTCACTTTTCAAAATACTGTTTTGGAAATGTAAGCATGAGGTCATGATTTTCAGGGTAAGTAAAGGTCAGCCAAGGACAGAAAAAGAAGAAAAGAAAACTGAAAGAAACTTTCACTTCAGTGACAAGTTCAAACAAACTAAAGGACATTTAATTTCCTTTCCTTTGGTGGTGATTTTCCTTTGAGCACATACCTGTTACCCTTAACTAAGACAGCTTATTTTCTTACAGAGCTAGTGAGACAATAGCACTGTGATAGCATGGGCAGTTCTGGCTACCGATTCTTGCTGATCACCTGCTGTCAGCAGCAAAGTTAATCACCACCACGATTAACAGGGCATGTTTGCTACAAGACATTCACAGCAAGAGAGGGAGCAAGGACAATGTGACGTGTTTTTTTGTGTGTGCACACACGTTTGTGTCTCAGAAAGTAGTGACACTGCCTTTTTTTTAAAGCCTTTGTTATTATTAATTTATATGAAATAAAAAGGAAATAAAAAGGCCTTTTAGTCAGGTGAGACAACACTATTTTCTTTTAGGAAGACATAATAACAGTTTCCTGGGCTTCTCCACATACAGGCAAACTTAAATCTTAACAACATTCCCAGTGGTTGGTAGAGAGTTTAGCTATAGCCTACTCTAGCAAGAGTCTCTAGACCCCATCTGGTCTGCATGCTCTTCACTAGGGGCATGACAGCATCCTGGGCCCCATTCAAGGGCATTTCTCTTCAGGATATGCTCATCTGTAAGTTTGGTGTCACATCACACTCATCAATTTGATGTTACTGAACCAGCTCTGACACATGCAGTGTTGAGTGCTGTGTCCTGGGACCTTCTACCCAGGAGTGAATAGCAGTTGGCCTTCAAATTAAGCTTATATTGAGATAGTGAGGGAATACTTCAAAGAGATTACAAGTGTAATCCTGGTTCCCTGATAGTGAAGTGAGGAAGTGGGATATCACACCATTTTACCCTCCATGTGTAAGTAGACTCATTATTAATGACTCTGTTTCTGCCCTTTATGTAAGGGGAGGATGTCTCTCCACTGGAAAGAAACTGCTTTTCACTGTGGAATGGTTTAACGAAATAGGAATGTCTGAGATTTACGCAGTATGCATACTCTATAGTGAGGGATTTATATATTGGAGTCATAACCTTAACCTTTTAAGTTAAGATATATGTGTGTGAGATGTGTGCACTTTTATTTCTCTCCAGGATGTAAATTTCAATATGCTGGACACAACAGACGTGGGTCTGTTAAAAAGTGTGGAGCAGTTGCTTTCTGACATCTTCATCCCCACGCTAAGGAAAATGAACCATGGCTGGGGGGAGACGGCCAGTCCCCAGGCCCAGGCTGTCAAACAGGACTTCGTATCATCATTAGAAAGTTTTGTGTCTGTTTTGGCCGGAGCACAGGAGAGCCTGCAAGAAAAGGTAAGGAACAGACACTGTTAAATATGTGTGCCCTCAGCAGATAGCACACCATTGCCAGCACTTGGCACCCTATATGTTGCTTCAAACACCATAAAATGCATAATGATTTGGAGGCAAATAGAGGCTGTTTGAACATTGAGTTTTGTGTTTCATTAACATAGTAAAGTGCCACAACCCAGGCATGACTGTAATAACTGTAAACAGCCCGTTTTGACCACAGTCTGAGAAAACACATGCCTATCCACAAACAAAATCATTTGTAGACACAGCAGCAAAAATGAACTGTCATGGCTTGCCTCCAGGTTACCTTGAAAGAGTGTGACACATTTGACCTGCGGGTGCTGAAAGGCCCATCAGACTACATGGCAGCAGCCAACAGCACAGAGTCCACAGAAAAGATAGAAGCCTGCATGAAAGTCTGGATCAAACAGATAGAACAGGTGAGACATGTAAGGTAATAGGTAAGAAGTTATCTTTGGACTTTTCACAATTATTATTTAGCCTCAAACCTGTTGTAATGCTGTACTCCTCGATGTTGTGTATAGTAACTTGTAGCCTGATTTTAAAACAGAATTTATTCACAAATCCAAGTCTGGTTGAAAAGTCTTGCCATGTATAAGATGAAGCTGAACAGGCACATATTTGATTGGATAGGTGCTAAATATTTAATGGAACAGAGCAGCAAATGCTTAAAACACAAGTTCATCCTGAAAAGTAGCAAAGCTCTCTGTCAGGGCAGATGTAAAATCTAATTTTTATCACACATTTACTGCTGTGTGCACACGTGGTTAATGCTGTATTTTGGCAGCACGCAGTATTAGAAAATGTTGATATATGTTGACTTATATCAGGTTTTCATAGATGTATATCACAACTTAAACATTTAATGATTCAAATTTATTTAAGGTGGAATACGGAGGGATGCAAAGCTACTGCAATAAAATGAAATTCGGGAAAAGCATAAGATGAAGTGTAGTGACATGATGCATAAACAGGAAGTGGATATAAAGTAATTCTGGTCTCCAGGTTCTAGCTGAGAGTGATCAGCTGAGAAAAGAGGCTGATGACCTTGGCCCCCGTGCTGAGTTGGACCACTGGAAGAAACGAATGTCCCGCTTCAACTACCTTCTGGACCAGCTGAAGAGCCCTGATGTCAAAGCTGTACTGGGTGTGCTCTTGATGGCCAAATCTAAACTCATAAAGGTCAGAAACAACTTTTTTGGCGGCTTCATGGGGCACTATTTTGATTCTCAATGTTTATTGCTTATCTTCAAGATGATGTTTTGATTCATTTTTTTAACTGCAATATTAGTGTGATACAGTGGTACATTAAATGCAATAACGGTTTGCTCTGTCCAGTCATGGCGGGAACTGGACACCAGGATTACTGATGCAGCCAACGAGGCTAAAGATAATGTCAAGTACCTCTACAGTCTAGAGAAGTTTTGTGATCCTCTCTACAATAGTGACCCTGTAAGAACAATACTTTCTTTAAAGATTAAATGCTGCACAAAAAGTCGTTTTAATGTGTAAGTGCATGTAATAAGCTGTACAATTCTTTTTCACCCAGGTTTCGATGGTGGATGCAATTCCAGGTCTGATCAATGCCATCAAGATGATTCACAGTATTTCTCGCTACTATAACACATCAGAAAAGATTACATCGCTTTTTGTTAAGGTAGGTGTGGCTGTGGTTTTGTACAATGAGCCAGTATAAAGGAATACATTACAAGTAACAATGGGATGCAGCAAAGCTGTTTACCTACAGTCTGGATATTGTGTTGAACACTTCAATCTATGATTTTCTTTTTTTTCTGTATAAATAAAAATGACTCCCAAAACTTTGTATTGTTACATTAATCTAGAGTAAAAAGTAACATATATACACAAAAGGATTTGTAGAATTTCCTTTTCTAACATCGCAGTAAACAAATTACTGTCTCAATTTCTGACAGAATAGATGAGGACAGCATGTTTCATGGACCATATTAAAGCACATCCTCGGTCATAATAATAAGCACTAATGTCTTGCTACTTAGGTTACTCAGTTGGGTCCAAAATGGATTAAAATGCCTATCCCTTTTCACCATACCCATCAATATTTCCAGGTTACAAACCAGATGATCACAGCCTGCAAGGCCTACATCACAAATAATGGCTCTAATTCAATATGGGACCAGCCTCAGCAACTTGTAGTAGACAAAATCAAAGCTGCCATCCACCTAAACCAGGTACTGGATACTCCTTATTAGCAGAATGTATCTATTAATATGTCTATTATATGTGAGTTTTTTTTTGTTTGTTTGTTTTACAAAACCTATCTGCCCTACTGTTTAATATTTGTGTGTATTGCTTGGAAAGAAAAAGACCAGTGAAATTACTTTTGAACCAACAATCATTACCATTACTGCGTCCACCAGGAGTACCAGAGGTGTTTCCACAGAACCAAGGAGAAGCTAGAAAAGACTCCCTCAGAGAGACAGTTTGACTTCAGTGAGATGTACATTTTTTGGAAGTTTGACACATTCCAGCAACGACTCAACAAGATCCTGGAAATGTTCAGCACCATTTCCACCTACTCTGCCCTGCAGGACTCTAAGATAGAAGGACTGGAGACCATGGCTACCAGGTTTCAAGTGGGTATATTTTTTACACCCGACTGTTGTCAAGACATTTCTGACAGAAGGGCTCTCATTTACAGATGAAATGCTACTGCTAGTCAGCTGAGCCTGTATTTTTTCTTCCATTGATGTTGGATTATGTCAGTGGAATAACACATGTAAGGTTGCTACAGGAATGAAGAGAACAAAGTTTATATCGCTTGTCTCTTATCATAAATGTAGCTGTTTTCCCTTGAGAGTATATTGATGTGAACTATCTGTTTGTTTCTGCTTCCTTGGGCATACAGACTGCAGAAATGCAGGGAAAATGGGAGGTAATGTTTCACTGCAGTCTTTAACTTATATTAACGCATAGTCTGTTTTCATAGTTGACCGCATGCAGTGGTAAAAGAAACCTTTTACTACTGTACCATCACTTAATAACTAATGTATATGACAATACTAACTGCATGGAACTTGAATAGACAACTAACGCCTACATGTAGTTTTATTAGTTACTCCATTTATTTGTGTTGTTATGTTATTTTCTCCAGCAATCTACTTGCAAATGTTTTGCATGCTTTCCAGTTTACCTGCTGTAAAGTAAGAGCTGGAGTAAAATAGACTGCGGACCTCTCCCTTTGTAGACAGTTAACTTCAGTGTGTACATAATTCATGGTAAACTTTACTATTTGGTAAAGAAAAAGCCCAGGTGATATATTTTCCAACATCAGCGTGATGTCATGTGAAGTCCTGACACACAGCTGACTTATTTACAGCAACTATTTTGACATGAAATAGTAGGGCAAACACAGGTGTTGCCAATGATTAATCAAGGTTCCATTGCATTTAGTGCAGCAGAGCTTTTCCAGTGAACCTGTACAATACACCCTGATTCTGTTTGACCTGAATGGAACAGAACCTTAATTACCATCACTGGTGACACCTGTGCTTATCCTGTTATTTCACATTCAAATGGATGTTGCGAAAAAGGACTATTGGTCAAGGAAATGGGATTAAAAAGATTAAATTCAGGACAGAATAGCAGTATTTCCCAGGTAAGGTGACAGCAAAATAATTATTTTTTGAGAGACTTTTAAATGTTTGATTTATAAACTGCTAAATGTTTAAAAATAAAACCTGCTCTGTGCTTGGGTGATAGGCTATCGTGCTGAGCATGAAGAAAAAACATTACAGTTTCCTAGACCAGAGAAGAACTGATTTTGATGTTGACTATGAGGAATTCTGCAAAAGCACCACTGAGCTTCATGTAAGTTAAATATTACAGATACAAATGCTTAAGAAGGTGGAAACATGTGAAAACACCTGTGGCTTGTCTTGTTGTACTGTAGATATGACCTAATAGGAGCCATTTTGGGGATTTTTGCTGTAATTTCTCTATTTCTCTATAAATGTGCCACTCTACTGTTTCTTCTGTATTGTATTGTATCTGTATTCTTCAATATTTTTTGTCATTGGTTCCAGAACCAGCTCAAGAGTTTCATGGATAGCACCTTTGAAAAAATTCAAAATACAGAGAGAGCTCTAAATGTGCTGAAGAAATTTGAAAGGTAACCCATTCCCAAACACTTACCATTCAAGACATATACTCTATAACACTGACTACAGATAGTTTATAGAATATTTGTAACATTTCAGCATGTTATTAGTTGAGTGACAGTCAAATCTTAAGTTAGCTAATGTCAGCAAAACCCTAGCTAACTAGCTAACTAACGATTGATGAAAATAGACCTTTTTCACAGCAGCCATTTTGACATGAAATAGTATGGTAAACACAAGTGTTAAGGTTCCATGCAGGTCAAACAGAGTCAGGACGCTGCTGTTGTGCATGTTGGCTTACTTGAAAGGCTCTGTTGCAATTAATGGAACAGAACCTTAATTAGTATCATTGCTGACCATATTATTTCATGTCAAAATAACCGCTGAAAGGTCTATTAGTCCCCTAGATACCTACCATTTTGCTAACATTTGCTCTCAGATGTAACTAGCTAGCTAATGATTGATACAGACTAATTGGCTATTGGCTATATTAGCTTTTCACAATTTTTTAATATTTGGTTGTGTTTTCAATGTAGACAAGCCAAGCCCCTACAAATTACAGGAAAGGAGAAAGTTGACTAAGGCTGGCTTAAAGGTCATTGGAGCACAGAACAAAAATGGCCAGGAATTCTAAAAGTTCAGTTGCTGTATTCCAGTAAATTTGCCAGTTCCAAGGTCTTTTCTATGAGAACTATGTTTTTTATGAATACTGGCTGACACAATTTACTTAGTAAATCTATTGTGCCATGAGTAATAGATGTTGACCTGGACTACCCTACAGTTAATTTGACATCATAGCTTGACTCAGACATTGGTTGTCTTTTTTTGAATTGTAATGAAATGTGACTATTTGTATTTTTGGACAGACTGGGCATCCCCGACCTTGGCATTGATGAGAAGTATCAGTTGATTCTGCAGAACTACGGCCGGGACATTGAAATGATCTCCCATATCTACATGAAGCAAAAACTGGACCCCCCCATTGGTCGGAACATGCCCCCAATAGCAGGCCGTATCATGTGGTCTCGGCAGCTTTCCAGCAGGATCCAGGGTCCCATGGATCTCTTTCAACAGGTGATATATATATTTTTTTGCTTCTCTACCAAGGAATTTGGCTTTTTTGTTGTTGTTGATTTACATTGGTATTGTGTGCATTTTTTCTTTTAAGTTACACAGTATTATTTTGTTCCTGTGTAGCATCCAGGAGTTCTTTCCACACCAGAGGCCAAGAGGATCATCAGGAACTTTAACAGGGTGGCAAGAGTCCTGTTGGAGTTTGAGATGGTTTACCACCACAGCTGGATGAATAAGGTAAAAGAAGAGAGGAAACATGATATGGACTCGGGTGGAATTTCTAATAGATAATAATAACGTTCAACAAAATGACACGAGAATGCATATAAAATATGGTTATGGTGATATGTATGTGTTTTTTTTCTCCCCTCTTATTCTGCCTTCTCTCTCACCCTCACTTAACTATTCAACCCACATTATTACCTCCTACCCAGATGGAGGATGCCCGGGTCGGCCTTCAGGCCTCTCTGCTGGTCAGGTCTCCAGAGTCAGGGGAGCTGTTTGTGAACTTTGATCCAGAGATTCTGACCCAGATCAGGGAGGTGAATTGCATGACAAAGATGAGTTTAGAGATCCCGCTCTTTGCTGCTCTGTTGCAGCAGAAACAGGACACCCTCAAAAAGAACTACAACAAACTACAGGTGTATATTACACACAGCTATACACTTCTACAAATACATAAAACCTAAAGAAGCAACCTGAAGATCAATGTTAATTTTTCATATTTCATATTTTGTATTCATAACTTTCTCCTTCCAGTTAATGTTGAGTGAGAACACCAGAGTGCGGGCTAAGATTCAGAGTGCTTTTGAACAGCTGGCTATGCCACATGTAGCTAAGGTAAGATGCTGTTATTTCAAGATGCATATAACCAACAGCCCAAACTCTGCATGTTAGGAAGTGGTATTCAAAAATGTATAATTAATATAATTCTAACAGTATTAAGAGTAACTGTCCAATATTGAATTTTTAATTTAACCCCTAACCCTCTGTGTTAATGTGAGGTACAGGTGAGTCTTCATATATTATTAATTAAGGTCACCTGTAAGTTAACATAGGCTACGAACTGCATTGTCTAGTTTATCACCAACTGTAATGTTCCATTAGATAAAACATCATTCAGAATAATGAGGTTAGCAACTAGCATTGCTTGCCATATAATCCACCAGATTAATTGTTTTTCAAAATGAATACTATTCAAATGATAACACAACTTTAATGCTGATAATATAGTAATATGCTTCTGAAACTTTTACCTTTGCTGAACTCAGGGAAATATTGTACTTTTTTCTCCGCTACATTGATTCGATACATTTAGTTTACTTTGCAGATTAATATTAATTATCTAAAATATAACAAATAAATTATGGAGTATCATTATTAGTTAAGATAAGATTATTAATTCCACAGGGAAAAGTTCACAAGCTACTCAGCAATAATTTATACAAAGAAATTCATTTGGATTCAATTCATTTATCACATATGATCATGGGATACAATCATAGTGAAATTCAATTATCCCAACTTTACCAGTTGCAACGTTAATGTTTGGGTGGTTTGGACTCTTTAGGACTGTTGGGACAAATGTACTCAATTGGTTTGTGTTGATTTAAAGTTTTTTGTAGTATTTATGAATTTGATATGATACCTGTATTAAAAGGTATTCTGTTTTAGATTAGTTATATTGGATAAAACAATTAAATACATCAAACTGTGCTAGAATATTGTTTTTCATTTTGGTTTGGTCATACATATAAAACTGCTTTGTTTTACATCAACATTTAACATGTGACAAAATATTTATGACAAAATGAATCTGATTGTGCACAGCAGCTGCTACAAAGTGCATCATCATATTTCACTGTCTTGGCAGGTAGATGATGCTATACAGCCGGGTTTGACCTCCCTCAACTGGACATCTCTGAACATAGACAAGTACCTCAGCCGCATCGACAAGGCTTTGGGTAAGCAAAAAATCCAGTGAGATCAATGTCCTGCATGCTGACTCATAAGACATCCGGCAACTCAGCACTGGCAGCATTTGATAAAATTTCCATTAATGGATTCATTCTGCACTCACTGTTTATGTGTCTGTTCTTACAAGTAGCTCTCACATACAGTATGTATGCTGTCTAAGCTCCTTTTTTTTTATTCTGGCCTTTCTTTACTTTTTACTTTGTACATTTTCTGCCTCACCCGCCCCTCTCTCCTTCCCTTCATCTAATGTTTGCCATCCTATTCCTCTCCACGTCTGTTCTATGTCCAATTGTGTTTTAATCTCTCCAGTTGACTTGGAGCTGCTGATGGACAGAGTGAATGACTTGGTGGAGTTTAGGATAGATGCAGTGCTGCAGGAGATGAGCGGATCCACATTGTGTGTTCTGCCAGAGGATGAACCGGTCACCTGTGAAGAATTTGTTCAGACCACCAGGGTAAATAAATACAGTCTGTTTCAAATAAAGTTGTAGTCTGTAGTTCCAACTTTACAAAGGCCACCTGCTCCTGTCCCCTTCCTGTCCCCTGTCTTTAAAATAATTTTCTTTTCAAAGGTTTTGTTCCCTAAGTAATAATTGTTAACATTACTGATCAATTTTTTACATGTATAGATTTATATGATACCCTACATTAACACTATTCCTTACATTCCTTGTGACATTACTTGTGGATAAGCACAAAGCCTCTTGTTAGCTGTCAAAGCTATTATAGTCCTGATTTCTTAATGTGATGCAATAGCTGTTAAATTATTACAACTCAGTGCATGATTCACTCACAAAGACAAAGATAAGTAAACTGCATACTACAATGATGTGAAGTATTTTTTGACTCATGATGCTCTATACTGTGTAGAAATCACTGACACTAATTAAAGCTAACATAATTAGGTTTTGTGCACAGGCACAACTAAATTAAAAGGAATTTTCATGTTCTTTTTTGTGGTTGTGGCACCCTGATGAAACCCTGTAGCTGTTCCGTAGTGCACTACCCACGATATTTAATGTACATATCAAATATGTATGTGTATGTATATGTATAGGACCTGTGCATAAGGCAAGCCCAGAGTCTCCATACTAAGAGCTCACTCGTGGAGGAGGCTGCTAATGAACTGATCAACATGCTGCTGGAGTTTGACCACAATCAGAGAGAGGAGATGGAGAAGGTTGAGGAAGAAAGCTGTGCTGAGAGCAAGACCAATGACAGTGAAGGTATACTAACATTTTCCTTTTGAGTTCAAATAATATAGATTATGATGAGGTGTAATGGAACAAACTAGAAAAAAGGAGGTTGATATGAAATAGTAAATCAGAACAGAAGCACGGAAGAAAAGAAAGGACATATATGATAAAGCCCCAATTTGTTGTTTGCATGTGTGATAAACCAGTTACTGTGAGTTTCTTTTTGGATTTGCTATGGTAGAGCTTGGGGTTATTCCTAATTGGTCAAGGGGAACTGTAGCTAAGAGTAAATGTGTCACCACTTGCATCTTAGGTGAAGATGAGGGACGCTCAGAGGGCCGTTTGTTCTCCAGAAACACCTTCCCTCCTGCCAGCGTTGGCCCTTCCTCTCCCTTGGTGAGGAGAAAGAAGAAGAGGGACCTGATGGAAGTGATGGAGGAGGAAGCCCAGGAGCTGCTCTCATACTTCAACCAACGCAATGTGGATGCTTTGCTCAGATTAACACGTAACACCCTGGAGATGCTACGGAAGCGCATCCACGCCTCCTCGCTTATGCATTTCATGGGTGGGTATTATGTAACTATTTGCTGTTCTCAGTACTACATATCTGAATATAATATATATTAAAAAATCTCCTAAAATGTATTAACATCCTGGGAAGACACAGAAGTAGATTTGAGTCATATTGTAACAAAATTGCATTCACTATCCTAGCTGCTGTCCAGCAGCTTCGTTTCTGTGTTAATACGAGAATGTTGTGGTTAGAGAGCCATGATCACATTAAATTCAAATAATTGCAGGGTTTTTTTGGAAGAATTGACTCTGCAGACCATGAATCATCATGTTCACTACAGATTTCAGGAGAAACAGACAGTTTCTTAATTATCTTAAATTGTTTTTCATGATTGATTTACCTGATGTAGTTATTTTATTTGGCATTGTACAAAACTTTGCACTAATATGGTCATCTAGGTAAACGCCAAAATTCAGCTATGTTTAATATTCATTGTCGTCTTTTAATTCATAATCAAGTGGCTAAATATACAGGTCATTATTTTCTTATTAAGTGCTGCTGCTTTCATAATAAGATTATGAACAATATTTCAGCCTTTCTGATATTTTTATAATATGGAGATGTTCAAAGAAGACCTGATTTGTAGGTAATGATAAAGGTCACTTTAATTGCTAAAAATATTTTATTTATATCATCCAGATATATATCATGTTTTTGTTGTTGTTGTTGTTGTTTTTAATGCTTGCAGTCTTTCATCCCACATACATACATTATATTCAACATCAGGGTTATTAGCATTAAGTGCTAAGAATGAATATATGGCTCCTGTGCCTTGACAGGCAATTGGAATTTCATTCTGGAGCCCTTGTAAAGTGAATTGCATATTTTCTGCCAGAAAGCTGCAATAAAGCTTGAAATAGTTTGTGCTTCTTCTGAATAGTCACACTGGAGTTGGGATAAGATTCTTCCATTGGAAAAAAACAAGCCAGTCTATTTGACCACATATCAGCTGTATCGGGTACAATAAATGTGAGGTTGATTGTTACCTGTTAAGTGTACAGAGCTCATAGAAGGTTGTTCTTTATTCACATCAAATTGTTCTTCTCTCCTCCTGTAGCTGAGGGTGACTCACACAGTCGTGGCAAAAACAGCAGTCAGCAGGCAATCTTCAGAGTTAATGTGACCCTCTCTATCCCTAACATCATCATGGTCCCAGCTCTGGAGGAGGTCCAACAGGCTCTAAACAGGGCTGTAGAGTGTGTAGTCAGTGTCAGCAAAGGGGTCAGCCAATGGAGCAAAGAAAGGATCTCCAAGGTGGGTTTAATCTGATGAAGGTAAATATAGAAATATAAATTGTAAATATTTTGTGTCCGTTTATTGATTAACAATGATTTTGTTGATTTAGAAATGATTTTATTGTGTCCATTATGGTCCTCCAGAGTCTATGATCGGATGACCTGCTATTCATAGCAACTGTCTGCTTTACAGAAATAATGGGCCATAGAATGCAGTAATTGACTAATCAGAATTGAGCTGTATAACTACAGTAATTACCGATAATTAATTTTTCTGAGCTTATGGTCTTGCTGTCTTTCACGTGAACCCTGAGGTCTTCCTTAATGTTTATTTTCCCTTTTATAGAGAAAGATGACCGAAAGGCGAATGGCGGCTCTGAAACAGGACAGTTCTGACAGTGAATCAGAGGATGGGGCGACAACATACAGGAGCCTAGCTGGTATGTGAGAACATGAGACCTCACCTAACTTTGTGACCTCAGCAGTTCATGCAGTTTGCCAGTTTTTTGACTTCAGAGTGATTTATCCACATTGTTTCCAATATGCAGACCAGAACACTGATCATTAGCTACTCTTCCACAGTCACTTGATAATAAGATCTTATTTCACAGCTCAGCAGAGCAAAACCTCATCTGACTAGGAGCAGATACAGATGTGTTCATGAAAATGGCATGAGTATGGTAGTAGCCTTGGAAGGAAGACATTTAAACAAAAGACATTTTAAAATCGCATTTAGATAGAGCAGCCCTTTTAGTCACTGTCGCACCCTGGCTAACATGGAGGTAATGTTGTGAAACTCCTGCCTGCTGATGAGTGAAAAAGTGGCCTGCTGATGGATTTACTGAAAGGAACTCTGACTTGTTGTATATGAACGTTCTATATACTGTACATGTTCTATGTTATGGTGGTAATGATTTTAGGTAACATGATATTTGAAGCTTGAGAAATGTATTACCAGGGTTAAAAAACAGAAAAAAAAGAGTGAAGAAAAAAAGAGTAATTTCTTCAAACACAGAATCAGGACTCCAGCCTTATGTTTGTTATAGTATTCCAGCTGTCTGAACAATCTTTTTCACCCTTTTCTTTGCAGATGGCAGCACCTCAGAAATTTCAGCATCTGTGATCCAGGCCATCCCGTTCCAAGCTAGAAATTACCACAAAAGCGTGTCTGAGAACAAGGAGATAGTCAAACTAGTGTCTGTTCTTAGCACATCCATCAGCTCCACCAAAAAGGTATATGCCATTGAAGCATACAACATGTATAAAATTGGCTATGGTATAAATTGGAAGACTAAGATAAACAAATTAAAAAGAGGACACAACAATATTCTAAATTAGTCTAAACTATACTGCCACTGTTTTGTTTTTTTATTTTGTTTTTATAAACAAGTTTAAATTTCTGTATTTTAATCTCCATGTCCCCTATAAATAGAAATTATCCGTCTATCTTGTCTTATCTTATCTTATCTTATCTTATTTCTATTCAATTTTCTTTTCTCATAACTTATTACTTATTGCATATTGTTGAGCAGGAAGTGACGACTGCCCTAGACCGCTTTAGCTGTTACCATCACATCTGGAGAAAGGACCGTGAAGATACCATGCGGAGGTATAATACTGAATAACTGATTGTTCATCCACTTCTGGCTCTTACCACTGAGAACTAATGGTTTATGTTTTTTACAGATTCATCCAGGGCAGTCCCTTGCTGTCAGAGTTTGAGAGCCAGATTCTTTTCTATCAAGATCTGGAGGTGGAAATAAACTCTGAACCAGAGTACATCACTGTAGGAGCTTTAGCTCTGTTTACAGGTTAGATTAAGTTGCAATTCTTAGCTTGAACTTGAACTCCCTGTCTTTGATGCATTGAGCATCATCACTACCTTGCTTTGATAAAATGAAACACTTAATTGTTCTTCATTGCCAGTAAGGAGTGTAAAGAAAACTGTATTTCTTTGTACCAGCTGACCTGAAGATGTCCCTCACTGCTGAAACCAAGAACTGGATGGTCGACTATGGACTGTACTGTAACAGGAAGTATCGCTCAGAAATGGAACAGATCTTTGCTTTTGTAGATGAAGCAGGAAAGAAACTGAATCGACAGATCAAAGACCTGGATGACATTCGCATCGCCATGGCAGCTCTCAAGGAGATCAGAGAGCACCAGATATCTATTGATTTTCAAGTTGGCCCCATAGAGGTAAAGCTGGCCATTATGTCTTTCATGCAGCATAGACACAGTGGGAACAGATGATTTTAGTACTTTAAATGAACTTGTTGAAATAACTTGTTGACTGTTTTCCTTTCTGCAAGCTAACTTGTTCAAAAACCATCTCACTTGTGTTTAGATCAGGAGGGTGTGGGTATGAAAGGCCAGGTTATCTGATGCAGCCTTCCATCACTCTCCGTCTTGTCAAATAGGCCTTACATAGCTGGAGGTGTGTTTTATTTCATTGTCCTGTGGAAAAACAAATGATGGTCCCACTAAGTGCAAACCACATGGGACGGCATGTCAGTGCAGAATGATATGGTAGCCATACTCACTTAATCTTGAATAAATCTGCAACAGTGTCACCAGCAAAGCACCCCCACACCATCAAACCTGCTCCTCCATGCTTCACAGTGGGAACCACATCTTGTTTCTTTGCAGCAACCATGAGAGCTTGATTCATGCAGTCTCCTCTGAAGCACTGATCTTTCCTTTATTTTTTTCTTCCTCACAGGAGTCCTATGCTATGCTTCATAAATATGAGCTGTCAGTGGCCAAAGAGGAGGCAGATAAGGTGGATACGGTACGTTACACCTGGGAGAAGCTGCTGTCGCGGAGCACAGAAATACAGAACGAACTGGTAGCCCTGCAGCCCAACTTTCGAGGAGAGCTTGTCAGCAATGTGGAGACCTTCCTGGAAGACTGTCAGCACTTTTACCAAGATTATGATAAGGTAAAGGAGAAAATGCAAGACATCCCTTGCAGCCACATACAGTAATGTGCTAACGTCACATCTTTTCCTTGCATCACTCCTTGTGTGCACAACATGAGGGATTAAGATGCAAGGAAAAGACTCAAGTGGTGAAATCACGGATGCATTTAAGGGAATTGGGATGTGCCCATAGACTTACTTTTTCCTCTCTTCTTCAGGATGGCCCCATGGTGGTGGGGCTAGCTCCTCAGGATGCCAGTGATAGACTCATCATGTTCCAGGTTTGTTAGTGACGATCTGAGCTGAGCATAGTCATTAAGTTATTCTTTAGTATCTGTGTTTGCAATTTTTATTTGCTATTTTATATATTTTTTTCTTTTTCATTCATTGCAAACAACAGAATGGTGCTTGATTTTTTTGCTATGTGTGAAATTTCTACATAGAGAATTGCATATATGTTTCTACAAATGTACAATGGCTGAAAATGTATGGCTGCTAAATTTGATCTGATTATCATTTTTAGTAACACACTGACATACAGCATACTGTTGCCACTCTTCTCCTCTTTAGAATCGATTTGACAACCTGTTCAGGAAGTACATCACTTACACTGGTGGAGAGGAACTGTTTGGACTTCCTGTTACCCAGCATCCCCAACTACTGGAGATAAGGAAGCAGTTGACTCTGCTGCAGAAGTTGTATGGCCTTTACAACAATGTCATCGAAACAGTCAACGGTTACTATGATATTCTCTGGGCTGACATCCTCATCGAGAAGATCAATAATGAGCTGCTAGACTTTCAGACAAGGTTCATTTGCCATTACATTCATCTTAATACTACATTTAAAGTTCTTTATCGACTTGAGACCTCTTGTAGTGCTCTGGAGATGTTTTTCTGTGAATGTAAACATAACTTTTGTTTGAATATAATTAAACTCCACAGGGTACTTTTTAAATGAATTTAATTAACCAGTATTGATATTTTAACCTCACTTGTGGTGACCTTAGCTAAACTGAAAGTGAAAGTGAGACATTTCCAGGAAATGTCATGTAACCTCCACTGAACTGAAACAAACTAAAGTAGACTAAACCATATTAGTCCTGTGTGAGTGTCTATCAAATTTGAAGACAACCATGCATAATATGAGAACCAAGTAAAATAAAATGATTTTCCTTCCTTCCTTCCTTCCTTCCTTCCTTCCTTCCTTCCTTCCTTCCTATCTTCTTAAACACTGTATGAATCACCATTTCCAACAATGTTCATTTTTGCACACTGTCCTCTAGAAGGATTTATTCATGTGGAAACTCAGAAAGAGGAAGGGGCTTGGACAATACAAGTTAAAAGCATTCCATCGAGAGAAAAGAGTAGTTCTTATTATGTCTCCACTTTTGTGTTCTGTGCAACTAGTTGAAGGTTGTAAGCAGTCAAAAGTGATATATGGCGTAACAGTTGAAGAAGACTGGACAACTTTTTCCCTGGTAGAAATTCTCAGAAATCAGTTTTAGAAGTATTAAAAGGACGTACATACACACTTTTTGCACTTTGTTTTTTGCACTTTGATGCAGAATCTCTAGTCCTTAAGATGGGTATTCACTAAGTTAGTTGACTATTGTGTGTTTAACTACCAGGTGTCGCAAGCTGCCTCGTGCTCTGAAGGAGTGGCAGGCTTTTCTGGACCTGAAGAAAACGATTGATGAATTCAGTGAGTGCTGCCCCCTGCTGGAACTCATGACTAACAAAGCTATGATGACTCGCCACTGGAAGAGAATTACTGAGGTTAGTGAATCAGGTTCACCAACACATTATTGCAGTTATTTTCACTTCATCATCAACACCTACAGTGTCTGAAATATGAATGTATACCCACACTTTGACTAACAATACCTGATTTTGTGCCAAGGTGACTGGGCATACCTTTGAGGTGGAAACTGATACATTTAAGCTACGCAACATTATGGAGGCGCCTCTGCTCAAGTATAAAGAAGAGATCGAGGTAAGGACGATCATTAGGCTACCTATGCAGGCCAAGAGAAACCAGTGTTATTTTGAAGTGTTGTGTGTATATATATATAGCTAATATTTGAACTAATTTGGGTCTTTGTTACACAGGATATTTGTATCAGTGCGGTGAAAGAGCGGGATATTGAGCAGAAGCTAAAGCAGGTGATTGCTGAGTGGGACAACAAGACTTTTACATTTGCCAACTTTAAGACCCGAGGAGAGCTACTACTGAGAGGAGATAGCACATCAGAAATCATCACTAGTATGGAAGACAGCCTGATGATTTTAGGATCTCTTATGAGCAACAGGTATGCAAATGTTGAGTCTCATATGCATCAGTGTAAGGATTTTGATCATGATTTTAAGGGCCATTACATTGAATTAAATTAAACATTACATATATTTTCTGTACAGTGGTTTAATGTAAAATGTTTACATGCTGATGTAATTCATTTCCCAGGTATAACACCCCATTTAAAGCCCAGATTCAGAAGTGGGTTCAGAATCTGTCGAACACCACGGATATCATAGAAAACTGGATGACTGTTCAGAACCTCTGGATCTACTTGGAGGCTGTGTTTGTGGGTGGAGACATTGCTAAACAGCTGCCAAAGGTAGACTTATAGTGAATTAGTTATGTTTGACTTGACTTGATAATTGAAATGAAACGTTTATCAGGTTAAAACTCAAAATGATGTTTCATTGTAGCTTTGAAAACAAGCAACCATATATATCCTCGCATTGCAACTTGACTTTCAGCATTAAAAAAATACAATTATGAGATTAATAATCAAATGAACCATTTTTAGGAGGCAAAGCGGTTCTCTAACATCGACAAATCATGGGTGAAGATCATGATGCGAGCCCATGAGATGCCCAATGTAGTACAGTCATGTGTGGGGGATGAGACTATGGGCCAGCTGCTTCCTCACCTCCTTGAACAGCTAGAGATTTGCCAGAAGTCACTTACAGGGTGAGTACAATGGACCAAAATCATAATCATGTCACACCTCAAAACAATGTTAAGTGTGGGCAGTTCAAATATTAATCTAAGGGTGGAGAAATTTTTTGGGTTGCCATTTTAATATGCTACTACACATGAGTGTGGTTTGCTGGTTACTTTATTGCAAGTACCTTTTTTTTTTCTATCATGCTGTCAAACAGCTATTTGGAGAAGAAGCGTCTACTGTTTCCTCGTTTCTTCTTTGTCTCTGACCCTGCACTGCTGGAGATCCTGGGCCAGGCCTCTGACTCCCACACCATTCAAGCCCATCTCCTCAACGTCTTTGACAACATCAAAAGTGTCAGATTTCATGACAAGGTGAAGTGGAGTGTTTTTATTGTTTGCATTGCATAGTTGGCCTTCTGACAGGTCAGGGTAATACAGTGACAGACTGACTTATCAGAATAGTCTAGAAAAGGAGAATATTTTTGTGTCATCATTCATGTTGTTCTCCTCAGGTCTACGACCGTATTCTGGCTGTATCATCACGGGAAGGGGAGACTGTAGAGCTGGAGCGTCCAGTCACAGCAGAGGGGAATGTGGAGGTTTGGCTCAACGCTCTGCTGAAGGAATCCCAGAGATCTTTGCACCTAGTGATCCGACATGCTGCCCTGACCATCCAGGATTCTGGCTTCCAGCTCATCGACTTCCTTAACTCCTTCCCTGCTCAGGTATATTCAAAGACCTAATCCACTGATATAAAACATGCTGGATACATGAAATTATGTTAGATCTCTGAACTTTCCAAGACCATTTGTTGTTCTTAATTCAACCTATGTAGTTCTCAACATTGTATGGCTTTCTGTATTCAAAGAATTTTGAAATTAAAATGAATACTAATGCTGTTGGATTGCTTAACAACAATATTAATTAATTTCTCAGTACATTTGACCATGACTTAGTGATTACCAAATGTCCTTGTCTTTGATCAAGGTTGGCTTGCTAGGAATTCAGATGATATGGACACGGGACTCTGAGGAGGCTCTGACCAATGCCCGATACGATCGACGCATTATGGCTAAAACGAACCAGCTCTTCTTGGATCTGCTCAACACACTGATTGACATGACCACAAGAGACCTCGGGGCTGTGGAGAGGACAAAGTATGAGACCCTCATCACCATCCATGTCCACCAAAGGGATATATTTGATGACTTGGTGAGTATGTTGTTGATCACAACAGGCACGTTAGAATTTCAGCTCAAGTTTGCCTAATCAGAATCCCCTGCTCAGGATGCCTATCCTTTTGTAAAACTACATTTGATATTCAGGTACCCTAGTGTAGGGGTGTCAGAAGAAGAGTCAGTTCTATCTGATGAATCTTCAAAGTCTTTTCATTGCCAGCCGATATTTAGACCTAGAGAAAGGCCTGTTTTTGAAGTCTTTCCTCCAGGTGCAGTAAATTGCCTAGCTGTTTTCAAAAGTGAATAACACAAGTGTCAAGTGTTTTTTAATTATTTAATACCATTATACATGTATCCTTTCATTTATTTTCTTCTCCTCTTCTCTTATCTCTCCCACAAACATTGCCATTGTCCTGCCTATTTTTTCCAAACACATTTTTGCTGCCCTCTTTAATTCCTTCTTGTCTATATCTACTTATAATATAACGGTTTCCCATCTTCCACCCCATTCTCTTTTCTTTCCTTACACTTTTTATTTCTTTGTATTTCACCTCTCAATTCACATTCCTGTCTCCTAACACCTAATTTTCATCTCATGGCCTCTCACTTCTTTTCTTTCATCCTACCCTTACCTGCCTTTTCTCTTCTTTCCACCTTTTTAATGTAACCTTCCTCTGATCTTCTGTCCTCTTACACATCCTGCCCATCAACCCCTCTTTCCCTTTCTTCCTGCTTTTATCTCGCACCTCACATTACCCCCCTGAATGGTGCCCTTCAATTTCCTTTTCTTCACTCATCACCCTTCTTCTCATGCTTTTATTTTGCTCCCCTTCTCCCTCCCCTTCACTCTTATCTCTCCATCACTCTTCTGTTTCTTCCCTTTGTCCCTCCTCACTGTCGTCCCTACCAATTCTACCTCCAGTGCCGACTCCATGTCAAAAGCCCCAACGACTTTGAGTGGCTGAAGCAGTGTCGGTTCTACTTCAATGAAGACTCAGACAAGATGATCATCAACATCACAGACGTGGGCTTTGTCTACCAGAATGAATTCTTGGGCTGCACTGAAAGGCTCGTCATCACGCCGTTGACTGACAGGTATAGGGACATCCTTATAGACATACACACATAGGCACTCTCATAAAGACAGAACTAAAATATGAGAATGTATGTTTACTGACCAGAAACTACTGTCAAATTAAAAAAAAAATAAAATACACAGACACATTAATATATTTTTTAAAAGTAATAAACAGACCTAAACCTCTCCAGACAATGTCGAATGCTTCAGTATGCTTCACTTCTAACATATTTAAACATATTCTGAAACACCATCTCGCCACACCTCTGATGGCAGAATTGAGAGAGTGAAGGCTGCTTTTGACAATTTTTCTAGTTTGATAAACTTGATATAGTGATAAGCCAGTTGTTTGAATTTTTAATTCTTAACACAACTACACCCATGTGCACAACTAAGTCCTTCATCAAGAATTTCAGTGAAGAGAGCATGGCCAGAAGTGTTAGTTTTGTTTGTAATTTCTTCAGATGTAGCTACTACCAATAACTGGAAATGCAGAGCACTGCTTCTGCTTGAGTCTTTTACTTTGGTCTCTGTGTCATCTGAAATGTGTTCAGCATCAGAGACTACCACCCAGTCATTAGGATGATAAAAGTGTATCTCACCTCCAAAAGAGTTATTTTTCCAAAGTTATCACTAACAATGAAAGTATCTAATGGTTTAGGATTAAAATCTTGTGACACACATTATGAAACACATTATTGCACAAGGACATGACCACCTTGAAATAATTGCACAGTTCACTACACAGTGTTTACCCCTGGCCCGGAAGGCCTGAAGCAGTCTTATATTAGAAACAGGCCTTTATTTGAGATTCCCTCTATTTGATAAATAGATCTGGTTTTCCAGATTAAAACTGTGCACACCACAAAACACAAAGCTCTATGTTTTAAACTAGCTGTAATGTATATTCATTCACTCGCACTGTTCCATTACAGTACTTCAAATGTAGCCATTTTGTGGCACACCTGTAAAGACTTGGTAATAATACTAAATATGATTAATCCAGAACCACAAGTGATGGACTTAGCATAATTATTTAATTTATTAAATTAAAGTGATGTAGAAATGTACAATTATGCTTAGGTGGCACACACCTTTATACAAGGCACTGATAGTTTATCCACCCTTTTTTTTTTTTTACTTGTTCATGCTGATGACACCCAGGCCATTATTTGAAACCTGGCTTTTATTTGACTACTTTTGTTGATGGCTTTTGTTTGAGGAAATATGGTCAACAACTCTATACTGCCTTTAGTATTTTTTAGGTTTTCATAGATCAAATAGAAACAGACAGTTTCTCGCAGCAACAACATGGTAATTTATGAATTTGATAAGATGCATGCTGTACCAGTAACTATTCACTGCCGCAGTGTCGTAAAAATGTTCATTACGGCATCAGTTCATATTTAATGGGTTACTGTCTCTGTGGCAGACTAATTGAGGAGAAAGGAAACAAAGAGAGAGCAGTGGAATTGAGAAGAGAGCGAATTAGAGAGGAGTAGGCACTCACACTGCACAGTAGTCATCACCTCTGTCACTGACAGAAGACATGACTGACAGACAGAGAGAAAGCGAATCAAACAGAGGGTGGGTAGGCAGAAGTCCACCAACAGCCAGTGTCAGACTAACAGCCAGAGAGAGAGAAATGAGATGAGACAGTGAGAAAAAAGATGAGAGACAAGGAGAGAGAAATGAAAAGAGACAACAGCAGGGAAGGAGCTACCAGCAGACATCAGACAGCAGCTCTCCAAAGAAGTGGCACGCCGTCCTTATGGCCGAAGGCACTCAGACAGCCGTTATTTTCTTGCCGCATTCTTTCCCTGAAACACTGATTCCTTCTCTTCAGTTACTACGTGCTATGCTGCTTTACTTTCCATTACTCTCTTCCTCTTTAACATTTACTGCCCTCCATCCCCTCTGTTACTGCATGAGGTGTGAAAATGGATAAAGACACAATGATGGTTAGAAATAAGTCTTGGATATTCTTTCTATTAGCTTACTATTAGCTGTGGTCTGGCTTGTCATGCTCTGAAGGTCATGACGATGGCTGCTAGTGTAGTTCCACTGTGATTTTTGACTGGAGGCCAGCCATGCAGTACAAATGGAGAGCAGTATTCAGCCAGAGGGCCTGGGTCAGGTCCTGATGTCAGTCATCCTCTCTGCTGAAGTATCCCTAAGCAAGACACTGAATCCCCACAAGCTTTGGGGGCAGTGTTCTCTAACTGTGCCTGACCTCCAACCTCCCTGTGGAGAATCATATCGTATTAGTTTTATTATGTACTAACTTGAATGTGAGGGGAAATGAAAACTGCTTTGCAAAGAAGCAGATTCTTAACCTCATCATGCCTATGGAATTTAACTGCTGTCTCGTCTATGTGTGGTCAGGTGCTACATCACCCTAGCCCAGGCTCTTGGTATGAGTATGGGTGGAGCCCCTGCTGGTCCTGCTGGAACAGGTAATACAGAGGCCTACAAGTATTGCCTTGAGAAACTGTGTCTATGAAGTACTGTTTTTTAGCCCATTGGAAACATTACATATACATAACACTAGTAGTTTTCTGTTTAAGAGATGATGGAACGTTTTTATTTTGATTTTTACTATAACTGGATAATAGTTTTACCAATCAGACAATCACATAATTCAGGCAATTATCCAAATGCGTCAGACCAGTTCAAAGGCTCCCGCTTCGGTGGAACTCAAATACATTCTGTGGTAAGCCATAAATTGGTGTCACAGCTTGACACTGCTTAATTTTAAGGGATCACAAATTAAAAAGGTTGGGAACCACTCACCTAGATATTTTTAGTAGGTGTTTTGTTTGTAGAATTAATTTGTTTTTCTGTTGGAATAAAAATTACTGCACTTTGTTTTATGATTTGACAAACCTGTCATTTGTTATTAGGTAAGACAGAGACCACAAAAGACATGGGCCGCTGTTTGGGGAAGTATGTCGTTGTTTTCAACTGCTCTGACCAGATGGACTTCAGAGGCTTAGGAAGAATATTCAAAGGTAAGAATCACAAAAAGCAAATTGGTGTTATTACAAATAGTGACACCAGAAAAACATTTTGTTGTACGAATAGTTAATTTGAAATGGACTGACTATACAGTTGCATGTGTCCTGATTTCCAGGTCTGGCTCAATCTGGTTCATGGGGCTGTTTTGATGAGTTCAACCGTATTGACCTCCCAGTTTTGTCTGTGGCGGCCCAGCAGATCGCGATAGTTCTCACCTGCAAGAAGGAACGTCGTAAAAGTTTTGTCTTCACTGATGGAGACAATGTGGATATGAGCCCAGAGTTTGGCATCTTCCTTACCATGGTCAGTGACACAACAGTACCATGTTCTCAAAATTTAGAGAGTAGCTGCTATTAATACACTGATATATTCTGAATTGACCTGGACCATGCACTATTAAGCATAAGGTCTCTTTATTAATAACATTAGCCAGTGTTCATTATCATACTCTTTATACAGTAATAGTTAGATTTATCTCCTTGGCACAGTTGCTATCCCAAGGCAAGTCATTAAAAAGAGAACAGTCGCATAATTCTCCCATGTGGGAAGAGGGGTCAGAAATTGTTCTTTCTTTTGTTCTTACTGTGTGTATGTGTGCATGCATGTGTGTATAGAGACAATAATCAGACAGGACAAGATCTGCGGAGAGGAGGGAGTGAGAAGTGTCTGTAGGATTATGACTAACTAAATGATAATGCTCACTATGAATGTAGAACAATTAAAAGATTTTGTGTTGATTTCTGGTGTACAGCTATCATGAGTAAGTACAACAAGAGTTTGCACGTAGTGTGTACATATACATTTCAAATTGTACAAATTGCATATGCCTGCGCACATAGATTCAAGATTCTATATAATACTACATGCAATATTTCATTTTTTCCCATTTGTTTTCCATTTGAATCTGTTCTTGTCCTTTTTACCTTTTCTGTACAATTAGAATCCAGGTTATGCAGGTCGCCAGGAGCTTCCTGAGAATCTTAAGATCAACTTTCGCTCTGTGGCAATGATGGTTCCTGACCGTCAAATCATCATTAGAGTAAAACTGGCCAGTTGTGGGTTTATAGACAACATGGAGCTGGCCCGCAAATTCTTCACTCTTTACAAGCTGTGTGAGGAGCAACTCTCCAAACAGGTAAAAAAAAAAAAAAAGAACCTGAGTGCAAAATGTGACAGTTATGAGTATTCAGGCTTTGTTCACTTCTTACTACCCTTCATATTTTATATTAGTGGGTGGCATGGCACACATAATGCAAAGACTTTAGAATAAACATATTAAAATATTGAATACGGAGAAAAGAAGCGTGCACACTTATATTTGATATGAAGTATTTATTTATAAAGCCGCCTGTTTGTTGGTAAACTTCAAGGGACTCCCAGGGTTTATAATGGCATCAAATAGAGCAGACCTGTGCTTTGTCATGCATGTGGAAAATGTGAAAATCAAAATATGAAAAACCCACAAATGCAACTGCAATTGTAGTTTCCTTTGGACAAACTTTCCTTGATGAAGGTCTGACGAGTAACAGCTCGGCATTATAGTTAAATACTTAATTTGCGCATATGTGTGTCTTCTTTTCCCCATTGGTATCATTTAGAAATAAATACATATAATAATTTTAAATATAAACACATAGAGGTAAATCTAAAATGCTATTTGTGATTCCAGGTTCACTATGATTTTGGCCTACGGAACATCTTGTCAGTGCTGCGAACACTCGGAGCAGCCAAACGAGCCAACCCTACTGACACAGAGTCCACCATCGTTATGAGGGTTCTGAGGGACATGAACTTATCCAAACTGGTCAGTTTAAAATAAAAAAGAATCCAATAGAGCTAGATAGAAACAATATAAATTGGAATAGATCATCAAGCTGACTGTGTCTGTGTGTTTTTTAGATTGATGAGGATGAGCCACTCTTCCTGAGCTTGATTGAAGACCTCTTCCCAGGAATCCAGCTTGATAAAGCAGGCTATCCTGAGCTAGAGGCGGCCATCGACAATCAGGTAGGAGTGCGGAGGGATAAGTTTGTCTGAGCAAAATGGTTGAGAAATACAGTAGGCGGGAGAAGGCCGAGAGAGAATCAAGAAGGACAGAGGAAAAAGTAAACAGAGAGTGAGAGAGAGAAATGAAGAAGCTGAGTAAAGTCGGGCAAAAGACTAATGGACTGTGTGACCGCTGTATCTTTCATGTCAGTCTTAAATGCCTCAAGATATAGTACCCAAAGGGATACCAATGGTGTCATTTACCATATGTCAGGGACCAAAACAAAATAACTGTGGCAAACAGTGCAGAAAAATCGAAAGTAGGAAAAAACTGTGAAATTACAAAAAAACACATTATTATTGTGTGTTGTGGTGGCGTGTCTTTGGTTTATTATGTGCCTTCATCCCTGCAATGGTGTACACTTGTTATATTTCTGTATGCATCTTCTTTAATTTTTGTGAACCTGCATGTAATTTTATCTATTTTTTATTTTGCTCAGTAAAATATTATAATAATGGTAGAATTGTAGTTGTGTATAACATAATTGTGCTCCCTCAGGTCGAGGATGCAGGCCTAATCAATCACCCTCCTTGGAAGCTGAAGATCATCCAGCTGTTTGAGACTCAGAGGGTCCGACACGGCATGATGGCCCTGGGGCCCAGTGGGGCTGGAAAGACAACTTGTATACACACGCTAATGAGAGCTATGACAGGTAGAATTTTGTGCATGTTTTGGGATGCATGTTCAGAGAGAGACGCACAAACACATGACAGATAGGTTGATGTTGTTGTCTGTGTGACAGACAGAGAGAAATATCTCCCTCTGAACTTAAAGTAACACCTAACCAATCATTGTGTTAGTTGTTTTTTGTGTGCATGTTTCTAAGTACATACATTTGGTGTGTTGGATACGCTTACTTTCCAAATGTCTCTGTAAATGTCTATCTTCTCTTAGAGTGTGGCCATCCTCACAAAGAGATGCGCATGAACCCCAAAGCCATCACAGCACCTCAGATGTTTGGTCGACTGGATGTGGCCACAAATGACTGGACTGACGGCATCTTCTCTACACTTTGGAGGAAAACACTTAGAGCAAAGAAAGGTCAGAAAAGTTTCTTACTCAACATCGGTTTCATATTTGAGGTGAGATGAGTTGACACGAATAAAGTTTGCTGGAGAATTCTTTTGAACAAGTTTGCCTAAATTGGAAAATATTTAATCTTTATAAATGTTTAGTGAGCCTTCTCATTTTATTGGCTAAAAGCCAATTGCCTATTAGTCAAGCTTTGGGATTAACCATATGTCTTCAAATACCACAGGTGTGGTCTATAGGAAGCTTAGCACATGCTCTAATGATTATTTAATGGGTAAATAAGGAAGCATGGTTTCATCACAACATCCTCAAGTTAAATAACATGAAGAAAGAAAACATGAGAGGGGATCCCTGCTGAGTTAAGAAATGAATCCTCAAATGATTCATTAGTACTCCTGGTAATCTAGGGTTTACTTGTCTTTTTTCTTTCTTCTAGAACTAGTACGCTACTATGTTCCAGAGAAGTTTAAATATCAGGGGACATTCTGGCATCCATAGTTCAAAGCAGCACCAACAGTTATTTTATCTTTCTACTCAGTCCTAATCCTACACACTTCATTAAAAATGCATGTGTACATTGGTATGAATATACATTTTGTTGTGTCAAAATATGCATCTGATATATAGTGTATGCTCTGCTCTGCTCTAATGCTGTTGCATTACAAATGCATACATTTCAGTGAGATCATATCCATATGTTTTGTCAATTGCTGTGCAGCTGCTTCCTGTTCTGTTACATCTGACTTCAGTGTAGAGGCAGCCAATTTGGTAATAAATAACTTTTGAGTCCTTTGGTTTAAGACCAAATCATTTAGGTCAGTGATCACAACATAACATTCAACAACTAAACATTAAACACAACATTAAACATCTACATTGAACCATGGTACGTCTCACAGGAGCATGAATCACATTCATCAATTACATACAGCTACACTGTATAATATTTTTCCCCTTACATCCAAAGAAGACAATCTTGATTATGTTTGTCTGACCTGTTTTTTTTAATGATTTTTGAATGTTTTTTTTTTTTTTTACTTCAACAGAAGAAGCAGATTCAAATTCATATTTACAACAACACTGATCCATGTCTGCTTGGCAAAACTGCCACACCATATGAACAAGGTGGCATTTTGAACTCCTTACTGAGCAGAGACAGCAGTGCGGTGCCACCTTTTCTATGCACTAACTGCACATTCTTAGGCCTTTTCAACCTGCCAGTTAGCAAATTATTTGTGAAGGTATTAGGTCATGTATCGTATGATATTCTTATCCATATAAACAAACAAAAACACTGTTTTCTCTCTCAGGAGAGAACATTTGGATAGTCCTGGATGGACCAGTTGATGCCATCTGGATTGAAAACCTAAACTCAGTTTTGGATGACAACAGAACTCTCACACTTGCAAATGGAGACCGTATACCCATGGCCCCCAACTGCAAAGTGGTTTTTGAGCCACATAACATTGACAACGCCTCTCCAGCAACTGTCTCACGCAACGGCATGGTGTTCATGAGCTCTTCTGTGCTCAACTGGAGCCCTATATTGGAGGTGAAATTGCTACATGCTACACAAATCTGATTTTACAACTGTAAAACTAAAACCAGACTCAACACGATTTGGCTAACCGCTTAACAGAAAGAAATACAGTTATACTAACTTTTAAATTATACTTATTTTCAGGGCTGGTTGAAGAAGCGTTCTCCCCAAGAAGCAGAGGTTCTGAGGGAACTCTTCTCTTCCTCCTTCTCTGAGCTTTACCGATTTAGTGTGCAGTCACTAGAATTCAAGATGGACATGCTAGAGGCCTTTGTCATCATGCAGTGCATCAACATGCTGCAGGGGCTCATACCAAAGGTGATGTTACAACTGCTCAGAATTCCCATTCATGGTGCAGATAGCACTAGGAAGCTAATGGATCTATCAAATACATATTTTACTTCAGGTTGTGCAGCTTGAACAAATGTAAGTGGAGTACTTTTTAATCATTGATTGAAAAATGATTCCAATTGTAAGTCTTTATAATGTCAGGAGAAAATGCAATTCCACCAACGAAGCTGTGAAAAGCTGTAATTATGACACTTTATGTAATTACTTTAGGGTGTAAAACTGGCAGTAACAGATTTGACCTACAGATCAGATCATTGATTTTGAACAATTATTACATCAGTAATGTTGATTAGTAATAATTAGGTATTGCAGGGTCCAAGTTTAGCTAATTCAGTTTGAGGGTCTATTAAAATAAGCATCTGTTGTGAGCTCCCCTGATGGCTCTGATATATAGGCTTGATTGTTTGCACAAAGTCCCTCATCTAAAATAGGTGTTACTCTACAGGAGCACTGTGGTGAGTTATCCAGAGAGCACTTGGAGCGGCTGTATGTCTTTGCCCTAATGTGGAGCACTGGAGCCTTACTGGAACTGGACGACCGGAGAAAGATGGAGATCTGGCTCAGAGGGAATGACAGTATCTGTCTAAACTTGCCAAATATTCCTCTTGACAGTGAGGACACCATGTTTGACTACCACGTCACAGCAGATGGTATGCATACATTGATAAACAGATGTTATCACCTGTAGATTAGATGCCAGGGCATATCAAAGCTGTTCTGTGACATGCATACGCATTCTGCCTCATGTTGCACGTTTCTGCAGCAGGTGCATCAAATCATACTATGAAAAATGGAAATATTTCTTGTATTGGAAGAAAGCTTGGATATGGAACTGTCATAGTTTGTACGAATTTCTACACCACAGTTTAAATTTTTAATGTATGCAAATGTACTCTTCTTATTCGTCAGGTCATTGGGTTCACTGGAGCAGCAGAATGGAGGAGTACATTTATCCATCTGAATCCACCCCAGAGTACAGCTCCATCTTGGTCCCCAATGTGGACAATGTTCGAACAGACTTTCTGATTCGCACCATTGCCAAGCAGGGCAAGGTGAGGTTTGCTTAAAGAAAACAAAAGTAGTGTGTCAGTTTAATGCCAGGTCAAATATTAAAGGCTACATCCATAAAGGTAGTGTGCCATGTGGTGGATGCAGGATGTAATGATATGATGTTTTTATTTTTATTAACCGAAACATTGACTCATGTTTCAAGTACCTCATACCTTAAAAGAAAGTGTGAATAAACATCCTTTTCATGGCTTTCTTTAAGGCTTCTTATGAGGTAGAGAGAGAGAGATGGTAGTGCTGTTTAATCTCCTCTCTGTCCAGTGTATAATGCTTTATTTGTTTCTGGATAGAGCTGAGTTGACACACACATGCACATGTTTCAGATCAATAACATAGCAGCATGGCTGGATGCAGCACAGCTCTTCTAACAGACCAGATTAAAATGCTGTGGTCAATACTCTACTTAATAGCCCATGAAATGATCCACCACGTGGCATTCATCATATAGCCAGTGTGTATTTGCATGTATGCATGCAACAAAAGTGGCTCCCTTTCTTATCTTTCTCTCTCATTACCTGTATATGTAGAGTTTTGTCTTGCATGAAAACTACCCTGATGAATTAAAGCATCATGAATTATACTTTTTCCTAGGCTGTTTTACTGATTGGAGAGCAAGGAACAGCCAAGACTGTTATCATCAAAAGCTATATGTCAAAGTATGATCCTGAGACCCACATAGGCAAGAGTCTCAACTTCTCTTCTGCCACCACACCGCTCATGTTCCAGGTAAAATAGAAGTGCTGCTTTTCTCTCTAATTTATTGTTTCAGGTTTGACATTCTTTGCAGTTTCATTTGAAGATGAACATCTCTACATGTGTGTTAGCTTGTCATGGATTATCATGAACGTATAAAGTAGTATTGATTGATGTCTGGTCTGATTAATCATGCAGGCTGGAGGAAGGACTGCTGTCTTTTTTTTATGCGCATAGCTAAGGTGCACATGCTGTTACTATGGATTATATATGAGTGGAATGTGGAAAGAGTGGAAAGATCTATCCTTTTCTTTTCCCTCTTCTTGCTTTTTGCTGTGTTTTTTATCTCCATATGTGTTGTCTTAATGTTTTCGTTCCCCCCCTGCTCCTTTTTTAGAGGACAGTAGAGAGCTATGTGGATAAGAGGATGGGAACCACTTATGGACCCCCTGCTGGGAAGAAAATGTCTATTTTCATAGATGATATCAACCTGCCTGTCATCAACGAATGGGGAGATCAGGTTATGGATCGTTTTAACATCACTTAATTGAAATAGTAAACATATCCTTTAGGTATCTACCTCAATTAACACATTTCTAGTTTTGTCCTTGTCTTGTGGAATTGCATTAAGGGTCATTTTGTTTCAATTATTTTTTTTAATTTAATAGGCAATTTAATTTTGCACATTTATGTGTCTTAATTATTTTACACAATTAAACAAACTGGTGATAACAGCAAAGACAAATGCTAATATGAACTAATAACAAATAAACTTTTTCTTAATTAGAGCTTACTTTTTTTGCCCCTCATTATAGGTGACCAATGAGATTGTCAGGCAGCTTATGGAGCAAAATGGGTTTTTCAATCTCGAGAAACCAGGAGAGTTCACCAATATCGTGGATGTTCAATTTCTGGCAGCTATGATCCATCCAGGAGGAGGCCGTAATGACATCCCACAGAGATTGAAAAGGCAGTTCTCCATATTTAACTGCACCCTCCCCTCCAATGCTTCCATTGACAAGATATTTGGTTAGTAAAAAGAATGCCAACTAACTAAAATACTATATAATATAATACTGTACTAAGTAAGAAAAAGTACACTAATCAGAAAATGATATTATCCTTGCAATTTAAGTCATTCATTGTTCTCCTTCAAAGTTAGTATTTGTTATTACATAATTGTAATACAACATAACATAATAATTTGATAAATGTCTGATGAATTTTATCTCACAAGCCGTACAGTATGTAGAGTGTTGTCACCTTCCCACCTTCAATTTGACACCTATCCCACAATCAACCCTTTTATATAGGTGTGATTGGAGAAGGCCACTTCTGTGCACGTCGCGGTTTTGCTAGTGAGGTACGGAGTACCGTATCCCTTTTGGTGTCCCTGACCCGTCGTCTCTGGCAGTTGACCAAGGTCAAGATGCTTCCCACTCCTGCCAAATTCCACTACATCTTCAATCTGAGGGATCTGTCCCGGATCTGGCAAGGCATGCTCAATACCACTGCTGAGGTGGTCAGCTCTGTCCAGGTACAGTAAGATTTAAGCACTTATTTGAGAGTTATTTATTTATTTATTTTTTGATAACATAAAATAAGATGGTTAACATGCTAGATTTCTACTGGTTAAAGCTGATTTCTTGACCATGTGTTACTGGATTTTATAAGAATGTATGTATAATGTAAATAACAAAAAAAATCAAACAGATAAAATATCTAAAATAATAAAAAGTTCAACTGACATAAGCCTCTCACTATGACATCAAGCCAAAGGCTAAAAAAATCTTGTATAAGTAATACTTAACATATGCCAGCCTTAGAACAAACATGCTGCTTTACATAAATGCAAGTTTTATAGTAACCAGGTGTTTTAACATGAGTTCCTGGTTTCTTGTGTGCTAAAAGAACACAGAGAGATGTGACATAGTGCAGTGTGGTACAGAGTACCAGAGTAGACCAGAGTGGTGTAGAGACCCTGACAGAGAAAGATATCTGTATGACTACATGATGTATTTAAACATATTATTTATTTACAGCATTGGAGAGAGACAGAAGTGTTGGCATGGAAAAATTGAAAATTCTAGCATGGCGAGTTCAATTCTTGCTGAGGTGGCCAAATCCCTGTTGGTTTGTGGCCTCACTGAATAATTGAATACAATGAAATATATCTTCTACCTCAGGCTGCTCAGGGTCTAGGCAAATATGCTCAACATCCCTCCTGACATCCTGACTCACAAACTAAACCACTTGAACAAAACAGAATAATATAAATGAAGAGAACTTTCCCAGCTTTTTATTTCATGATGAGTTTGCTGTATGGGCAGATTTTCCTAAAATCAATATGCCTAATCAATGTGTGTCTTAATGGATTTCAGCATAAATAAATCCAGATCTAGTGTTCCGGCTCAGTGCTTTTCTTTGCTCGTGTGAATCTTTTTCCGCCCGATTCCATTAAAGAATAAAACAGTTTCTTCTAATCCAATAGTGTTTTTTGTCACGTGCTATGCTCTCTGTATCTTTGTATGCAGCAGAGCTGAATTAGCCAATTCAGTAGCAACACTCACCTGTGCTGCTGGATTGCATTAGTTGGCTTGAATAACAGCAGTAATAAGCATAAACATAATTACATTATATAAACATAATTCCCAGGTGCTGCTAGCATTGTGGAAGCACGAGTGCAAACGTGTGATAGCTGACAGATTTACCATGCCTGAGGATGTGGACTGGTTCGACCAGGCTTTGGCAAAGCTGGTAGAAGAGGAGCTTGGTGAGGAGCACAAGAACATGGTGGACTATGGACAAGACAGATACTTTGTTGATTTTCTACGAGACGCACCTGAGGCAACAGGTACTGTTAAATCAAAAAGACAAAGCACTGGGATTTTCAACATTGTTGTTGTATTAGCTTAATTTAAAAATACAGAAATGTGCTTTTTTTTATTGTAATCATTTTAATGTAAAATGTTTGTTTTTTTTCCACACAGGGGAAGAGCCTGAAGATTCAGACTTTGATTTGCCCAAAGTGTACGAACCTACAGAATCATTTGAGAGTTTGAAGGACCGTCTGAACATGTTCCTGGGCCATTACAACGAGAGCATTAGGGGTACTGGCATGGACATGGTCTTCTTTCAAGATGCCATGATACATCTGGTCAAGGTACACTAAATATATTTTTTAAGACTGTAATAGCTATCATAATAGATATCACAAGCTTTCCATGTTACAGAAAGGAACAAAGGAAGAAAAACTATATATTTCAGCCTTGAGATACAGGCATCCCATTGATTTATGTCTCCGGTGACCTGACAAATGCATGCCTCTTTTTTCATTGAATGGTCATGCGTATAGCCTCAGATGTGTGAAGATCCTCCAAGCCTCAAAATGTTCTTCAGTACACCTTAATTTGTGGAGCTTTTATGCACTTTCTGGCTCGCTCAGATGCACTTGCACAAAAGCTCCCACTCTGTCATCCTTGCACCCATTTTTTCTCCTTTTTTCACTAGCAACTTGTCACATTTAGACAATCTCTTTATTAATCCTAGTGTGTGGTTTTGTTTGTGTAGGTATCAAGGATAATCCGGACACCTGGAGGCAATGCCTTATTGGTGGGTGTAGGGGGATCAGGCAAACAGAGCCTGACCAGGCTGGCCTCTTTCATAGCTGGATACAAGATCTTTCAGATTACTCTCACACGGTAATGCTCACACATACCCCCCCCCCCCCCCCACACACACACACACACACACACACACACACACACACACAGCAATTGTTTCTCATACTACATACAGTACATTCTTTGGAAAAGTCAAGCATCTCCTTAATTATATCTTTAGGAATTTGAGGCAAGAAAAAAGTGTTGCAGACTCATGCTTTGTTGAGTGTTGATTGTGTCTTTAACTTAGAGTTTTTCATAGTCCATGACTTTCAAATGATACATTTCATTCAGTATCTGCTCAGGCTCAATAAATTCTGCTGTGGATGTTTTCATGTATCACAGCAATGCAGTTATTTTCTATGACAAGAATACCATCTATTTTCGATTCAGTTTTTGCTGTTGAGTTAAGGGCTAGTTAGGTTGCAAGCGAAATCCTTTAAAATCCCTGTGTGAATTAGTTTAAACTCTAAATGGTTGTTAAGAGGCTGCCACTCCTGGTCTTTTTTTCAAATACCTCATCACCATAGAAAAAGATGAAACAAATCCACCATGGAAATATGACATCAAAACCATTTCAGTTTTGTCATTTCAGTACACATATTCTGTCTCAGTTCTGACATTTGAGAACGATTCATTATTCATCTTTCAGGAGATGCAATCAGAATTCATTAATTGCTGGGACCAGCTCTTTTCTGAAAGAACTGGAATCTGATTGATATTTATTGTATAACATCTTTACAGCTCTGGCCCCCCATCTTCTCTGTGAAACAATATCATTGTCTCCTATGACAATCTTTTTTTAGAACAATTGATTCATCTGAATAAAAAAATCTCTTTTTTTCTCTTCATTTTTCTCTACTTGCTCCATTCCACACTTTGCCTCATTGTTTTGTGTCTCACTCTGGGCTTTCACTCACTCTCCCAACCTGTCAGATGTTTTTCTCCCTCAGTCCCCATGTGCATTTGTCGCTGTCATATTTCGAGTCTGGTATTTGCCTTACAGATTTTAGTGTTTGGTATTAATATGAATGAGCCTTGTGTTTCTCCTCCTGGCTGCACATCACACTCTGGAGAAAACAGGCACCTTGATTTTTTTATTTTATTTTCCCTGCTTTTTATTCTCTTTCATTCTCTCTCTCTCTTTATTCTTCACAGTATGCACACAGGCAGTTTCTTTATCATGCACATCCGATACAGTTATGTCTCTTTTTCTTGTGCAGTCTCAATTCAACTCTCATTCTCTGAAACCTAAACGTTCCCATTTCTTTCATGTAAACTATCCATCGAAACTGTCATCATAACTGTGTTACTTTCTTAATAGTTTATTTTTATGCTTTAAATTCCTAACCCATATATTTTTCAATTCACTCCACCCATTCATTTTTCACTTTAACACTGTAATGATCTTTATTTTCATATTGGAGTTAAGCACAGTACTATATGTTTTGCAATGCTTGACACAGGGATAAGTAATAAGTTGTAATTACACACTGTGATGGAACCCTTATTTCAAGCAGTATATAATTTCTAACGTCATATGTTTTCATACAGTTATGTGTATATACTCACAAACATATAAAATGTTTTTATTTGATTTCTGCTATGTCTATTAATAACAGAAACACTGAAAGAATAAGTGTGCATTTGTTTTATGTATTCTTTTCTTTACCAGCTCATACAACACAGCCAACCTGATGGATGACCTGAAGGGTTTGTACAGAACAGCTGGCCAACATGGCAAAGGCATCAGCTTCATCTTCACCGACAACGAAATCAAAGACGAGTCCTTCCTCGAGTACATGAACAACGTCCTATCATCTGGAGAGGTCAGGAGCACACGCATGGAAAAAAAAAAAAAACCAAAACACACATGCAAATGTTTTATTATTATTTATTATTTTTGTGTTAACTCACATACTGTATGTGAAATACATTTAACAAGACATTCAGAAGCAGTTGTTGCCACACGAGTCTCCGCAAGTTCAATAGCCCTTACAGTAAAAGATACCCCTTGGTTTGCATTCTTCATTTGGGGATATACAACATAACACATAACACAGGAAATATAGTGTTGGTCAGCATTATGCATCATCTACATATAGCAGGTGCTAATTCTTCAAAGGTCTGCAGCTTAGGGTCTGACATGCGGAATAAACAAAGTGGCTACAGGATTTTAGAGCCAGTTAAACTCTGGTTTTACTTAAAAACCATATGCATTTTTTTTGGCAGAGGGCAAATCAAGCAGATGAACCAAATCGAGACTCAGAATAAGCACAGAGACAGCAACTCTTGTAACTTGTACTCTATCTCTGGCTATACAATAATAAGAGTGGTGGTAGGGAGAAAATTATGTGTTATCTGTTCTTTGCACTAATTTGTTTTTCTGATTAATTATGTTTTAATGAATGTACTGGCACATTTGTGTTTTTACAGCTTTTTCAATAATCAACACGCTAAACACTTTATACCCTTTATTATGAGCAAAAACTACTGTGCATGCACAAAGCTGCTGCACTCATTCAAATTCTTACATTTCTATCATCTCGTTTGTTCAGCACAAAAGCTTCAATTATATTTTTGTTGTGCCACTAAAGTTGACAGCTGGTATTCGACGTGAATTAAATAAACATTTCATGACTATACTAAGGCAGTAACAGCACAGACCGTGAGAAGCCAAAACTATGTTGTCGTCATCTGGTTTATAAGCAGTGCGGTTTATCTCGGTTCAATCAAATTAAAAAGTTGCATTTTCCCTGTCAATATGATCATTTCACAATTATTTTCTCATCGATTTGGATGTAATGAATTGAAGCTGTAACTGGCAGAAGACACAGCTGCACTGCAGCACTCTGCATTACAGCTGCAAAATTGCTTTTTTTTTTTTTCTCTATTACTCTGTAGCAACAATAGCACTGAGTAGCAGCAAGTAGCTTCAAGGTCAAGTAGCTTCATTTCTCAGCTACAGTACTGGAATCAGCCATTACACTGGATCCAGTAGCTTTGGTCTAACACGGCTAAATAAAGCATTTCCAAAGCACTTTTCTTTTCTTCTCCCTCCTCTTGTCTTACTCATACATCTTTCCCTGCTGTTTTTCGTCACACCCACTCCTCTTATTTGGCTGCCCTGTGTTTTTCTCCCTGCTTTTACTCATCCTTTTCCTCTTCCTCTCATTGATTTTTCTCCTGTTCTGTGTCTGAATTTTCCCTTGTTGCCCTCTTGTTCCCTTCTTCCCTCTATTCACTAGTCCCACTCTTTATTGTTGTCCTCTTTGTCTCCTCAACCTTCCCTTTTCTCCTGGTCATTCATGTGCCTCTAAGCCCCTTTAGACTGATCCATATTTCCTCAACATCTCTTCTTCAGATAATCCTTTCTCCTCCATGCTTGCACTTCCAATGTATTCTCCTCCTGCCTACATTTTCTTCATCTTCTTTTTATCTTCCTTCCTCCTAACTGTCCTACAAAACACCACCGCAATGACCTTTTTACCAGAGATGCCATTACAATAAATAGAGACCAAATTTTATAAAGGAAATGTTGAAAGAGTATAAAGCAGGATAAGATCATTCAGGAACTCTGGTATAAGGTGATTGGACCAAGCAAACTAATTAGTATGTATTAGTACTAACATGTCTGATGTCAAGCTATGTAAAGTATATACAGCATCTCGCCTCCAGTTGCTTCTCCATCAGGTACCTACTCCTACTGCTGCTCTGTGCTGACAGAAGAGCCTTGCTGCACTCTGCCCGCCTCTTCCCCAGCTCCCACTGCTTGGATGTTAATGTCCTGTGGGGGCAACAAGCTGTAAAAACAGGCCCCGTTTTACAACAGTATTTTAATGCTGCATCCTGTACTACACATCACCTTACAGTTAACAAATTAAAGACTGTGATTCTGATTACATTTGTACTACTTACATAATTTGTAGAAGGCAAAGAGCATCTTAAGAAGCTTAACATCTTTAGTTTATTAACTTTTAGTCTTTTAGTCCATACTTTTTGATGCTGATTGTGCAAAGGATGCTTGATAGATAGCGTCCCTATCCACGCTCTCTTCTACCTCCTCCTCTCCCTGCTACTCTCCCGCCTTACTGAATAACAATTTATGCAGCAGCTGTTTTACTACGGGAGGTAAATAGAAATGGGGACCAGGGGAGAGTTTGTGTCTGGGTGTTGTTTGTGTGCAGGTGACAGATGTGTTGTTGTCTTTGTGTTTGTTGGAGAGAGAGAACTTTGTGTAGCAGAAGTGTTAGGATGACTGTGTGTGAGAGACAATGACGGAGATGAGAAATGAAAAAAAGGAAGAGTGAGCTGTTAGTGTGAAGTTGTTGTTTATGTGAGAGTAACCCAGCAGACGTTGGTGATTCTAACCACAACACCTTATGCCTTCCCAAGTCTCTCTCCTGATCTCTCCCCTCACTCTCTGTCTGTCTTGATAACTAGGGATTTAGTAAAAAGGCGCAAAAAGCAAAGTGAAAGGATGCAGCACCACTATCCCCTTAGGTAAAACGTGACAATGGTGGGTGTGTTATCCCTGAATTAGGATTTTTGGACTAAGGTATTGTGGGGAGGATCAGCAATTCCTGCAGCTTTGTGCCTTACCAATAGGTGAAAAGTAAATTGAAATCAACTTCCAATTTCAGTTAAAACCCATCTGTATATGTAAGTAAATATAAATTAAACAATACACCAATCAGCAATGTAAAGAATGTGCAGGGTCAGAGGAAGTGATTGAGTCAAGTGATGAAATCTCTCTTTCAAGGGTTTAATTCTTAATATGTTGTACAGGGAAATGTTGCTTTTGAATCCATAATGCGAAATGTTGCGAAACTACATATGATTTCCTCTTGATGTTATTGTTTATGTTTTGTAAGGTCTTTTTATCAAATTGCCTTCTCGTATTGTATTGGCTTCACGTATTCCCAAATGTGACCTGATACTAAACCTACAGTTTACAAAATGTGTAGTGATTGAGTGTTTTCTTGACCCAGGCCATCAAACACACTGAAGATAGATGATCAAGAAGAGATGATAAAGATGCATAGTATAATTTGACGTTAATTGCTGTGTGTGTTTCTAACCTCAGGTGTCCAACTTATTTGCTCGGGATGAGATTGACGAGATCCTCAGTGATCTCATCCCTGTTATGAAGCGGGAGTTTCCCAGGCGACCACCAACCAATGAAAACCTATATGAATACTTCATGTCGCGAGTCCGACATAATCTCCATGTTGTTCTGTGCTTCTCGCCTGTTGGGGAAAAGTTCCGCAACCGGGCATTAAAGTTTCCAGCACTGATATCTGGTTGCACCATGGACTGGTTCAGCCGGTGGCCAAAAGATGCTCTTGTTGCAGGTACATTTCACAGACAATTTAAATTTTATGTTAATATGATTGAATGGTAGCATTTTTTTCCTAATATATCCCTGTACTCTTTTCTGCTTTTAGAGTGTCTGCTGTTATTTTTGTCAGTGCTGTAAATGTGCTGTAATATTACAACATTGATTTATTACTCAGTCAGTTAAAATTTTCTTAGATGACGATATAGTAGCAGTAAATCAGCACCATGGCTACAATAGTCTATAATCTGTTATCAGTGTCTATTATTACTCTTATGGACGTGGCTTCAGAACCTTGTTTAGAAATGTCTACACTGATATAGATCGTAATTAGATTTTTTCATAAGCTTAACCCTTTCAGCTATTTTCAATTTTCTGAGCTTGTCAGATTGCTTTTCAAAAATGAATTGTGAAAAAGTCAATATTTTCCAATTATCCTCTGCTCTTCCCTTCTGTTTCTTAATGCCTATTTCATATTTTGTTCAATCAAACAAATGACACATGTTGTAGTAATACATGTACGCAGTAATCCATAATGTCCTGTGCAATTGTGCAGTTATTTCTGTCTGGACAATAATCACTTGGAATTTCTTACATCTCAGGGTACTGGGCAGAAACTTGTAAAATCTAGCTTGCGTAATCATCAATTTCAACTCTTCAACTCTCCACTCTGTATTTTTCTGCTCTCTCTCATTCTTCCTGCTCCATCTTTGTGTCCTTCAGTTTCAGAGCACTTCCTGTCAGTCTATGACATCGACTGCTCATCTCAGGTTAAAAGTGAAGTAGTCCAGTGTATGGGTTCCTTTCAGGATGGTGTGGCAGAAAAGTGTGTGGACTACTTCCAGAGGTACAGTATTGTATTAAGCACTGTCTCTCTGTGTCTGCTATGGCAGTGATCCAAAGGTGTTATAACTATGTTAGACAGTGCAATAAATAACTTGGAACATTGCTGTTCGCGGCCAGTTGTTTTAGACTTACATATGAGCTAGATTTAGGAAATCTTTCAGCACAAATGAAATATTACCTTTGGGTTCAAGTAACTTGGTAAATAAAGTTTCTACTAAAAGTAGATTAAAGGTTAAAACATTGTGTAATTCATTTTTCTGCTTTAAAATTAATCTAATGCAATCTAATTTGGAACTAGATACCGACGGTCCACCCATGTTACACCAAAGTCCTACCTGTCCTTCATTCAAGGCTACAAGACCATCTATAAGGAGAAGAGGTCTGAAGTCCAGACCTTGGCCAACAGGTAAACAGATTTAAGGATGAAGTTAAAGATTTGTTATACTCATAATTACAATATTAACGCATACCGTGGACTTTTGTAGAATTTAAGTTGGCCTTTATTAGGGCCCGAGCACGCACAGTGTGCTGGCCCTATTGTTTTTCGAATGTTCATAATCTTCCTAAAAGTAAATCGCATTCTCGACGGCCTATATGTACTCGAAAACTCACGAAAATTTGCGTACCCCCCCACCCTCACCATTTTTAGTGTATCGGTCTGTTTGAGAAGGGGTCCTATTTGAACGAACTGCCCATTTTGTCTTGTAATGGTCCTTTACAAGAATTCCAAGCTGTCCTGTGACCTCAGATCTTTATATTATGAAGCTCTAGAATGAGTCATAGACAAGTCATATTTAAGCAGAAATCAACCTTCATTAACTGCATTTGGCCTTCAATCAATTTTTGGCAGGTGAAAATGCTTTCAATCAATTAATGGCCGGTGAGAATGCCCATTTTGTGTTGTTATGGTCTGTTCAAGAATTCCAAGCTGTCCTGTAAGCTCAGATCTTTATATTATGATGCTGCTACATTATGATTGAACCCAGCCTTAGTCAATAGTTATCAACCCCCTGATGGCACAGACAGCATTGGCCCTAATGAAGTTAGATGTCGCCAAAGCAGCCAGTACAGAACAGCAGTCCCTGCAGCTTTGTTTGAGGCATATCCTACAGCATTCAAAGACATCACACGTCTCAGAACAATACAGCATTTCTGTGCACCTTTTCATTATATTGAGCTAATTTTTGTCTGTCAGCTGTCCCTGAGCCTCTAAAGATTTATTGGCATCTGTTAGGGATAAGGGATATCATGACATTTAGAATTTTGATCAGACACAGACACAAGCTGACCAAGGATGAAAAGCTGTTTTGCTGTTAGATAATGTGCAAGTATCTACACCACCTGGTGCCCACTGGGCCACAAAATCTGTCATAATGTGATGTTGTTCATCTTGAACACTTGTAGATATTTACCACATTTATATACTATACTGTAATTATATTTATATACTTTTCTGTAATTATATACAATATTGTTATTGTATAACAGGACCTTGGGTGTAGATGAGCAGATGCCTCTTAAAGAGCAAAGATTAACGCACATGCTGGAATTGCATGCAACCAAACTGATTTTAATATTTCTCGTGTTTAGGATGAACACTGGTCTCCAGAAGCTGAAGGAGGCATCAGAGTCTGTTGCAGCACTCAGCAAGGAGCTGGAGGTGAAAGAGAAGGAGCTACAGGTTGCCAATGACAAGGCCGATATGGTAGGCTGTGTGTGTGCGTGTGTGAGTGAGAGAGTGAGTGAGTGTGCGCACATGTCTGTCTGTCTGTCTGTCTGTCTGGTCTAGGTTCAGAGTGTTATTTATAATCTCAAATTAAATAAAGTCTTTTCCAGTTGTTATTATAATTTGCGTCCATGTCAGTATTGCTGTATGTCTTATATATTTAAAGTGATATTTTAGACACCAATTTCACTGTTATTAGACACAAGTGATAACAGACAAACATGTTGTTACCAGCTTTTTTTTGTTTTGAATAAAGGTTTTGTTTGATATTAAAGTAAGGATAAAAGTTGAGATTGATTCACAGCCATGTTTACTTTTTGTGCATACACCCAGGTTTTGAAGGAGGTGACCGTAAAAGCCCAGGCAGCAGAGCGAGTAAAGGTGGAGGTGCAGAAAGTGAAGGACAAGGCCCAAGCCATTGTAGACAGTATCTCAGCTGACAAGGCCATCGCTGAAGAGAAACTTGAAGCTGCCCGCCCAGCTCTCCAGGAAGCAGAAGCTGCTCTGCAGGTGAGGGACTTAGAAAGAGAAATGTGGAATATATGGGGTCCCCATGTGGACTGATCTGATCCCTGACTTGTTTTGTAAGTAAAAACATGATTTAATGATGGACTGCCCATAGAAACTATTTAGTTTGCCAGTTTATATCTTCACTTTTTAACTGTTGGAACTCTAGATCTTGTCCAAACTAAATCTTAAAGACGGCCAGATTTGACATGTGAAGATGCCTTGGGGCCAATAATAACTTTATAAATAAATAAATTAAAAAAACAATAAAAGTTACATACAAATGCACTGTTATGTAACAGTTTTATTTTCATTGTCACAAGTGTCATTTTTATCTAACCAAATCTAAGCCAATCAGGCATGAACAAATCAAAAAGCCGACCACGAATAAATTACATTAGAATCCATTAAACTTCTAAACTAAACTCTAAACTACAAATCTTAACTTCATGTTCATTGTAAACATGACGTATTATGAGTAATGCAAAGTGTGCTAACATTTCATTTTAAAACATATCACTCTTGCTTGTCTTTCACAAAATCATTCAGAAAGTAACATTTTGTGTCACATCAACAGGATAGGTACATAACACCAGCAGTTATGTCCTTAGAGGTTGATGTTTATTGCATTCAAATACGTGTGCGTATGTGAACCAAGAGAGCCAAATCTATCAGCCATACAGTATATGACAATCCTAGCAGGCCATAAATAATATATTATAAAAACGAAGCTGCGAGCTGCATGAAATCTCACTGTGGGCTGTGATTGGCCCTCGGGCCAGTCTTTGGACATGCTCGCTCTAGATGATTTGGTTCAACTGCTGCATCATTTATCTTAGCTGGTCCGGAACGCCGCTATGAACAGGACTGTTATCACCCCCTAGTTTAGAGATTAATTTAAAATTGTCTACAAAGCACTGTGTTTATAGACTGAATGACTGGCTGACTGATTAGTCCCTTTGGAAATTCATCATGTGCCATACAGCAACACCTCTTGCTACATGCTCTGCATTATCCTATCCCACTGCTGCACTACCAGACTCCCGATTAATTGAAAAAAAAGCTATATGGTGACAGAGGTTTGTCAGTAGCTGCACCAAGAGTGCTCTCTCCATCTTTATAGTCAATAATTTTTTTAGGTGGCTAAAATATGTCTTTCTGCTCTTCCCCTTACAGCAGTTTATTGCTTAGCTTCCTGTTGGTACTCATGAGGGGGAAACGTCCATCATTATGCGATCTGCCATGCCTACACAGTCTTGAGAAATGGTCTAAACAGCAATATGAGGTGTTATCGAACAAGGTTTTCTAAAAGCTATGAACATATATTTTCACTCAGACTTTCTACTTTCAACCATTTGAAGCCACATTTCCAGAAGCTTTAATCAGACCCACACAATGCTGTAATTTGATGTCACTCAGGCCTGCTGTATCATGCAGTGCAGCTTCTGCTACCTCTGTATACTCACCATACCGTTTGTCCAACCATAGGTTTGCCCTAAATGATAGCCAGAGGGTTAGGAATTGTGTGTTGGAGCAGATTATTGCCCTCCTCTGAGTGGCCTAGCAATATATTTCTTGCTTCCTTACTTTGTGTTGCCTCAGTGTTCCACTTGGCGAGTGATCACTCGGCGACTTCCTGAGTGCAGCTGCATGCAGGTTTTGCCTACAGGCTTCCCACTGTGGTGTGTCTAAAGTTAGCATGGTGCTCTGGGGCCTGGAGCTGTGTTGTAATTAAAGCTGTCCTCCTGGGTAGATGGTTGCATACAGATCTCCTCTGGCAGGTCTCTGATTAGAATTCTCAACTTGCCATTGCAGATGAAAACCTTATATTTCCAAACAGGAAACCCTTGGGCAGTCCGTTTGGATTGATGATCATACATTTTGATCATGTATTTTTTAAGTGCTCTAGAGAGTTTTAAATAGAGCTGTTGTGCACACGACCGTAGAACTAAGACTAATTAACCTGACATACCTGTATGGTTCAGCTCCACAACAGTTTTGTTTACTTATGCATTTCTGAAAATTTGCCTCCTGTTAATTATAGCTGGTCTGTGCGATCTTGGGCCAGAGATGATTATTATTTATTTATTTATTTATTTATTGGTTGGTTAAGCTAAAATGAAGTGGTGAATGTGAATTACCTTGAGACATTTTCATAAAAAGCAGTTGAGTGGAGACTGGAGAGAGGATTGAAGAAGAGTTTGTAAAAGAGTAAGATAAACCAGACTGTCTGAATGCTGACTCTCTGGTGGGAAATTCACACTACGCTTGCGTTGATAAAACTGGAAACTGGAGTGGAAATGGAGCAGGGAGGGGAGAGCAGAAACAAGGAGATGAGTTCGAGCAGGCAGGGGGCCTGACAAAGCAGCCAAACAACTCTCACTGGGACTTTTTCTTTACTCTCCTGCTGTCTCTCATTTTAATCAGTCCTTCGAAGTAATTCTCTGTCCTGCTCTGCAGAACTCTCATTCTGCAGGAGTTTGTACTTACAGTCTCCATGTACTCTTAATTTCCCTCCATTTCTCCTCATCAGTGACTGTGATTGTATTTCCTCTGCACACTTTCTCTGCTTTATATCTTCAAACTGCAGTATTACGTACAATCTCCTTTATATGGCATCTTATAAAAAGCTGTAATGAAAAACAAATGACTTTATTTGCTGCTCTCATCTCAGTTAATTGCCTCTTCAGTCACCTTGTAGCATATGCTGTGTAAATCCAGTATGTTTGCCTTATAAAATCCTTTCTCCATTTACCTCTCACCCTATTCATTTCCTGTTCTCCCATGTACACAAACAGTAATTCTAACATAAAACTAAGTCAGCTGTTTTATAAAAATAGGCGAATATAATTGCTTTTGTTGTTTTACTCATTATAGACCATTACAAATGCTAAGCTATCCCTAACATCATTAAACATTAGGATTTAGTCCAAATATCTCTATCTCACGTCTCTTTCCTCTGTACCCACTCAGACAATCAAGCCATCGGATATTGCCACTGTACGAACACTTGGCCGCCCTCCTCACCTCATCATGCGGATCATGGACTGCGTGCTCCTACTCTTCCAGAGGCGGGTCAACACGATAAAGATCGACCCAGAGAAGAACTGCAACACGCCGTCATGGCAAGAGTCCCTAAAACTCATGACAGCAGGAAACTTCCTGGGCAGCCTGCAGGTACACACGCTAATATCTAATCTATACAGCTGAGATTGAAGGTATTCATCACATTGTCTGAGAGATATTCTTAGTAGGATAACTTCGAGTTATTTACCATAACCATACCATATAAGGTAAAATTATTGTTCACACATTACTGAAGGACTCAGAACCATGTTATTTATTAAGGCTTATTCCCTGCTCTGTAGATATTAAGTTCCAGTTTCTTGTGTTGTAAGATGAAATCAGGTAACATAAGACGTTGGTAGGTATTTACCAAAATAATATATCAAATAAAACAATCAAAATTATAGACTTCAATAATATCCTAATGTAAGTATCCTGTTTTAAGATGCTATAAGTACTGCCTAAGCATTGCCTCCAGCTCAGCCAACACTTTACACAGTAAGTTGTATATATTTTAGACTCACTTTTTAATGGATAAGATTAGCTGCTGTTGTTACAGCTACCTGTTCTGTTCAGAGGGAGACTTTGACCTCGTAATGCAGTCACTAAATCTTGCAGGCAACCATCACAAATAATACCAAAGCACTTCATAACCATGATATTTGGTACTTTACTGTTTTTCCACAATAATACTATAATAAATAATAAAACAATAAGACAACAGGCTACATTTTTAAGATCTCAACTTTCTTGCATTCGCCTCAACATCTTGTACTTTTATGCCCCTCTTTTCAAATTTCTCTTCCTCCCCGTCTCTCTCACTATCTTTTCTGCTATTTCTGTCTCATCTCTCGTCACCCAACACCACCATGAGGTCTTTTATCTTCTCTTGTGCACCTTGTACTATGTGTTGTACATTATCTTTAATATTTTTGCTTTCCTGCTTTTTTTTCTGTCCATCTTTCTTTTCCACCCACTCTTGCACAAACTTTTTTCTTCTTTCTGTCCATCATTTTTGCATTTTAGCTGCTGTGCCTTGTCTGTTTCCTCTACTTTTCTCATTTCCTCTGCAGCTTACACTACCTGTTCCACTTTCTATCTTTGATTTCCTCTGTCACCTCAGCTCCCTTTATTATTTTTCTCTTTGTTTTTTTTCCATTTCATATAATTTTACATTCATCATTTCTAAGTAACAGATGCAGAATGTTTTTTTAAGAATTACATTTGTGGAAAATATTTGTTCTTTGTGTACTGACTCAAATCAGTCTTGTTTTAGTTCACTGAAATCATCCCTCTTCACTCCCCCTCTCCCTTCCGATTTTTCTTCTCCTCTCTTTCTGCCTCCCTTGCAGCAATTCCCCAAAGACACCATTAATGAGGAAATGGTGGAGCTGCTACAGCCCTATTTTGACATGCCCGACTACAACATTGAAACAGCCAAGAGGGTGTGTGGAAATGTGGCCGGCCTTGCATCCTGGACAAAAGCCATGGCCTCCTTCTTCTCCATCAACAAGGAAGTCCTACCCTTAAAGGTAACATACATTGTAGTGGATCTAACAGTAGTGTGTTACTATAAATAGAGTAAAAATATCAAGTGATGCACCTGTCATCCTCGCCCTGTGATGACACGTACAACAGCAGTCCACAGCCTCCCACTCTTCCACTGAGATGAATCTTGAACATTTACGGTAGAGGAGAGCAGTTGTTTTTCTGCAGAAAAGCCCCAGGCTACAGAAACAGTACAAACTGTCTCTGATATGAAAAGGATTTATTCATATTCCCACATTTTGGCAGTAACAATTTGCTGATGGTGTAGGCAATAGAGGTGCTCTAAAACACACAGACAGACAGACAGATAGAGAGATAGAGGATAAGCCTCATATCCATTGATCACGAGTGTACAAAAATAAAAATGGTAAAATTGGTAAAAGTAAAACTCCCACAGTCTGAATTTTATTTTATTTTAGTATCAACCCTAAAGTGGATCTCCTGAGGCAGACGGCTTCTGCATTAAACTCTGTCCGGCTGTACCAGTCACAAAGTAGACTCCGAGAGTGGGATAAAGATTATATCCAAAAGAACATATTAGCTACTATCTGGCACTTCTGATCAGTCCCTGTAGGGTAAAAAAGAGTTATTTTCAGACCATAACTTAACATAATACTTTAGCCGGTGTGTAGTATGTTCATTGGAAGATAATATTTCATAATCTGGTTCTTGCATCACCAAAATATAAAACACCTCCAAAGTCACACCATTGTAAAACTTTTAAAAGAATTAACAACAAAATGTGATGAGATATGCAAGGCCTGTTTTTACATCTAAGAGACTGATGCTTTTTTTTTTTTTACATTCAAGTTGCACCAATTAATTGAGTCAGTCTTTTTTTTTTCAGTTTAGTGATTATTAAGTCCATACACACAACAGAAAGGTGCAGAGCTGAATATTCTGAACCCCAAATCCTTGAATAATAAGGCACAGCATTCACACACCTGCTTACTAAACCCGGTAATTACATGCAAATGCCCCAGATCCCCTTTTTTCTAGTCTGTGTTCCTGCCAGTGCTGTCTTTGGATGTGAGTTGCCTGACAATTGTTTATAAGCTTTGATTCTGTGAATGCAGCTATGCCTGTTGGTCACCATTGCTTTCCCTTCTGTTACTGTGGTGTTCTTTTTTTTCCTAGTTTCATTCTCCCTTGTTACCAGGTCTCTACTTATTTTGCCCTTTCCACATCCCACTTTCTCCATCTTGTCTGCACCCTTTTGTCTCTGGTGACCCCTGTTTTCCTTCTCAGTCACCCATTTCTCTTCGATCCTACTTCCCTCCTAGTTTCCCTTATCCCCTCTCACTGACTTTCTTCCTTCTCATTCACTCATTTTCTCTGTCTCTCTGCCTCCCCCTCTCTCTCTCTCTCTCTCACACTTTCTTTTGCACACATTCTGTTTTTCCCCTATTCTCTGCAACCTCCATGAGAACTCTCTCGCTCTCCTCTTTGATCCTGACCTTTTGCTTTAGCGTGGAAGAAATTGATTTTCTGGTTTCCAGCTCAGCAGTAGCTTCCCTTTAAGCTGACCAGCCAAGCTGCCAGACAGAGATACAGTCAGACAGATAGACAGGCAGGCAGAAAGACAGGCAGGGATGGTCCTCTCAGATGTTCATAAATATTAAATGAAGGCTCCACACTTTCTCTTCCCCAGCCCACCCAAACACACTCTGAGGCACACACACTTAGACACACTCACAACTCTTCTCTAAATCTGTCTCTAAACCTCTTGCGATGGTTTATTCACAATGCCAACTCCACCCAGAAAATTTCCTCTCTGCTTTCCTCCTCCATTGCCCTTCTCCTCACCCCTCTGTCTCGGTTTATTTACACTTTTCATTCTTTCATCTCCTGTTTGGCTCCTGAAAAGCTGAATCCCAGCATCTGAACTTGTGACATATTATGTCAGGTCATGTAAAATTACAAAGATATACTTCCGTTGTGTCAATTAGCTCAGTTGGTAGAGCATGTACAAAGCCTTGCCGTAGCGGCCCAGGATTCAAATCCAACCTGCGGCCCTTTGCTGCATGTCACTCCCCATCTCTCTTTCCCCACATTCCTTCAGCTGTCTCTGACAAAGATAAAGCTTGAAAAAAAGATATACTTCCCTCCATACTTACTTATTTTTGTGCTGTTTGGCATGACCTAAGTCAAAACACGGTGAGTTTTATGCACTGGTGATCTGATTCTTCTTTCCAATAAAGCATGCACTCTTACCACTTTTTCCTCTCTCTCTTTTTGTCAAATCCTTCCCAATTTCACCTCATCTAGTCGGTCGTCCTTTCCATAATGTCTCTGTGTTAGCCCTCTCAATAGAGAACTGACTATCGCCCCTGTAGGCTTTTTTATGTGCAATAAAGGCCTCACAGATCCCTTGGTCACTCTTTCATCCATGTCTTTTTTAGGCTAACTTGGCAGTGCAGCAGAATCGTCTGGCCATAGCTAATGTGGACCTTCAGAAGGCTCAGGCTGAGCTGGATGCCAAGCAGGCAGAGTTGGATGTGGTACAGGCAGAATATGAGAAGGCCATGATGGAGAAACAGGTCAGTATCTTTTGTTAGTCTGTTCTACTGAAGCCTGTAATATGGGGAATTACAATATCAATTCTGCTTAGCTGAGTTTTAATAGAACATGGCATTGTACTTCTTAGTCTGGATCTAAACTGGTGATCCCATTTTCTTTTCTTAATTAACTTGCTGTTCTATATAATAGTTTGAATTCATATGGCTGACGCAGCTGTCTTTGTGCTTTATTGATTCAATTCATAATTTCCTGCAACAATGAGATTTCATCGCTCCTGTCCTAGGACATAAGAATGTCAGAAGAAATTTATGTCCGCTGTGAATGCTTTCATAACAGCAGTACATTTCTTTTTTCTTTATGCATAATCACAGGCTAAAACATTTTGTTCACTTTTCAATATTGAAAAATTAAATATGTAGGGTGGCCTTACTTCAACTAAATTAAGTCTATAATTAATATCTTTACTTGTACATATGTTAGATGTGTTAGAAGATATTTTTCTTTTGTCACCTGAGCAATTCATTGTGCTTCTTGAAAGTAGAGTAGAAAGGTTTCACCAAGCTTTAAAGGTTCTTCTAAAGGTTCTACAGCTACCATTCAGAAAACTTTATTTATTTTCACTCTTCTGGGCGTTAACGAAACTGCAGTCAGCAGTTAATTTCCATTACCTAGTCTTTCATACTGTTGAGATTGTAGAGAAGCAGAAATAGAAGGCAGCATAAATCTGGCATCCTTTTAGATTTTCCAAGAAAGTGTGTCACAATCTTTCACATATAAATGAGTTCACAGCCTATTATAGACAACCAAAAAGGTACTGATGACAATCATTCACAATATATGCAATTTGAAGAAAAGTAAAATGCTTCAGAATCTTGATGGCACTTTAACTTCCTATTGATGTTTTAACATCACTATTCACATTTGTTAAAATAGATAATGAGCATATAAATTAGAACATACATACACACATTTGTTATACCCTGCAACAAAAATGGAAAATGGCTCAACCTGAGTTACACCACTTTCTAAATGAAACTAAACTCACACAATTGCAGTGATACAATTGTGGGTGCAGTCTGCTGTGTGTGTGTCTTCATCAGTACTCTCTGTTCTGTGATAAATAACAGCATGTAAATGGAACAGGATGTGCATCAACACTCACTGATTAGGAAATCTGGACAGTGCAAGTTGACTCTTTTTATAATTGTGTGATTAAGACGCAGATCTGTTCATCTCCAGGGTCCAAAAGCGAGATTGAAGGGCTCACTGCAGGAGCATTTGAGGCACAGACAATTGCTGTTAACTTTGATATGCTTCTTAATTAAGGGAATGCCTTTATCAGGCATTCTTTATTGATGAAACAGACATTATTGCTGTTGGGCAAACAACCTCATTATTGCCTGTGAGCAGCTGATAATAAAGCTAATAATAAAGAGATAATTGTGATAAGTGTTGTTGACCTCTCTTACTATGAAAAGCTGCTTTGGGCAACACATCCATCCCTCATTCGGGTGCCACAGAGGTCAACAGCTAATGCAAACCTAACCCAGCATGCATTAGGTGAAAGAAGCCTATCACTCAGCTAACATAAACCCATCTTTGGACTGTGGCACCTGTAGGAAATGCACACAGTGAGGAAGAGAACATCATAGAGACATACTGAGTCCTGTACAATGATTAAAGAATATTGCAAAAGATATTGCAAAAGATTTGATTATTTCAGTGCTGGTATGAACATGCATTCTTTGTGTATATAAAAACACACAAAGGTACAGAGAATAAATGGATGAATGAGAGCTGGATGGATGGATTGATGAAGAGAGAGCTAGAACAGGGAGGCCAAACAGGCACATCAATCTACTGACCTGTTTATCTGCCCTTCCTTTCCATCAGACGCTGCTGGAGGATGCTGAACGCTGCAGACACAAGATGCAGACAGCATCAAGTCTTATCAGCGGTCTGGCTGGTGAGAAGGAGAGATGGACAGAGCAGAGCAAAGAGTTTGCTGCCCAAACCAAACGCCTTGTTGGTGGGTTTCAAAGCTATGGCAACACAGAGTCTCTGCAATTGAAGAATAATGTTCTCTCATGAATAACATTGATTTGCTTGTGTAATTTCTGAAACGTTTCATTAAATCAGACATGACTTTACACCATTATTGTTAAATGATAAAACAAGTAAGTCATAAAATGTTATTGAATAGATATTTATCTTCTAATTTACTTCTAAGAGTAGAATTTTCTACTATTTAGCTTTTTAACTTTTTATGTTCAATAACCTGCCACAACATGGACTGTTTTCTGTTTGTGCTGGCATTAATCTTCAGATTTTTTTTTTTATTCTTTCCATTTGATAACTGGTATTTACTCTGTTACATGCACACCTTTGTTTTCCTGTTCTAGGTGACGTTCTTTTGGCGACAGCGTTTCTCTCTTACTCTGGCCCCTTCAATCAAGAGTTTCGTAATCTTCTACTGAGTGACTGGCAGCGGGAGCTGAAGCAGCGGCGCATCCCATTTGGCAACAACCTCAATCTGATCGAGCTGCTTATCGATGCACCCACTGTCAGCGAGTGGAACCTGCAGGTCAGTACATATTGATGCAGTATATACAGTATGTGACACACACACACACATATATATATAGTCTATTTTTACATTAATTATATAATATAATAAATAAATATTACATCAGCATTTACTACTTTCAAATCAAATGCTTCTTATGGATACAGAACTAGTTAAATGAAGTAGAACTCTACTAGAACTAGCCATTTGCATTTGTTTAAGCAAACAAATTTATTTGTCTTCATCTTGCAGGGTCTCCCTAACGATGACCTGTCCATTCAGAATGGCATCATTGTCACCAAAGCTGCCCGCTTCCCCCTCCTTGTTGACCCCCAGACACAGGGAAAAATCTGGATCAAGAACAAAGAGGCCAGAAATGAGCTCCAGGTTTGGCATTTTTTTCATCTGTACTTTAACATTACACAAGAACAAGAGTATGGTGGGTCAGTCAGTTACATAAATTAAGTTATATATCTAATAATGGAAAAAATGAGCTATAGTACACCGTACTAGTACCTGTACACTGTATGTCAGTGTTTCTGTGTAATTACTTCTTATGCCTCTATTTCAAAGTACCCATATGCATTAACAATAGATATTCCTATACTCGTCTCCTGTTTTTTGTAATGTGAGATTCAAAACTTTAGCGGCCTCTAAAATATTCAAATCACTTCAAATAAAAGTGCTAGATGCTCATATTCTGCAGGGTACTGTTCATCCTTAAATCCCTTCATTGTCCTCTGTGGCTTTCCTTTTTTGTACAGCTCCTAAAATGTATTGCAGTATTCTGTAGGCGTAATAAGACCAGCCAAGGTCACTGGCCCTGTTAGGGGCAATCTCTGGGCCGAGTGAATGCATTCTGCAGTTCTATTATGAGTGTCCTGAAGACACATTTCCTGAAACAAGCTAGTTTAAACCCTTTCTGCAAGTGACACAAGTGCAAGTTCACACCAACTGTATGTATAAGTTTTTCTAAAATCGACTCATCATTATACGAGTCATATTTCTCAGACAGGCTTGGCCTTTGTAGCTTAGGAGGAATACAATATAACTCAAATGTGTCTTGATTTGAATGACTCGTCAGTCTGTTGGAAACAATGACTGCTGCTACAGTGAACGTCCATTAAAACCTGATTCTTATGAAAGGACAATACAAGGTCCAGTGTGGAAGGAAAGGGAAAGCTTGCGCTTGTCAAATGCCTTACATGTTTATTTTCTGATCCCAGATCACCTCGATGAACCATAGGTACTTCAAGAACCACCTGGAAGACAGTCTGTCTCTTGGACGCCCCCTTTTGATCGAGGATGTAGGGGAGGAGTTGGACCCCGCACTGGACAACATCCTTGAAAAAAATTTCATCAAAACTGGCTCCACTTACAAGGTAACATGGCAGAAATAACCCCCAAAGACGCTCATGTCCCATATTTTTTTCCCTTGGTTAGAAGAGTGTGAAATGGGCAGGTGAGTTTCGTGTACTCGTGGGAGGTATGATGCGTCTTGGCCAGGTCCCACTTGCCACACCAACTGTCACACCTGCACTGCCACAGACTGATTAGCTCAGACACGGGTGGAAAAAGCCCGGTCACGCACACTGGGCAAAACCATGGGTGGTGCTGGCTGGAGATGGAGAGGATCTAGTAATATAGAAGTTGGGCATCACCAGCTCTTGAAAAAATATGTTTGTGTTTTGGCCTAAGCCAATGAGTAGGAAATGATACCATATTACACAATGTAGACCAAAGCCAAGTGCAGAAACATATTTTTTGACTGCTGCATATTAACTACAAAAAGATCTCTATCTCTATCTGTACATCTGGCTTATTTTCATCTCTTACATTGAGACTGTAAAATATCAGACGTTACAGGCATTTTTATTGCTAAATGAATAAAGAGGACTAATAAAGTTACTGCTGTAGGAAATGCTGTCGATGGGAAGAACATTTGACAGTTGTCGAAGAAATCATCGAGTCCAGTTGAGATGTTTTCTGTGGTGGTGAGTGTTTATTAAAAAGCATGCCGGCACACTGGTGAACTGACCCAGAGTAAATAAAATGGAGCACTTTTATACAGAGAGACAGTCGTGATCAAAGAATATGTAAGAATGTAGGGAACAAAAGGTAAGGAAGGTACTATAGGGTAGGTAACCAATAACAGCAGCATTTGTATTAAGACCTGAAGTTCAAGTCATGCAAACAAAAGTCCAAACAAATATCCACATTAGTGAGGTCATTTAATTAGAACTTAATTTCAAATGGAATCTAATATGCATTTCAAATGTAGCTGCACTCAAACTGATTTCTACCATGGCAAGTGTAATTAATGAGTGTCTGTCCCATTAAACAAAATTATAGTGTTAAGTTCAGTGTTGTATAATCAGGAGATACTGTGTCTCCACCTTGCCATATTATGTGTGTGTGAATTCTTCATATTACAGGAAATGTAGAATTGTGCATCACAAGGATGCAACCTTAATTGGTCTTTCTGTCAGTACATTGGTTTGAACTTTTAAAAAAGCATTTTTATTGCAAACATATATATGTCTTTTCTGTATTGGTTGTAAGGATTTGAGCCACATTTTTTCAAAAAAACAAGAACAGTTGGACAGTCCAAATGCTGAATAGATTTTTTAAACTTGTCCTTTGACACATCCACGCACATACAGGTACACACAGAAAATTAAATCATGCAGAATGTAGAGGTTGCGAGAAAGAGGCAGAGTGAAAGCTTGCTTCTAGGCATGTCTTTCTGTCTCATTATCGCCTCTCAACTCCTGGCTGATGCCTCTATTCAGCAGCTGACACTGCAGCTGCCTCCCTCTGTCTCAGACATGTATCAAACAAACACATGAATGTACACACACGCACACACACACATGTGCACGTGCACACACACACACACACACACACCGAACATTGAACGTCACTGCAGAAACCATGCACGCGCATTCACACCCTAAAGTGATTGCAAGTAAGCACGTGTTGCATGCAGACAACACACTAAACCAGAAGTCTCTCGGCTGCCTAATGAGAGGCCTGATTAGAGGTGTCTACGCACTCCCTCCCACCCTCTCCTGAAAAGCTTTAATTTCTATTAATATCCTGGTGTGAGGAGGAAGTGAAGGTGTCTGCGGCCGACAGCTCCAGGGAGAAAGTGGCAGATGGATAATTAGAACTTATGCTGCCATGAGTAATTAAACACTGATCAGAGCAAACACAAAGTTCATGTTCATCCACATGTATTCACGTATACAAACATACACACACACACAAACACAGACACACACACACACACACACACACACACAATGTCTGTGAGCAGCTGAACCTGCAAAGCATGTGTTCACCAACAGGATAGCTTCTTATTCAGATATATCTCCTTAAGTTAGTGACTGTCATGACAAATGTGCAGTTACTATGTGCGGCGTTAATGTCGTCTTGATATGGTTTAGGGAGCATGTGGTTAAATAATAGGCACAACTTGTTTTCCGCTGCACAATGTATTTTGTGATGTTGATGTGCTCTTTATTTTGGTATTGTGTTAATAATACAGCTCACACGCTGATGGATAGATAATGAGGCTGTGTCTGTCTTTTTGCAGGTGAAAGTTGGTGACAAAGAGGTGGATGTGATGAAGGGCTTCAGGCTGTATGTAACCACTAAGCTGCCTAACCCAGCTTACACCCCTGAGATAAGCGCCCGTACCTCCATCATCGACTTCACTGTGACCATGAGAGGTCTAGAGGACCAACTGCTGGGCAGAGTCATCCTCACAGAAAAACAGGTAGGGAAACTGGTTGCCAGTGTAAGTATTGTATGCATGTTTCAACTGAATATGTAAATGAATTTATGATGCCCTATTACGTCAATTTCACTGTTTCCACAGAGAGGATGTACCTCTAGCTTGATGCAAATTACTCAGTTCCTTATAGTTCCCTTGAAAAGCCCTTGGAGACTATTAAATACTGGCTCCCAACACCTCCCCCCTACTGCGTACCTCATTCTCTCCCTTTCGAAAGCACAAACTGTGTGACAATATAACTGAGAACTTATTATCACCTTTTGAATTTAGAACATGGCAATCACTGCGGCCCTTAGACACAAAGAGTATGAAGAAACAGCCCCACAACCAAAAAGACTGTACATATGCACACATAGCAAATATATACACAAGGACACACGCACATCTAAAGTGTCAGGGATGAAATGCATTATAAATGCACCCAATGCAGAAGACACATTGATTATGAAAAGACCGCTGCTACTGTGTGAAAGCCATTACCCCCTGAGTAATGGCTGATCACAGGAAAAAAGTGGCCTGTTATCTGTGCTCTGAATATGGATTTAATCATAATGAGAGCTGAAGCAAAAACCTGTATCTTCATGGTTCATGCAGCACTTACAAGGCCAATATCACCTTTGAGTTATTTGCTTACCCTTTCCTGCCTTGTTCAAACTGACAGGCCAAATTCACTTTTTGGCATCTCCAGGCTCAATCCAGATGGACTTCAGGAAGTCCACATGCAATGCAATTTTTGCAATTGCATTCAAGCCACATTTGGAGGCTGTTTAAAATGTGACTCCAATATGATTTCTACAAATGCGTCTTGGTCTCAGCTCATATCAGATTAGAAATAGTCTTTTGAGTCACACAATGATGACATCCCATCCAGAGAGATGGAAGTGCAGAGGTGCTGAGCAGAATCATGCTGCTACTAGCAGAGCAGTGTGGAGGGAACAAGTGAATAGAGACCTTTGAAGGAAGTTTCTGTTCAGACAAAGCTGTCAGAAAGCTGCGTCACCAGCATACAGAGTTACTTGCTACTTTTAGCCTGCTTACATTAGCAAATAAAGGATGACGGTATCAGTTGGTCTGTTTGTCCACTGACCATAAAACTGGTTTGGATAATAAGATCAATGCTAGATTTAGTTTACTCTCATCTCGCCCACTCTGATCAAATTCATGCTCCCCCATGAAACACTTTCTTTTTTTTAATGATCGCATGGCCTTCTATCTAGCTAACCATGTGTTAACCTTGTTCCTGTCCATGGTCATGCCGTCTCCTGGGGCCAAAGTGCACCAACTTCAGGATTAACCCCCGTCACCTTCTTCAGCAGTGGAATAACACACACATGCTCCAGCATTGGCTTACTCTACTCTTATAACACATACTAAAGCCTTATAACCAATACCTGTGTCTGTGTGTGTTATCTGTGCTTTTATGACACCAGGAACTAGAGAAGGAGAGGACAGACCTCTTGGAAGATGTGACATCTAACAAGAGAAGGATGAAGGAACTAGAGGACAACCTCCTCTACCGACTGACCAGCACACAGGCAAGGAAATACATCTAAAATGATGGCGTGTCAAAAACTACTTTGAAGTCATCAATATTGCCTCCAACTGGGCGTGTGCTTTTTGTATGTTCTTATACTTTAAATTTTAGAACCAGTTTAACCGATTTCCTGGTATGTCTTTGCTTTCTGAAAGAACAGTATGAAAAATGCACTGTTGGTGACATTTGCGGGCAAATGTGCTCATCTGGAGTTCATTAAAGTGCCGGCTATTACATTTGTTCCTAGGAAAGAAAGTTTCATAAATAAGGTGATTTAATGGAAGAATAGAAAAATGTACATCTGCTACAGCCATGACTCTGATTCTGAATCCCATTGCCATAGTCATTCCATGTGTAATGTTTGGATTTTCATTAATTTTCTGACTTACTCTTGCAAATATGTCTGTCTGTAGGGTTCACTTGTGGATGATGAAAGTCTGATTCTTGTCCTTGGCAACACGAAGCGCACAGCTGAAGAGGTCACTCAGAAGCTACAGATTGCTGCCGAAACGGAGATCCAGATCAATGCTGCCAGAGAGGAGTACCGACCTGGTATGTCATGACAACTGACTCAGCGACAGAATTTACACTTTAATTTATTCTGGTTGGTTACAGCATGCCTGCCAAGTTCAGGTTCAGTCACATGAAACAGATTTTCAGTTTATAATTCAGCTCCTGCAATGGCAAACACTGACGCTGTCCAAGAGCAAATTTGTTCACCACACACCCCCATTTAAAACAGATTTAGTTCATCAAGTCTCCATCAATCTGTGCAACATACTTAAAAAGGTAGCATAGAACAAATAGTTATGTCAACTCAAAAGGCTAATATGTCAGTGTGTCACATGACTTTTTGATTTGATTTTTTGATTCACAAATGAAGTCAACAGACACCTCTACCAAGAACGTTTTAGAGGGAAGAAAGACTCAGTTTGCAATTGCTGTTGCATTTTGTGTGTTTGTGTGTGCTTTCAGTGGCAACCAGAGGCAGTATCCTGTACTTCCTGATTACAGAAATGAGTATGGTGAATGTCATGTATCAGACTTCTCTGCGACAGTTTCTGGGACTTTTTGACCTTTCCCTGGCTCGGTAAGAATAATCTAACATTTGTTCTGAGCATGAACTGATTTCTTTTCCAAGTATCCAGAAATCCAATGTCTTTTTATGTCAACTTTTTATTGGTTACAGCAAGTGACCCATGCAATTTATGTCATCAGTGTTATTTGTCAAATCTCAGGGATTAGTTTAGGTTATTGGCATCTACAGGTGGACATACTGGAGTACTGTGCAGTGCATTTTCTAGGTGACTGAATCTGATTAGAATGCAGACATCTGTGATGTTATTTCAGCCTTTCTCAATCTGTGCCCCACAACCAACCTCATTATCTCCTCATTATCTTTCTACTTGTTCCTCATGCTTATACACTGACAACAACAGGAATTAGATGCTATATGTTGTTAGAAATGTTATGATTGAATTTGGAGCAGACTTGAGCAACTAAATTCATGAAAACATAAATTAAAAATTGGTACATACAAAAGTGAAAGTCAAATTACACTTAACTGTCAACAATATACTGAGAGTTTTTGTGTGTTTGTTCTAATACTTTTAAATACTTTACCATATTCACTATGATTTCCAGACATAAATAAGATGTGCACAATTTGCTTCCTAAATTATCAAAGAAACCTTTGTTACAGCTTTATATTGAAGTGAATCCAGACATCCAGCAATTGCTGGATATGGTTAGATAAACGTGTTTGTCCTTTGTTGTGTAGTATAGTACAAAGTAATTGTAGTGCCTGAGGCAAACATCAAATATGCCAACAGCCCATTTTAAACAAGAAAGCGTTGATTTGCCAGCTCAAACAAATGTTCTTCGAACTATAATTATGTCAGTTTCCTAATATCCTTAATTAATGGCTTAAAGGAGCTTTCACATGACTGTTCCCAAACACTACAGACATCCTGAGACTCACAGTAGATACTGTTGCAGATATCAAATAAACCTACAATACGATGTTCTGTGCTCATAAGGTTAACCGTCTGACCGTGTTGCAATGTTAACTCTACATTTGTGTTAATATTACATTAAAACGTTATGGCAGGAGCATTAAGGGGTTAGTAAGTTTGCTGCAAGTTTGATGAACTCTATATTCTACTTCGACAGCTCCTCCAAAAGCCCTATCACTAGCAAACGCATTGCCAGCATCATCGAGTTTATGACCTTCGAGGTGTGCAAGTATGCAGCACGAGGCCTGTACGAGGAGCACAAGTTCCTCTTCACTTTGCTGTTGACACTGAAGATTGACATGCAGAGCAACAGGGTCAAACATGAGGAGTTCCTCACGCTCATTAAAGGTAAGTGGAAAATGTGAACGATGCATTTTTTATTATTTAGTATTTATTTATTTTATTTCTTGTTGTTTTGTTTCTTTGTCTCTTTGATCCTTCACTCATGATTCTCAGCATAAAAAGAAGAGAAGCTACAAGTTTGATGCACAGCTGTGACACACTTCAAAACAAACTTTTGAGCTAATTCATCTGAAATTGCCAACTATTTTCTGACTTGTATTCATATTTTATTGGCAGTGGTTAATTTATGTCTAAAGCTCAAAGTTCACACACATTACAAACATATTGGTATTGTACAGTAGCAGTTCACTGAATGAGTGATATGGAATGCTCCTCTCTGGTGAAAAAGCCAGCTATGGAAACTGGCAAGGCCAGAACAGACAGTCTGCCGCATGCATGCATGTACCTTCACCATCTGTCAGCTATGACCTGCTGAACATGGACTCACACAATGACACTTGTGTCTATTTCCAACATTTGCATGTTATTTAGAAGAATTTATCATTTTATAGTTTTGCATTTTTATTTATGTATTTATTAACACATATTTTACTTTCTGTGTGTGTGTGTATATGTGTGTGTTTCATCCAGGAGGTGCATCTCTGGACCTAAAGGCGTGCACTCAGAAGCCCGCTAAATGGATCCTTGATATGACCTGGCTCAACCTTGTAGAGCTCAGCAAACTGTGGCAGTTCTCTGATATACTGGACCAGGTATGACACACACACACACACACACACACACGCATACACACAACTTGATCAGTTTACGTGTGCTGTGACAGGTGTTTGATACGTTTCTTTGGCTGAGAGAGTTTTTTATCTGTTAAGTCTGCAGATAACAGTGCTCATCTGTCATCTGTTTGTCACACACACGCGCACACACACGCACACACACACACACAATAAATACACAGATTCAGCAGTGGTCTCTTGGTGCTTATTAAATATCTTTCACAGCTCTTCTTTGCTCTAGTAAGCATGTCAATATCAGTCTCATCATGTTTCGCTTGATCTCTCCTTTATACACACACACACACACACACACACATCACAATTGATTGTCACTCACCGACGAATACACACACCCCTATGGGTGACTGACAGCTTGGTGGCCTCCACAGAGGGAGGGAGCTCAGTGCTCTGTGAAATGAGCTTAGTTTGGAGAAGCTTCCATCAATTACTTTTGGCTGAGCATTTGCACACACACACAAAAATGTGTATGTGTGTGCACCCTTGTATTCCTTCACATACACAAATACATGTGTATTTGTGTGTGGATGATTAAATGGAGAGAGATGGATTAACAGTTCTTTATTTAATGAAATCAGTCTAAGAAGAACAAGGTGAGGACAGGATTATGATGTCAGTACCCCCTCCAGATCGGAGAGACAAAACCATCTGTACTACACGCATGAGGCAGATGCACTTTATTTCACACATGAAAAACAACCATCATATTGAAGTGATTTTAGCCTTGTGCTTCAAGAGGTTCACTGAAATCCCATGACAAGCTTTGTGTGTGTGTGTGTGTGTGAGTCTGAATGTCGACTACTGTTAATGTGCTCTTCAACAAAGCACTGGATCTCTTACATTCTTAAATGGAGCTGCTCGGTGGTTAAAAGACAAAGACAAACAGTTCTTAGTTGTGTGTACAACTATATGAATAAGAATTCAGTTGAATTCTTGAATATTTATTAAAGAGGGTAGTTGATCTCAGAATGACCCACATAGCCATCCAACCTCGTCCTGTCCTCTAGAAGTAGAATGTTGATTTCTTAAACATCATATAAATTGGAAAACCACTTGAGGATTTAAGACTTTATCAACGCGGTTACATTTCTGTTGGAGAACCCTGTTCTGGCTTGTTCTAGTTTCTGGCAGGTGCTCATGATATAGCAAAATAAAATAAAATAAAACCACATACACAAAGAAAAAACAGTGTGTTATTTCCATGCAATGCTTCTCTTGTTAAATGCAAAATAGGAACACTTCAGGCTGGTAAGCTCCACCATATATCATTAACACACTTAAAATATGCCAGGCTGACAAAAAAGTGTGGTTGAGGGGAAATGTATTATTAATACCAGTTATACAGTTACCAGGTTATTGCAGTGCATGTACTGTAAACACAATCTTTGATTTCCTGCTTTAACCTGATTTCTCACAGTAACCTTGTTTCCTGCATGCATGTACAGTAAACAGTGATTAACAGGCATGATGTCACAGTATATCTGCGTATATTGTGCTATCAAGCATTCATGTCACTGCTTGGAAGCACAAGGCGCTTACACGGATTCATTATGAACTGATTTACCTGCAATTTGCGCTAAGAGTCAGATCAGGACATCATGTTTATATCTGAGTGATGCATTACATGTTTTTTGTTATATGAGTCAGATTAACTTCCATACAGAAGAGATTGTTTATACAGTATATGTTGACTATGACTCACATTTTTGCAGCCTGTGTTTTCCTGTTGTGTAAGAGAAGAAGAGACAAAAAAAATAAAACAAAAATAGTTAGAATCAGCTCAGAAACATGCTGAAAGGTTCACCATGGTCCCGAAGAACATAGAATTTGGACAATTTGTGGTGTGGTCATTTTCATATTAACTAAACGGGTACTCTTGATCTTCGCTTCTCTTTCTGTTAGATTGAATTCTAGGACTATTTTGACCAGTGTATAAACATGTAGACCGTGTGTGTGTGTGTGTGTGTGTGTGTATGCATGTGTGAGTTACAGACAGTATATAGTGAATTTATTTTTCTACATCTTCTCCTTTCAGATGTAATATAATGAATAATTTTTTACGTGTATGTTCCTGAGTCAGAGCTGTTTACACATCCATTTCAGATAAGTCGCAATGAGAAACAGTGGAAGTCATGGTTTGATAAGGAGGCCCCAGAGGAGGAGGTGATCCCAAACTCCTACGACCAGTCTCTCGACTGTTTTAGACGCCTGCTCCTCATACGCTGCTGGTGTCCTGACAGGACCATCGCACAGGTTAGAGCAAACATGTCTGTGTATGTGGTTTTGATGTCCAGATACAAGAATCTAGTGGTTTAAAAGGAAGTGGTTGTTGTTTTTTTTACCAATCAGCTTCCTCACAATTTGTTTCCACTTTAATAATGAATGTAAATCATATAGATACTAGGTTGCATCATAATGCATTTGCAACAGTATGACACAGTCACATTCTGACTATAAACGTAGGTTTAAAGGAAAGAATTACCATGAAAGACATAGATCAGAATTGCCTAAAGCAGTACAGTCTTAATAAATTGGTGGGTCAAGGCTGGAAAAGAGACACTGGCTTACTTCACAAACGCAATTCAGTAAAACAAAAAACAAGAGAGAGTAAAGATCTCTTAATCTACAGTAATATCTCCCCAGGCCAAGTCTCTCCTTGAGGAGAAAAGTGGAATACATTTAGCTCTCTCTCTGAAACTCACTGAGCCTGAATATCTACAATGGCTAATGGACATTCGCTTCTTACTGATGGGTAGTTTTTGGTCCACTGCAGACAAGCCTGGGGTGGAATTTATTTTGTTGCACTGACAAACAGTCCAGTCCTTGTCTGACCTTCAGCAGCAGTCTTTATTGTTGACTGAAAAGCGTAAGCCACTAAAAAAAATCCTTTGAACCATTCACTCAGTTCCCTGCCTTCCTGAGAGTAAATGTATTCCTTTCTCCCTCGTGTTACGCTGTTTTGCATTATGAAGTAGTAAACAAACACGTCTGCTTTGCCTCATTTCTCTCCCTTTCTCCTCTAGGCCCGTAAATATATAATGGATGCAATGGGGGAGAAGTACACTGAAGGAGTCATTCTTGATTTGGAGAAAATGTGGGAAGAATCAGACCCGCGAACACCTCTCATCTGCTTCCTGTCAATGGGCTCAGATCCAACTGACTCCATTATAGCACTGGGGAAGAGGCTGAAGTTTGAGACCCGAAATGTCTCCATGGGACAAGGGCAAGAGGTCCATGCCCGCAAGCTACTGCAGCAGACCATGGCTAATGTGAGTCAGGGGTGTGAGGTTACTGCTATTTTTGCATAATGCAATATAGCACCAGACCTTTTGTTTCACGTTGAACTAGACCGCAAAGTGCTCTCTCAAAAAATGTTTTGTTTTGTTTTGAAAATGACACTCATAATCACTTTGCAATGACATGGATGACAACCAACACTCGTCTTATTTGTCCTCAGGGTGGCTGGGCCTTACTCCAGAACTGCCACCTAGGTCTGGACTTCATGGATGAGCTAATGGACACAGTGATGGAGACAGAATTTGTCCATGACAGCTTCCGTCTTTGGATGACCACAGAGGTCCACAAACACTTCCCCATCACCCTACTGCAGATGTCAATCAAGTTCACCAATGAACCACCACAGGGCCTCAAGGCGGGGCTTAAGAGGACCTATGGAGGTGAGGCTTATTTGGTTCAGCTTAGTTCAATTTAAACATAATTTTAAAAAGTCCAGAATTCTTAGTCCTGCATTGTAATGAGCAAGGTGAAAGTGTTCAGGCTGTACTAGGAATAAAGATGCACACACCCTGTCCTGAATCGATACAGTGTTCCTGTCTGAAAACACTGATAGACATAAATATGGTGTAAAAACAACAAATTGATCCTTAGTTTATCATTACATCAGGGATCAGATGTATGCGTCTGTCTGGGTGAGAGAGAAGACATACATCCTCAACGATGAGCATGCAGAATAAGGCCTCTTATTAATCTTGATGTGTACAGGTGTAAACAATTCTTTTGTGGATACACACTCATACCCACACACACATACCGACCTGCCATATAATCAATAACTAAAGAGATGTGTATGTATCCTAGAATAAAGACCGGAGAAGGCGGAAAGATGATAAACAAGTGTTTGCTGCCGTATTCTGTGTATTTACACCCAACCAAAAGCCTGTAGGGTTCATGAAATCTGTAACAAGTTGAAACATGCAGTTTGTATTTTTATTCAGGCTTTGCAGAGGGAAAAAGAAAAGACTATTAATTATGTATAAAGCAGCTGTCTCCGTCTGGTTTGTATGGAATATCTGAGGGTAATTGAGAGTCAGGGAACATGTTTATCTTCATAGCTCTTGAATCCTAGTTGCAATTAAAAAAGTGTATTTTTTGTCAGATAAGGAACCCTCACACTTATTATAAGCTGTGCCTTCAGAATATCAAATGCAATTTTTTTGACTTGTCCTATATGTCTTCCTATTCCTAAAAAGCAGTGCTTGTTTTGCTATATTGTATATTCTACTTTTACAATTTTACAATCCCCAAATGGTTTGGTAGAAACCAAACACACATGGGACTACTCTTAGGTGGATATTGCAGAGATAGATAAGATTATTGCTACTGGTATTTTCTATTTATTATTATGCAGATTGAATTTGTGCTTTCAGAGTTTTAACTCTCTTGATTTCCCAAACTTCATTTGAGCTCAGGAAAGCCCTTTAAGACATTGCCTGTCAGAGATTTCTTTAAAGAGAATTGCCAACCTGCATTATGCTAAGTTAAAAGTGTGCACACAGAAGCGGAGTTAAATTTTTAATCCAATTTTTAAAAAATTATTCACTCAATTTGTACGTTTAGATCAAAAGTCACCAGCTTAGAGCTTTTGCAGTTTTATATTTCTTTTTTATTTTGTCTTTGGGGTTCCTGCACTATTGTTCCTCATGTTTTATGTCTTTCATGTCTGCTAAGGTAGAATAAAGAAACTTTCTGTAGCTGGAAGGCTTTAGACCGCAGCTCAAAAACCAAAAGAACAGCAGTCATTGTCTCTAAACTGTAGATTTTACTCATAGCCTCCTGTTGAAAAGGGCTGCTCACGTCCATCCATGTACCCCTTAACAGGTATAAACCAGGACCTTTTGGATGTCAGTAACATGGTGCAGTGGAAGCCAATGCTGTATGCAGTGGCATTTCTCCACAGCACGGTACAGGAGAGGAGAAAGTACGGGCCTCTGGGATGGAACATCCCATACGAGTTCAACCAGGCCGACTTCAATGCCACAGTCCAGTTTGTTCAGAACCACCTCGATGACATGGACATCAAAAAGGTAACAGTGACGCTTCTGAAGTGCTAAACAAACGGCAGCGATCATCTCTAAAAGCTGCTAACAACACTTAATACTGAGACAGGGCACAGTTTGAGGGTGATGACAGTTTAAAATGCTGTAATAGGCTTTTACTGGTCCAGTAAGTGTAGAGTTTTCCTTTAACTCTTCAGTTTTTTAGAAAGCAGAAAATATGTGTAGTCTTCAAATGTGTACACAATAAATAAATCATAAAATATACTAAGTAAGCAAATAGTCTGATGTAGCGTACTGTATCAGGTTCAGGGACTATACACAGTGTGCAATGCAGCATCATGGTAAAATGTAATGAATCCATCTGCATTGTAAGTAGCTAGAGTTAACAAAATAACCTTCATCTTATCTTCACAGCTTCTGTCATACAGATGTTGTCATCTGACATAATAGAAATTTGTTTCACTAAATGTTTCATTAGCAGAAGAGCGTCGCATCCAAGTTTCATGAACATGCCAAACACGCTGTTTCCCGTCTCCTCAGAATCCACTGCACACAGATCAAATGATGCATCCATTATCTCCTTTTGCTGTTTTGGACAACAGCTGTAACCATTCCACAAATGTTATTTGTTATCATCAATCCATCTCCTTAGGGCATGTCATGGAACACAGTACGATACATGATCGGAGAGATTCAATACGGAGGCCGCGTGACTGATGACTACGACAAACGGCTCCTCAACACCTTTGCCAAGGTGTGGTTCAGCGAGGACATGTTCGGACCTGCCTTCAACTTCTACAAGGGCTACAGCATCCCAAAATGCTCCAGTGTTGACCAGTATCTGACATACATCCAGGTGAGTCATATCCAGATGGACGATGGTTGACTGTGCACACTTGGCTTCTCCAAATAACACAACAGATGACATGTGGCTGAAAAATGGTCACTGTCAGTCTCTGATAAAGGAAGCTCTCAGTAGGCTTTCACGTGCGTTTGCGTATTTTTACCCTGTACTATAGGAGGCTACAGTACATGTGTTGAAATGCTGCACTTGTCGTGATGTTGCCATATCAGTTTTTTACTACGCTGTCAGCGCTCAGTGACATCACAAATAGTGAAAAGCTATGACGATGTGATGGTTCTGTAGGACGCTGACACACTACGCTCGTCACATCTAGATCCAGACTGTCATGTATGATTTTAAACAGAATGCAAGAAAGCTCATTTTATTACAGATTATGTATGATTTGTGCTTGTGCGCTTAACTGGTGTGTGTGAGCGCGTGTGTGTGTGTGCGCGCGTGTGTGTCTGGGGGCAGTTCCTGAGCTAGTTTCATTAAAGCTGGTTTCATTATGATGGATGCTCAGGGCTGCCAGGCTCAGCAAGCTTATTCCTCTGCACCCCCTCTCAAATAGAGAATGACAAACACAGCCTTGGAGAACACACACACACACACAACATTCAAACACACAAATACACACACGCTCGTACTTAATCCACATAGACAAACTACATAACAGAACACAATGTGTGTGTGTCCACCCATCTGTGTATTTAAATCAAATTCAGACTGACAGGAACAAAGCTAAAATTCCCGAAGAGGAAATAAATGACCACAGCGAGGGACAAAGGATATTCTGTCCAGCACCCAGAGAGACTCTCTTCATCACCTGCCATTTTTCTTTTTCTATTAGCTGGGCTCACTGCTGATGTTTGACTCGATTTGAATGCACTGTGTGATGGATGTTTGAGTGATTAACTTGCCGATGACGCCATAAATGACAAACATCTTTATTTTCCCATTATAAACTCTGAGCTCCTCTCTATCAACGAAGACATATTGCATCTCTCTTGCCTTTGCTTCCATGACAGTATCGATCGTAATGAAGCTTTGTGCAGCCATTACAAAGTAAGTTTGAATTTTTCAGCTTCATAAGGAACCTCATTAGTCACACTGCAGCAACAGATGGTCCGAGACACTGACTGCAAGATGTCTTTGAACCAATTAAAGCAACACAGCTTCAACTCTGCACCTTTTGATAGGCAGATTTTTCCACATCAGCTAACTTCTTGAGTCACTTTTGAAAGTCAGACATCCTTATTGGAATATCTTTGGCCCTGATTTTAATCCTAAAACCTAGATTTTACCCCAATTAAAATGTTATGAATGACAGCCAGATAATTGCTTTTACGTCCACGGTTGTCTGATATACATAAACCATAATGGCGAAGCAATATTCTTTTTTTCCCCCCAAAAAATTGCTTAATCGCCTGACCTTGTGAAGACATAATTACTCTTAATATCAGTGAGGGCATACTTACATATTGTTATATTATTTATACAAAGCCAGCTTGAAAATACAGAGCTCCTATCAGAGAGCGCAGGGTCACTGTGTAAACTTCTTTGTTCATTAGAGATAACACTAACAAATCAAGTTGTGTGCAGCATTTATTAGATAGTTGTAGTGGAGAGATGACAGCTCACAAGGCAGAGAGTGATGTTACAAAGGTCCCCAGTAATTGGCGCAGCCAGTAACTATGTGCATTCAAGTCGGCACAGTCTCTGTGATGGTAAGAATTCAGAACACACATTTTTCCCATCAGAGCAACAAAGTATTCTCGTGTTAAAGGCTTTCTACCATAGACATCACATATAGCCACATAAGTGGCACAGCTATTCATCACCATAGAGATGGTAGCTCAGTTCCCTGCAGTAGGACCTTTGGCTGTTCTTGTCACTGCACTGGCAATTTGTACTAGTTTGTCAGATGTGTGCACCCCTGAACTGGGTAGGATGCATGAATCTCCCACGTGTTAGACTCTCACAGCAGAGCTCTTCACTGGAGGGTGAAAAGAAGACACTTGCCTGTCTACACTTTACCCTGACCAACAGTGGCTTAGCAGTGAGAAAATATGCAGTGCAAGGAAATTAGTATTTGAAACTGAGGAGAAAAGGGGCAACCAACCTTCAAATGAAAAAAAAGGTAGCACATAAAAATCTATTCCACATTGTTAGACGCTGTTTCACCCATAAGCTTTGTCAGCCTGTTTCTGCCAGCTCACTTTGAGGTGGTACACGGCTCCACAGGGACACTAGAGTCCTCTCACAGCAGTTGTGAAAGTCAAGGGAATGCATATCGCCTCAATTTTGTTTTTACCAAATGATCTGTGAAGCAAAGGAACTCTCTGGTTCAATATCTGTTGCTGTCTTTCTTTTATAGGGTCTGCCAGCCTGTGACACTCCAGAGGTGTTTGGGCTCCACCCAAACGCTGACATAACCTACCAGAGTAAGCTGGCTAAGGACGTACTAGACACCATCCTCAGTATCCAGCCTAAAGACAGCTCGTCAGGTGGAGGGGAAACCAGAGAGGCTGTGGTGTCCAGGCTAGCTGACGACATGCTGGAGAAACTGCCTCCTGACTATGTACCTTTTGAAGTAAGCCTGTGCATGTGTTCATGTGTGTACTGTACCCCGAACAGCCCGAGGTGAGCCTCCACTCACCATGCGTGCTGGTGTGGTACAGTACAGTCAGAGTCATGTGTGCGTTTGAGACCTTGATAGACCGAGAGAAGACTAGAAAGACAGATGGTGTGAATGTAGCTGCAGCTTGTTAGTCTTGTTTTATTTTGGGGTTTCTCTCCTTTTTTGTCACTTAAGGGAAAGTGAGGAGAGTCTTTTCTGAGGTGAGGCGCAAAGAACGTCATGGAAAACTTGTCACTGCATCTCACACCCTACATCTGCCACTTTCATTTCAAACCATCTGTCCGTCTATACAGAATATAAAAACAGTAAAAACTAGATTAGCAAAAAAAAAAATCAATTAAATGGACAGTCGTACAGAGTTCAGATGTGCACCGGAATGAAGGAAAATACAGAGATGTTAAAAAAAAGAAACAGTTAATTCAGACACTTGTTCTGCTCTGTTTCTAAGTAGTAGTAACTATAGAAACCTCACATCCTGTGCTCAGTTTGTACCTGAAGCATTTGAACATTTCGTAGCATTATCCAGATGAGAAAGAAAAAAGCTTATGCAACACTTCAAAAGTTCCAAATCAAATGGATGTTTATTTTAAGCTTCTATGCAGAGTGGAGGTGTACTGTACTGTGAGTCCAGGTACATTTCCAGCCCATGAACGTATCTTTCTGTAGCTACATAGCAATTGTGTGTGTGTGTGTGTGTGTGCACTCGTGTCTTCACTCTATGAATTATACATGCTTCACATCCATTCAAGTTTCTTCTCATTTGATTTAATGAAATGTAACCAGGTTAGAGAGCGCCTTCAGAAGATGGGTACTTTCCATCCCATGAACATCTTCTTGCGTCAGGAGATCGATCGGATGCAGAGGGTAATAGTTCTGGTCCGAAACACCTTGACAGACCTCAAGCTGGCCATCGATGGAACCATCATCATGAGCGAGAATTTGCGGGATGCCCTGGACTGCATGTACGATGCACGCATTCCTGCTAGATGGAAGAAGGTCGGTTGCGAGAATCGCCTTGAATTTATTTTTTTGTAAACTCAACTCCTTGATATTACTTCACAGTTTATGAGCTCTTTATGCCAGCAGCATATTCACTGACCAAGTGCAGTAATAAGTCTTTTATTCGCTTACTTTTGTTATTTTGTTCCATCAACTTCATCTAAAAAAACCTCCTCTACCAGGTGGTACAAACTGCCTATGGTATAAATACTAACACACCCCAGGGCTTTGAGCTCACAGTCCAGGCAGTCTGGCTAACAAATTGAACTAATATTAGCTAACAGCGGCTACAGTTCACAGCAGTTTTATTTACTGTCCATCAGGAAACCCTGTAAATTAACAACAATTGATGTGCAGCAGCTGGAGGACATCAAAAAACATTTTCTCCTTAAAATATGATCCAGTACCACTAAAATCAGTCAAATAGTTAAAAACAGGCGTGCAGGGTGCAGAGTGGAAATGAAAGAGCCAGATAACAAGCCACCATGGGAAACCACAAGGCACAAATGGATATTTCAGAGATCTTTTTGTTATTTATTGTCCCCAAATAAATAAAATGTTGACCTGTTTGTTTCCATTAACATTAGATATGTCTTGCTAGCTAAAAGGGTCATACGTATTGTTTAGCCCACACTGATGCTCCTTACCTTTTTATTGCTTATCTTTATTTTTAAAATTTTATCCAGAGCACACAAATCCATTTCTGTGATCAATGAAAATGACTCCTCTCCTAACAAAATTGCTGTACTATTAAAATTGAGAAAGGGGAGCCAGAGAAATAACAGGAGCGTGACTTTTCCCATATCTTCTTTTTGGAATTATTCACTTGGCATTCAAGCCGTGGTTTGACAAACATTATATCATTAGAATAATTTCAACTTGAATGGCTTCCTGGCTGGGATTCAGAGTTTGTCTACCTGCAGAGCAATCTCCTGTTGGCCCATTTGCCTGCACTCTATTGTGTTCTGCTGTATTCAGATCTTTTTCTACTCTATTGCTCTGAATCCTCTGTTTTTTCTCTTGCCACGCGGTGATCCATGGTCCAGTTTTTTCACGTCTCCCTGTTGTCTCCCCGTCTGATCCATCTGGATGGCAGTTTTCTGTGTGTCATCCTAATGTTTTGTTCTTGCTGTTGTTTGTCTTTGTTTTTCAGGCGTCGTGGGCTTCCAGCACCCTGGGGTTCTGGTTCACCGAGCTGCTTGAGAGGAACCGGCAGTTCCAGGCTTGGATCTTTGAAGGGCGGCCCAACTGCTTCTGGATGACAGGCTTCTTCAACCCGCAGGGCTTCCTAACAGCCATGAGACAGGTACACACGACATCAGGCTACCTGCCTACTTACCCACTGCCGGGGAGGAGACCAGATGGCACACAGAGGAACGAGCAGGCACACGGCCACATTCTCACACACACACACACACTTTGGCAGGCAATTCACAGCACACACACGTTTCTCTTTGTTTGCTAATTAATTCCAATTTATATTAATGTGAGGGGAGTGAATACCACAGTGGAATGTAATCTGAATGTTTAACCCTGCTTGATCCAGATCTTAAGTCATGTCCCTCTTGTCAGGGTTCATTTTTATTTATTATAATTATCTCTCTATATTACGTAATCAAGAGATGCATCTAGATTCACATTAAACATAAAAAAGTAGTGAAAATGAATATACATGTCATATGAATTTTAGAGCTCGCACTCACAATTACTAAATATTTATTGTAACATGATGCACAGCGAGTGCATTTGCGTTTGCTTTTTCCAATCAAAGCATTTTCTGAGCTGTTACAAGAGGACGTTATTGACTGTAAACTACACTCCACAGAAATATAAATATAATACATATTGGCTGGTACTCGATATCATTGGGATATCAGGGTAAACCAGAGGAGGGTCATAATTTTGTCCTCTTTGGGGGAAAAAAAATTGGTATCTGTCTAATAAACATTTTGTGTGCTTTTCTTCCACTTCAACCAACCAACTTAAACCAACCTGGTTCCTTTCTCTTGGTTTTGGTGGGGGAAAAACAAGAAGTTAATAATACTGTTACATACATACTGTATTTTCTCCCACAAAGTCTGAATGTTTGCACTTGACTTTGTATCCTCTTTCCTGCTATTTCTGAACGCCTGCTTCTATCCCACATCTCTTTACTACAGAGGTTACTTACTTGTTAGTCCCTTTGTTTGATAGAGAATCTTTAAAACTCTTCCATTTCCATGATGACTGATGGTCCTGAGATAATATTTCAAACTGAATTTGGTGATGATCCAAATCTGACATGTGCTCGTAATATAAAGTATTGATAAAAATGAGCATGGGACCTGAGGGCTGAGGTATGTTTTCATGGCCAACAAATCAGTTTGCTTTGCATTAGGCAGTGGCTGAAATATCAAATCAAACTGGTGATGGGTTTGTTTATCCAACTGACTTCTAGTTTTATTTATTTATTTGCTGTGCAGGGATTTGCTGGACTACTGTATTATTTTCTAAATATAGCCATCATTTTCTCTCACTGAGTGTGTACGCTGCCATTTCGGGAGAGACACTGCAGCTTTTGTTGGACATCACGTGTATCTGTCCTTGTCATCTGTTATCAATCCCAATCTGTTCAATTTTCCCCAATCAGATTTTTGGCAGTTTTTTTCCCTCTTTCAAAATGAGAACAAAATGAATGAGGGAATACAATACTCACATTTCATTTATTTATTGTGCACTCTGCTCTTGCTCTTTTTGAGCCATATTGGATTCATTTTCCGTCTGTTGGCACAGCATCTCGATGGAGTGCACTTTTCCACCCTACACGGTGCTTTTTTTATTGTGCCTCTATTAGAGCCCTGTTATCAAAATTGATTTCTTGTTGGGAAGAAATTGCCAAATGCTCCGCTCTGTCATACTGCTCACGTCACTGCCTCAACCTCCCGCGCTTGTAGGAGATCACGCGGGCCAACAAAGGCTGGGCTCTGGATCGCATGGTGCTGTGTAACGAGGTGACCAGGTGGATGAAGGATGACATCACCCAGCCCCCTGCGGAGGGAGTGTATGTCTACGGCCTCTACCTGGAGGGAGCCGGCTGGGACCGCCGCAGCTGCAAGCTCGTGGACTCCAAGCCCAAAGTCCTCTTCGAGATGATGCCCGTGATCAGGATGTACGCCGAGAACAATGGTGAGATTTCCTGTTTGAGTTCCACGAGATGGAGGGAGGCTTTCTGAGGTTCCTTTGCATTTGCAAAGTCAATAAAAAACCAACAGAGTGGATTTTGAAGCTGTGTCTGAATTGAGAACTCTAATCTGACAATGCAAACGCTTTAATCCTGTCTTTTCCTATCAGGATCCATCTTACCAGGCGGTGCCGTTCTCAATCTTCTTCCCTCCTTAACATTTGCATCCCACACAGTCATTCAGAATGGATGGATGTAACATTTAAATGTCAAGCAGACTAAGTGCTATTTATTTTGTCTGGGAATAGATTAACAGCAGTATGTGGCATAGTGTTTATTCTGGATAAGACCAGCCTATATTCAGGCAGGCAGCAGACTCCGATGAACGCCTGCAAGCAAGGCTGCCTGGGAAATGAATTAATGATCCAATGATACGCATAATGCAGTTTGTTTACACCATGTGCCCTCCCAGCTTTTCCCACAAGAAGGCTGCCTGCTGGCTTTGAGTGTGTGTGTGTGTGTGTGGAGGGATGTTGCTGTGGACAAGTGGCTCTATCTACAGTATGAGCATGTGTGACATGCATGAGTGTGTGTAGGTACGTCTGAGCATTTAGAAACGCACTCTACTTAACTGTGACTTCCCTCGAAGAGATTAGTCTCATCCGTGCGTATGTGCTCTCTGAAGGCCGACTCGACGAGGGCTGTTTGTTTACTCATGAAAAGGGTTGTTAGTTTGTGCTGATGGGGGCTGTTGAAGAACACTAAAGTAGCACTCCAGCGCTGCCTAAAAACCAAAGAACAGTGAGGCGGTGTTGTGGGAGTAGGAGGAAATGAGTGTTCTGTGTTTGTGAATGATTTAAGGAGAGTGACTTCAGAAAAACAGATGTGTTGCTGAAACACAGCTGGGTGTGGCATCTCAACACCGATTTAAATATTTCATTGACTTGAAATAGTTCAATTCACTATGAAGCTGCTGAGTTACGACCTTGATTAAGAGACAGCTGTTACTCAGTCTTCAGTGACTATCATCTTTTTTTGGTCTGTGTTGCAGGTGTGAAGGATTCCCGCCTCTATTCCTGTCCGATCTACAAGAAGCCAGTGAGGATGGACATGAATTACATTGCAGCTGTAGACCTGAAGACTTCACATCCTCCAGAATACTGGATCCTGCGAGGTGTGGCACTCCTCTGCGATGTCAAATGATTGCCTCATCTTTGAGAAAAAGGAAGTTAATAGCTGTTATTAACTTCCCATCAGTCACATGCCCTGTGTCCTCGAGTATGCAGGATAAACAGCAGTCACCATGGCTACCCCCCCCTTTCTGCTCCCACAATGCTGGAAACTGTGACGGGGTAGGGGCACCAGTGGTAAAACATGTGGTTCAAGATGATGGGACAGTCTCTGGAAACACCGCCCTGTCTCTTATTTCACAGTTTTGGATAGAAGCGCGTATGACAGTAACAGCAAACTTTACAGACACTCCTGCAGTATAATCCAGTCCAGAGAATTTGTCAGCTGCACTGTGTAACAAATGTCAGGGCTTCAGGTCATATCATGTATTTAGTTCAGAAGATTAGACCTATGCATGTCTGATGCCTCAGATTCTTGTAATTTCAGTATTTTTTAAAGCTTGGTTTTCATCTATAGTCTTCTGCAGTGCTTATATCATATAATCATAACAGAAATTATTTTTAGATGATGAAATTCTTTTTTATTAGAGGCCCTATAAGTTTTTTTTAAATTATTCACATTAGTTGGGCCAGTAATCGTCTAATCACCATCTTCAGTGAGCCAACCCTGGTTGTACTTCTAAGACTGAGATTTCACTGAAGTTTTAGTGTCTTAAAATGGAAACAGCAGTGAAAGCAGACGGCACTGTGCAAACTGTGCTGCTTCACTGGATGATTCAGCTCTGGCCCTGATAAATGGAGACATATTGTATTGGTCCATCTGCTCAGCAGGGACATTACTCAGTGTCAAGTATGCACCACACATTTAGGTTGTTTGAATTTAGTGTATGGGGATGTTTTCATCATCCTGCCTTTTAATGTAAATGAAGTGCACATCCCACATCACCTGTCATACTGCCGTGCCTTTTTAAAAAGAATAATGATACACAGTAAAACTGAAATACATAGAAATTTTAATGAAGTTTTTACAAAAAAACAATGGCATCAAAACATCAAAACACTTTTTTGGTAGTATTTTCTTTTGTTACAAAACCACCGTACCGCACGCACTCTAAAGCTACCCTGTACATGGATCAGGCTCGGGTTTCCCAAATTAAAATCTTCACACTAAATCATCTTTATCCTTTTGTTAGCAGTAGTTTTACTCAAAGCTGATCCCCTCAGCCTCGTCTGAACAGCAACATCTGATGTTCTGTTTTTAGTATGTATTGACACATCTCACACATGCCATAAGTATTTAGTCGATCAAGAAAAAGATGATTGAAGTGCAAAGATTGTTGAGAAACTTGGCCCAGCATGAATATCACAATATATTCATACACTTTTTTTAATGCTCCTCCTTGTATGGACCGCCTGTAAAATACATCCAAGACTTCGTGCTTCTAACAAGGTTGATGGAGTTATGTACACATATGTACATAACTGTCTCCTTGTTGGCTGGCTGTGTTTTTTTTAAGGACCAGCTTTTGCAACAGTGGTCATGCAGTTTCCCTTTTAACATCAGACCTTCCATCTGTGGCCTTTTGTATGACTGCAAGTCTGGTTAAGTTGGGGGCACAGGTCTGTATATCCATAACACCTTTGTGTCTGTTTTTAATTGTTCACCAATGTTCACTGAAATTCATGGATGCTCTGTCCTTGTCCTTGATGTGACAATTGTTTGAGATGGATAGCATTGGTTGGAAAAGTTGTTTTTTTTCTTCTGGCAAGCGTGGAGTATGGAATCAGAATACTAATTTAGATCATTTCAGATTCTTTCTGACTGAACGTGCGACTGTGGCTTTTCTGGATCCAACATTCAAATGACAATATATTTCAGGGGTTATTGCCTGCTTGCTGTACATGCTACACTTACAGGTACATAAGTGACAAAATGTATAATACAGCTGTGGCATAGGTAACTTGCAATGCAACATTAAAATCAGATCTGATTCCTTTGTGCCTCACACTTGTATTCTGTTACAACAGCGTCAAGAAGATCAAATCTCCTCCATCTGAAATGAAAGTCTGTTCTTTGTGCCGGTGTAAATGCAGCATATTCAGAACCAGTCTTACGGCATTACATTCCCTTGGGACAGTGAGCGGGTCATCTCTGTGTGCACAAAGTAAGTCTTGAGATCTCCTTTGCCCTTGACGTTGATGATGCCTCTACAAGAGCACATGTAGCCCAGGGACAGGAGGATGTGACGCGTCTCCTCTGTCACCTAAAGAAAGAACCAGATAGTTAAAGTCTATTTTGCTTATCTTACTGTACATGACTGAATTAAATTCCTGCTGGTAACAATATTCAGCTCTGCAAAGGAACACATTTTCACAAGCTGAGGAAAAAAATGCTGACCACTGGCTGATAAGTAACACACTTATATTACTTAACTTACTGCTGCACTGCATCATCAGAGTATCTTGAAAAAAAGTGGATATGAAGTCCAACCCCTAACCTACAGTAAAGATTAATTCCATGCAAAACTGCTAAAATACGCGTGAGGTAGAGCTGCTATCACAGGTGCCACTATCGTAATTTCTAATCCTACCATTAAAGATTCCAAGAGATAAAAGGAACATCATTCATCACAGCTTGTGCATCAAATTCAATTTGTAAACTGAAGACTTTACACAGCTGTGTACAGACTACTGCAGCTGCCAGAGCTGGATTTCTCAATTGAATGAAAATGGCCTGTGTGGGTTTTAAAATTAGGAATCATAAACGTGCAACCTTGGAATAACTCTCTGCATATCTTAAAATATCAACAGGCAATCTTGGAATGCAATTGAAAGCAGATGGCTCTATCAGATGTGTACAGGCTGCAAAGTGTAATACAGCTCTCTGAAGACTGAATGATTCCCACAGACACGTTCCAAGCAGGTGAAAAAAACATTCTATCTTATCAGAGCTCTGGCAGGGTGCGGATGTAAGATTTGACGACGGTGAGATGATGTGATGGCCTTACTGTCATCAACGGCACAAGGAAAGTTTTATCTCCCAAACATCTGCACTGACATTTAAAATGTCTACATATAAAAATGGAGCTGTACCGCTGCTTTGAAAGAAACTTCAAACACAGTGTGGTGTTTGACAGATGTAAGAATGAGATATTCAAACTGTTTTTTTTTCTTGAATGCATCACAGAAAATGGTCGAGGATGGAGTTATTCTCTGGTTCCATTTTCATAAAATCCCATGAAAAAAAACACAAAAAAGTGTTAGTGTGCTTCAGCCCATTCAAGCCAAAAGCTGATCATAAATATGTTGGTGTTTTTAAATAAATCTACTCAATGAAACTGCAGTTTGCAGCTGGAGATCATTCAAACAGGAATTTGTTGGGAACTGTTAATACTGTTAATTAATAGACACTTACACTGACGATAATGAACATGTCACTCAGGGCAGCAGTGTGTTATTGGTGTTAATAGTTTTAGCTCTGGCACAGGGGAAAACACTATACCCAATATAAGAATATCACTGGACGTATCCTTTGATTACCTGTATTTTTCCAAGGACGCCGGTGCTGTCCATCCTGCTGGCTACATTCACTGTGTTCCCCCAAATATCATACTGTGGTTTCTGTGCTCCGATGACTCCGGCTATAACTGGACCATGATTAATACCTACAAATGACCCCAAGCAGTCAGTTAACATCTCACATGTATCTGTGCCAGAGATTTCAGTACACAGGACATAGTGGTATTTTGTGCACAATTTAAATAATTTTCTTACATTCCAAAGAAACATTTATTTTAAATAAAATCAAGAAACTGCAAGCACATTATACAAAACTGTCATTTGTTTCAATTCTGATGTCCCACTTGAATCATGTATGTATTAAAATCAATTTTTGATATCACTGATTAATTATTGAGTGCAGCTCCGCGAGGCCTTCAGTAGGAGACCTGCTGTTTTCAGAATAAACCAAGCTTTTCACAGGATTTCATCAGAACATGAGATGAAGTGGAAGCTAAATGCACCTGAACTCTCCCTGCACCTCTAAGCAGACTCTGGGGCTTTTCACAGCACTGACATGACACTGGGCCTCTTCTCATTGCCTCCTGACTCAATTTCCAGATTGCTGGAAATCGCAATCTAAACAAGTGTGTGCAGGCAGCACACCCAGGCACACTGCCACTGGTTTTGTCCGGTCCCAGCGGGTGAGGACTTGTGTCCTTCTCTGATGGAGCGTTTCAGGCCCGTCTGGAAGCAGCAGGGATGTACAGTCGCATACACGCACACTGCTGAGTTAATGGAGCATCCCATGCTGCGATCTTTGCAGACAGGTTGAAGGTATTGAACTCTGACTCTTACCGCACGCAGGGAGCGGGGACCTGCCTGCCTGCTTTCCTCTTCAATTCTCCTCCGTCCCTTTCTCTCCGCTCTTATGTTGCCGTGACTATAGCAAGGTTTTACTGCAAAACACTTTAGTTTGAGCTCTTTACAGTTCTCGTCATTTAGACACATCTCACTCTGTTTCTATCAACACAGCTGCTTCTATATTCAAGTTAACTATTTTTAGCAAACCCTGTCCTATATACCAAGACTCCACTTATGCCATTCAGAATAATTAAATATGTTTTCAGCCAATAGAAGAAAAACCCCATGTCAGGGATACTGTGCTCTTATTTTTCAGCGCATTTATCTGCTGTATTCTGACAACAACAAAGTCGCCTCACTGCTGCTGAATTCTATTATATTTGGAGAACTTCACATTTTCTATTGTCACCATGTGCTTAATAACATTGACAATCCAACAGCTAAACAACAAAATGCAGTTTTGTTGAATGTGCTCTCACAGCTCTTTGCTTTTAAATGAGGCTTTCTCGTGTAACTCACCGACTCTGAGTTTGAAGTCATTGAAGGAGTGTTTGTTTATGACATCCAGCTTCCCAACCAAGGCGAATGCGAACTCTACCATGGTCCCTATGTGCATATACTGCCTATCATGCTCCTGGGAGACAGAGAAGAACACAGTCAGTTACACATCTATCTCCAGTTAAATGTGGTATCTGTTTAATGCGTGTGCAATCAGCCTACCTGTAATGTGTACTCAGGCCCAGGTGATGCGTTTAGCCCAGTAGCAGCCATGTAAGTGCTACCGATGGTCTTGATTTTTTCCACGCCGCTGAATTTAGGCTTGGACAGCAGCTACGCACACACAAACACAATCCACACAACAGCTAAAACAAATGGGACTTCATGGGAGAGGCAGCACTCGCTCATGCTGTCATTTTTAAAGGATGCGTGTATAACCATATACATATGGATGCATCTTTGTACACCAACATTGCATTATTTATATCGTTTATGAATTTGTAACAAGGTTCGCTCTTTTAACTGCCAGTGAAAGCCTCTCAGAATACTCAGATACTGTGCAAGAGGTTGTAGGTTGCACAAGACACCAATTACAAACTACTAGGAGGATACCGAGCTTCGTTCCCGGCAGTGACGGCGCACGTGTACAGGATATTGTGAACGGGTGGAAGAGCGAAGGTTATTTACCTCATCAAAATCAGCAATGATTTCGTTAAGCAGCCTGAGGCACTCTAATCCTTCTTTGTTGACATCAGATTCGGTGTAGAACTCTTTAAAGTCTGGGATGGAGGCAAACATGACGCACACCAGGTCATAGGACTGGTGATACAGATCCTGCGAGACGAAAAGCGGGAGACAAAATACAGACGTTAGTTCGGACAGCTGCAAAGCAATGTTATAAAAATAATAAACCACAGGACGAGATCCAGATGACAAGATTCTGACGTATTACGTCAATCTAATCAGGATTTGGGTTGCGCAACAGTTTTCTGTGTGTATTTAAGCTGAAAGATACTTGAGAATATCCTTCAATAAGAGAAACATTACGGGACCACAGAGGCAGGAAAAACGCAAGTGATAAACCAGACACACAAATGATGATGAGAGGAGGCAAATCACCCAAACGACCATCCAGTGACTCTAAAATCCATTAGAGCAGCAACTTACTCCTGGATCCTGTTCAAGAGCAGGAATGAAGTCAAATGCTGACTCTTCATTCAGAGTTTTTGCAGCAGAAGCAGCACTCATATTTAAACCCCCACGACCTCTGTGTCCTTTAAACGTCAGAATTCTTCAATTTTACTCCTCAGAGTTGACAGTGAGAGAAGGACTCGCGATCAAACAGGATTTAGAATGACAAGTCAACAAATTCACCTACTCTGTCTCCCAATATTTCTCATCATTATAGATAATAATTAATCATTCCAATGCTACATTACAAGTGCCAGTTTTATTTAAAATGTTGAATTTATAATTTGAATACTGTTGTAAATTCTGGTTTAGAATATTCTGCATTAAATCTTCAATTGTACATCTTATTACCTAAATATGAAACATCACTGAAATACCTAGTGTGTGTCTTCTAATATCAATACCCAGCCTGGTTTTCAAGAGGATTAAAAATCTACATAATTAGTAGCAAAGGAGTAGTATGTACATATTTCAGATCTAATGTATTGACTTGCCACATTAATTATCTTTGAGGTAAGCTGCTTTTGCCATGCCTCATCAGAGCTAATGAATGAATGTAATGGATCTTGGCATATAGCCACTGGTACTGCAAGACCTCTGTGAAACCACAATACATCCGCCCTGGAGCAAAGCAGAACTTCCATGCTGATCTATAACGCAAAGAAAACACAATCACTGCCTACCTCATTCTTCCAGTTACGTGCCAGGAAATGTTCGGCAACGTGTGCAGGCAGGACGTTCTCCAGCAGGACCCTGTTGAGGTTCTCCATCGTTTCAATCTCCTCACACTCCTTCTTGAACTTGTTCTTCCACAGAAAGTCTAACCTACAGTAATATTCATTCTGTTACAAGAGGACACAGAGGTGAAGAGACTGAAGGTACAGCTGTACAGCTTGCTTCCATCAAGTCACAGAAAAAGTAGAAACAGCAACAAGCGTGAGGCTTAAAGAGAGAGGAAAGTGTAACTCTGAGAATAACAGGCCTCAGACAGAAACACAGTGGCTATGGTTAACTCAAAACATGACTGCTTTACCAGCACTACATTAACAAAACATTTCAAGGAACACAGGGTACGGCAAGACAGACAGGTGAGGAATGACTGTCTTTAGTGAGAATATTGGGAGTACAATAAATGTGACAACTCATTTTCTCCCACACGGTGTGAAGAGTTCAGGTGCTGGATGATGACGGCTCTATTTAAGCGTGTTCCTGAGCAGTACGCGTTGAACAGATTTGACAAAGCGGATGCATCAACCATGGAGTAACATGTTTGTGAGATGATCTGAGGGGAAAATGATCAAGCATAAAAAGTGATACGATAGGAAAATATAATTACTTGTGGACAAAGTGTGTCCACTTCAGAGCAGTGTGAGATTTAGCAGTATCAAAAGACAGCATCTGTTATTTTTGCTGACACTGAAATGAGGAGAGTTTGTGCATATCTAGATTTTATGGTTCTAAATCAAGCATTCGTGTAAATAGTGGTTTCCAATAGGAATTTATAGTATTTAACCCCATTATGTCTATTTAAATCATAAATAAATAATGCACAGAGCTCATATTTTCAGTGTACTCTGATGGTCTCCCTACAAGGTCACCATACTTTTAGTGTGCAGATGATTTATTCAGTAAATTAATCTGCTTAATCATTTTTCTTGACTAATAGATTGGTAGCTTGGTCCAGTGTCACAAAATTATTGATTATTATAAAATGACTGATTTCTTTTGTTGGGGCAACAGTAGCCCAGTCTGTACAAATCTATTCTCTTCGATAGAGAATTTGGAATTTTTAATATACTCAGTGTTAACAGTCAACAGCTAATTGATTATTAAACGAATCATTGCAGCTCTAGTTTAGCAGTGGCATAAGGTGCGTGCGGTAAAAGGTGGTGACTTTTCTCACATCTGTATATATCCACTCATGCAGTCAGCATGCTCTTTGCAGACACAGCTCAGTCCAAACAACAGCCATGGTGTTATTTTGGTATGCAGTAGAGCCCAGGGGATCAGCGGCATCCCATTTAATGATAAGCGCTGATATAAAACAGAAATATTACTCTGTGCATGTCTTCTCTCTGACATAGTGATGTGCCCTCATCCTGCATTCAAGTCAATTCTGCGTTATTTACTGTCTGTTAGCATGAGCTTATAGTACAATCAAAATGTCTTAAGCTGTTATTTTAAATACAAAAAAAATGATGTTCATAGCAAAGACTGTACTGTCTGTCCCAGTGCTGTATCACTCCCCAGTAGAGTAAGTAGCCTGCAGTGTAGCATAACCCTGCAACAGCTGAACTAAGAAGTACACGGCTCTCCAGAAAGACCGGTCTCTGGCGTCCGCTTCTCCTGGCCAGTAAATCTACACTTCAATGACTTCAGACTGGCTGATGTAAATCATGAATGGAGGCCAGACAAACTGGTCTCATGATGCCTCCCCTGCCCAGTGTAGCGCAGCAGCTGAAAAGCTTTTCTGTCTCAACTGAGTTTATCAACTGTGCAGAGTTGATTTCCATCCAGAAGATGGATGGGAGCTTCTATTTTCCCCCAAGCTCTGAGGTAATAAAGGTGTGTATACTGCATATATGGGAAGAGAAAGAAACAGTAGTGCCAGGAGTCCAATTGTGTCTGAATCTACATTAAATATCTTAACCTAGCACATGTGGCACAGAAGAAAAATACTGGACAGTGATCCCACTGACCTGCATGCAGTGCCCAGCTGCAGTGTTTCATGCACGCCTGGACATGGCATGGTGTTCATGCATGGGAGACCATTAAGAGTTAAAGAGGCAACAGGATCATGGTCCCTCAACAGGAGGGATGTGAGAGCACGAGTGTTTCACAATTCAGTCTACATCTTTCACAGACCAATGGACGGTTAGCAGCCACAAAGACCAAAGCCCATGGGAATACAGCCACCACCCCCAAAAAAAGGAAAAAATACGCCAAAAAACCAACTCTGAATCAAGAAGGTGTCGTACAAAACAGCAAATAGAGTGCAATGCTGATGTAAAGCACAAAAGCACAAGACAGATGATAATGTCATTCAAGCCATTATAGTGTGGACTTACCTGTCTGGCAAGCACAAGCAGTGTGATGAAGAAGATAAAGAGGGAGATAGAGCCCATACTCTTCAGGTCTTTGAGAACTCCTGGTCTTGAAGGGCAGAGAAAAAAAAAGGAAGGATGTGTTTGTGGAGAAAAGATAAAGACCAAGATAAGAGTGAAAAGTGACCAAAAAAAACAACATAAAAAGAAATCAATGCTATTTGCATTGCAGTGGATAAGCCTCCCTGCTGAGGTGCATTACTGAAGATTTCTCAAGAAGCACAACCAGCCCCCCCCCACACACACACAAAAAAAACCAGAATGTTCACGATCTGCAAAGATTCCACTTAAAGCTCCTGTTCTACCATCATAAGCCTAGATATAGGATGCCTGTCCATAGTGTTGGGCCATGGACAGGATAGAGATAGAGAGAACTGACCAAGCTACTGCTATTGTGTGTCTTGACGGTCACTGTCAAAAAGAAATGAAAATAGCTCCTATTATAATATTTGGATCTACAATGAAACACTGTCCTCATAGCAGTGAAGTCTGGCTGTTCCTATTTAAGTTCTGAATGTGTGAGAGGACTCACACAGGACTGTTGCATTATAATTTCTGCGAGCACATTTTGTACTTTAATGGACTCTTGCTCTAATCTAGGGCAGAGCTCCGGCGACAACTGAGGAAAAAAGGACCCGCGAGTTCTGCACTCGCCTGGTTCATTATCTAAATCAATCCTTTACAGAGTCAATGCCAATGAGGACAGACGGTTTTCACATGATGACACATAAGAAATGGAAAGCACGCTAACAGGAAAACAGGATTCCATTTTGTTTCCGATGAAAATTCTTAATATTTTTTTCAACTGCAGAAAAGACCAAAGCTTTTCAGTTTATCAATTCTGTATTAAACCCTCTTATTTTGCACTACTGCTGACCAAAGCTGTAATGTATTGGCTTAGAATAAAATGCCTTAAAAATCACAATGTGCTATTTAATTAGCTTTGGACAGGAAAGCCAAGAACTAAAAAAAACAAAACATAAAACAAGGCTCAAACTGATGACTTGACCCGACTCCGGTGACACATTTTGGAGTCTACTGACAATACATGAGTGATTACTGTAGGCTACAGGGATTTGTGCTTTGGATATTACATCCAACATCAGAAAATCTCTTTATATTCCAAAACCACAGTGGATGCTGTCATAATGTCTAAATGCTTATTTCATTATTCGCCCTGTATGGAGCAACTCCAAGATTAGTGTCTAAATGATGTCATCACTACAGTCTCGGCTGAAAAAAATGCTGAATCACAAAAAATGCAGCATCACTGAAAAAGTGGAGTATATAAGGAGAACAGTAGAACTTTAGTACATATAAAATCAGCAACTACACAATATTTTGGGACATATTTTCATTGCCGTCTTACCTAATGTTAGATGAGATGGATTCCAGTTTTGTCTCTGCGAATCCAGCACAGACTAGTGCATAAATTTAGTGTTTAACTGGTTATGAAACAGAATCAACTGCTATTACATTACTTTATTAAAGTCCATTGTCTTTCCACTAAATGCTATATAAAAATGCATGGACTTTGTTTAGAGCACATGAAAATTTCAGGCACATTAAACGTTAATGTTTTATAAGTTAGATAAGAGATTTGTGGGTTGTTCAAAGTCTTACTTAAGATATCACTTGGACTCATCCTTGATCATAAGATGTGACTGACACTGGCTTGCAGAGAAGAGAGACTAAGTGAATTTATGTATTTTGCCAGTCTAGGTGTTAAAGCTCATGAGTCACTCACAGTTTTCACCCAGGTTCAAACTGGGTCACTTCCTCTCATTCCACTCTGGCTTGTTGGCACAAAGCTGAATGGCGAGCATTCTCATCAGATTATCTTTAGAATCCTCTCCAGTCAGGTTTTGTGTTATGTCAGATGTTTCCTGGATCATCTGGATATCCATGATGGCAGGCTACCAACGAATCCCAAAACCGGGATTACAACCCAACTAAACCAACCATCCAAGGTGAGTGACAGGATATGAACTGAACTCCTTCCCCTCTGACATTAGACACATTGAACTCTTAAGAAGAAAGTCTAGAGTGTAGATATAAGTAAAACCTGAAAAGGGCTGTATTTATATTTTGTTCTGATTAATTTGAAAAATTGCAATTCAAATATTAGAAGAATAAAAAAAAAAAGAAGAATTTTCAGTCAGGCCAGCTGCGTAGGAAAGACTCTCTCCCTGAAACCCAACCAGGCACATCTCATTTTGGTCTGTCCTCCATGCCTCCATGACTCTAAACCTCACCAGGAACATTTCAGAAGTGGAGCATGTTTATTATTATTTATTAGAACCCTGTATTATTTAGCATTGCCGGGTAAATTAAGCAAGGATTGGTATACTGAAGCAATGTCTGGAAGCCATATACATATGTACTGGACACAATGTAATTTGTTCAAAGTGAGCTTAATGTGAGCTTAATGTTGTAATAATGGTCAAGCAACACTATATACAGTACAGCGAATCTGAAAATCCTATTCAAATTTAGGGAAAGGAAAACTAAGAAAAACAGAGTTTGTGGAGAAGATATTGCCATTGAAAGAATCTAGCGGAACTGTTTCTGGCAACTGCAAAAGATGCCCCATGAGTGCCTCCATTTAGAGCTCTTGCCTGACTGAAAGAACTCAAGGTAGACCATCTTTCTCTCATTGTGCCTTCACATATTCTGTCTCTTCATTTAGTAACTTCCTGTTGCTCCGTCAACACGGTATGACCGTGTAAATCCTTCCTTAATGCTTTCTTGAACAGTAGCTGTTTGTCACTGTGTACCTACCTGTCCAAGCTTTCAGTCTTGTACAGAAATCTGCTATATTCATCCAGGAGAGAGCCATGCGTTTGTAGTATAATGATGTTGTAAACCACCACAGCCGTCAACATGATAATCATCTTCAGCTCATAGTTTATCCTCAAGAACACAGAGCAAGAGATGAGGCCCAGTATGCAACTGTAAATTAAATACTAGACAGACAGAAAGAGAGACAGGCAGATTGGTTGATTTATTCAAACGTTAGCAAAAACAACAGTGAATGTATAGAGAATTGTGATAATAATGTTCATCTTCACTTACAGGAAGGTAAAAATTGTTTTTGCCTGTGTAGGTAATCAGTTGTCCATTAGGGTAAAACAGTGTTTCATTGGATGCATTATAAACAGGAACAGGAGGCAACAAATTGTCTTCCAAAAAGAACTGGAAGAAAACACAGAGTCAACAGAAATGAAGGGTTAGTCTCAATTTTAGGCCATGCTAAAAATAATATTTTCATTTAAATCCACCACAGACAAACCACACAATTCACATGCAAATTAAAACACTTTCCGGGCCTGCTTGCCTTGCAGGTAAGCATAAGAAAAGACAAACTAGTCCACATTATACATGCAGAAGGAAAATAGAGCCTTAGATAAGGGGCCAATAGTGACATCTATTCAATAATGTCCTTTAAACTGAACCTCCAGGATGAGGATTGGCTACCCCACTGAGCAAAGCCAAGTTAATTTGGTTTATCCGCCCAGAGCAACTGACCCACGTCAGGCCCAAAACAAGATTATAATCTCTGGAATCGATTTGTGTGAAGGTCTAAACCAGGGTCCTGACACCATGCTTTATCATGCAACTTCCCTACAAGCCTCAGGCTACAAGTTCACCTTTAACCAAGCTTTTTATTCTTGTCTGTTGTTCCTCTCTATTGAACTAAACAGATACATCTAAAAATTGATAGAGAAGAACAAAAACATTTAAACTGTTACAGTTCTCTTATCACTGCATGCAAATGGTATTTGTCACATTGATGCATATTCATGTTTGAAAAAGCCAAATGACGTACTGCTTGGCAAAACAGGGCAATGTAAAGTAGACACTTTTCTGTAGTTGATTCTGTGGTGAAATGGCCATTTGGTTTAAGGCTTAATAAACAAAAGAAATGAAATGCATAGAGATTTGCATAAATACTACATTAAAATGCTAGCACTTCCACTGCCCCCAACCATGCTGACTGAGGCATATTTAGCTGTGGAACTGTGGCACCTCATTTTTTTTAGCAGTTGCAAGAAATTAAGATTTGAGTTATTATATTAAGGGAAATCAGTAAGACAGCAGTATTGATGTAAGTTTGTTTGATGAATATGATCTTGAAAAAAAATCCAACATTTGCATCAGACCAATATATTTATCATTAAAATTACACTGCAGTTACAAATAAGGAGATGTCATCTCATTTTTCATTATTAGTGAAGCCTAATTGGTGTTACCCCTCTGTTACTCCAGTACCTGCACATAAAAGCTTACCATGTTGAAGACTGCCATTATGAGTATTAGAGCTGTGGTTGTCATGGTGAGAGTGATGCGGGGCCATGGCTTGTTGGCAATAATGACTGATGACCTCAGCAGCCACATCCAAGAAGTAGAGGTGCTTTTATTGCAGTGCTGCAGGAACACATACACACAACAGCACACAAAAACACAGAATGTATGAGATGATGTACATAGAATTGGGAGTTGAGATATTAAAGGCTGCAGACGGAATAAGAAGCACCAAAGAACACAACATGCGCACTAATAAAAATAAGTAAATGACACGTGAAGAATGCATACAGTATGCATACAGTATGAATAATTATTTCTGTTGTAAGAACAATTACTGTCAAATAAATGAAACAATACACAAGTTTAGACACTCAAGCACCTATTATTGATTAAAGTAACATTATATAACCTTGCTACCAAAAAATAACAGATTGAAAATAATTTGCAATGAGGTGAATGGTACCCTCTGTTATTTCCATTCTGCACTCTGTACATCTGCTCCTGCACAATTTAACTTTGTGCTCCAGTACGATCACTCATAAGAAATACGTAATGATTTACAGCACTAAGTCACACACTATCAACTATTTCACTTATATCAAATCTCGGAAATTTTAAGTTTACTGATGGACAGTAAACTGCTGGAAAATATGGCTGCTGTTAGTGAATGTAAGCTCAGTTTACACTGGTACCACAGGCAAAGAGGATGCTTTCAGGCCGCCCAGGGAAATGCTAATAGGGAGTGGAGCAGGTGTTGTGTCAGAGCCAGTGGGCAATGTAACCAGGGTTCATCAACCTCTATGGACATAATGTTAGGCGCATAAAGAATGAGAGCAGAAGCTATGAAGAGAAAAGAACCAAGCAAATAACAAATACGAGTAAATCTCAGACTGCTGGTGAGACCTTTGTGCAATTAAATGCTAAAAGAGACGCTGAGTTGTGTGTCTTGCTGTTGGTGTAGTACATAATATGAGCTGGCTGCTATGTCTTGTGTTGTTGCACTTGCTTCTGGCTGTTAGTAAAGTTGTTGACGTGCTAGTTTTTGATCATAAGTAATATAGTCAGAACAAATACACTTGTACGGCTGTCCATATTTATGACAGTGATATTGCACTCTGAAACTGGGGATGCTAAATCACACTAATACTTAAAATGCAACATTGCTTTAACCCTAATTGTCTGAGTAGTGCCAATACATTTTATACATAGTTATGCAAATGTGGACCCTCTCAACTTAATGGCACATGCTGCAATATTTAGATCCAACTATATACAATTAAATACAATATAATTCAAACTGAATAAACATTTTCATAGTTAAAGATGAACAGTTGAAGGTCAAATTTTCCATCTCCTGCTTCACAAATAAAACTCATTGAGCAGAGGGGTTTTTTTTGTTTTGTTTTTTTACATACTGTGCAATCATGCTTAATGTTATCAGAATGTGAAAGACCAGACACTATGGAATGATGATTTTAATATGTAATACTACATTTTCATTGGAGCAAACATAGGATCATCCAATGGAATGTTACACTCAATTACTTTTTCCTCTATGCAGCGCTGCCTTCAGCTGAATGGGTTTCATTCTGAGACAATGACAGTGAGAACCTAAATCATTTGCTTGATCATCTCAGAGCAATATCTGAGCCTCATTGAGGCTGAGTGGATGTGACATTTGAATAGCTCACTGCTGTACATTACAATATAATAAAGTGAGGATGGCAGACTGTATTATATGCCAGCGGGATTACCAGAAATGTAGAGCTAGTGGGACCCATCATTTTGTTTTGAAAACAAGCCACTGGCATGCAATCTTCACCACTAGTCCAGCAGTTCCTATAATAATATGTATGAAGAGAATGATACATATGCATGGGAATTAAAAGCCAATGTAAGAGAATCTGCCAGGACTGATTTAAGTAGAAGATGTCAAGTTACACAGCAGTCAGAAGCAGCAGGAAATGCAAGCCAGTTCATGAAATAACCATGTTTGACCTTTCTAAGGTACGCACCATCTATCCACTCTGAACAGTGACGAGGTTTCTCCAAGAAAAGCTACATGGGTCAATATTTTGTGACTGGGAATGGAAAGTGCATGCGCAGTGAAGCCAGCTGGTGTTGTTTTGCATAAGTATAAAAGTTCAGCTGACTGGCCAGTTACAGGTGTCTAATTTTTAGACGCTATCATTATACCATGAGAGAAAAACATGTATGAATACATCTTATCTGGATTTCAAGTCTGACCATCAATGAGCAAATCAGACCACATGATTGATTTTTGAAATGATCATTAATTATTTGAATGGAAAGATCTCAAAAACAGTCACACAACAAAATATGCTATATTTGAGATTGAAGAATCGTGATTGTTGCTCTCCTTGTGAAATGAGTCTGCAACAAAAGAATGTATGTGCTCTTGAAACTGCAAGACATTCAGCAGCAGCACAGTCACCAAGGAAAAGACAAACCTCTTAAACACAGTCTGATGTTTCTATTGTAACAGGATCCATGCACTCCAGGCTAATTCTAATAATGTTACGGAGGAGCACTAGAAAAAACTGTGATGGATGTCTGCAAATTCCACAAAAAGTAGATAAAGACATGAACTAAAACAAAGACCCAACAATGACAAAGTTGATAAAAGGCAGCTTGTCAATTTTTTCAAGTGTTTTGTTTTTGAGCCTTAAGCAGCATCCTTGGGGAGCACAGTTCATAGGAAAGCTACAGATTCTGACATGCTCTAACTAAATGATCAAACATTAGGTGGATTAGGTTTTATAGGCCTGCAGCATGCAGAGTTTTGTAGCACCTTTAATATTTTAAAAGCCTTTTTTTTCTTTTTCACAAACTGTCTTTTCATTTTCTGGTCTTTCATTGTAATTGCAAATGTAATAGAAGAAGAGAAGCCCTAGACTATCTTCCAGTGGCTAGATATAACTGCAGTGGTAATGTACAGACATGACTGCCTGCTCTTTCAAAGGATATTGTTAGCAACACACACCATAACAGTGGTGTGCACAGGCGCTCTAAGGGCAGGGGGGAAATTAAGGAAGACCACCTGTTTCACATGCAGGGTCTGGATTCAGAGCCACTTAGGTGAACAACAAGGGTACTTAATGGGGCGTAAAGCTGACCAGAGGGGCACTTGGACCACTCATGTGCCTTTGGTATGACATTAGGAGAAACATTAAGCACACAAGTGTATCATTAGAGATCACACAAATCCTGGTTTATTACAGAACACTAAAAAAACAATACTGTTTGCAGTAAATTGATTTACTCACCAGAAAGTGTCCAATGAAACATATGAAGAGGATCATAGAAAGGATAAGAAATGCCATTCCAAAGGATATTCCCAAGACAGTTGTCCTGAAAAAAAAGGACAATATGACTATTTATTTAGTTCATTGTTGTCAAGCTCAGTTTTAATTCAATGTCATCAGCCTTGCTCAGCTCAAAATGTCTTGTAAAGATACACAGAGACATAAGCAATGTTGATTTGCATAAGAATTCATATAAATTTACATTTTCTGCTGAGACCAGACATGCTTACAGTAATTGTTTTAATTCTGTTATTTTATGAACACATGCTTTTGTTTATCAAGTTGTTTGTGTAGTGCAGTCACCCATGATGTTTTAGCTGATAGACTTCTCCTAGAATAACAGGGACTTGAAGCAAAAATCAACAAAACTGTCAACAAAGTATTGTAAGAAAGTATATGTTTCTCTGTTTCTCTGTGTTGTTGACCATCCCTTCACTTCCCTGTTGTTTTTAAGAGTCTGTCTGTGGGGAGGGGGAATGCACGCTGAATGTTTTATTTACAACCATGAAAAGAAATCTAAACTGAGCTAAGAACTATGTTCTGTCTGTCTATCGATTTCCTCCACTCTCTTAGTACTAAGAACACACACCCGCACAAGCGCCCACTAAATTAGTCCGTCATTTCACCATTTAACAGTATAAATGCCTACCTGCTAAGCTGTCAGGTTTACAGTAATCATATATTTATTGTATCGTCATCAGTCATATATTTTTAATATTGAAAAGAGGTGACTGGTGTCCCAATCTAGGAAGCCTCCATGGATTAAAGTGAATCCTACAGCTAAACAAGTGGGCCTTTATGCTGATGTTGAAGCAAAATTAGGGGGTGTGTGAGCAGATGCAGTGCTGTCCATAGTACTGAACTGGAGTGGATGAATTGATGGACTGACACAGACAGACAGAACATGTCACTTGTCACAGTTTAGAGAGCAACACAAACAGCTGTTTCTCTAACCAATGATTTAGAGTCATTATTGTGAATGCTCTGATTAATAAATGTAAATTAATAATTCTTTGTTTGCGATGACAATTTTGTTGAGTTTTAACAGCACCTAGTTATCCATTGTGCTCCAGGTACAACATTCAGATCAGTCCATATTATTTAAGGAGAAGACTATCAGCTGAAACTGAAAGACTTGAAATTATTTCATTATCATGAAAAGACAAACATTTGTTATCAAGATAACAGGATAATTAACTTGTGGTAACAGAATTAAGAGAATAATTGCAAGCATGGTCATTCTTGGCTCCCGTAGTATTGCACACGAACACAGGGTTAATATTTATGTTAACAGTGATATTATTCCTATAGAATAAATGATAGTTTGAAATAAAGCATACATACTTTGGAAGGACAAGAATCTGCACTATAAAAATGCAGAAAAAGATCAAACACGCGCAGGTGATATAGTATTTGAAGGCCGGCAAAGTTGTTGCTCTGTACTAAGGAGAGAAAGAAGGTCAAGTGTCAACAAAAGGCTTTTAAAATAACAGATATTAAAGTTACTTCAAAAGCTCCTTACTCAGATGCCACAAGGCTAATTCATAAGATCTCAGGGTAAGCTAAGTATAGGCAAAGGAACAAGCAGTAACAATGTGTTCTGTAAATCTCTTTGAAATAACTACTTCAGTATGGCGATAGATGAGTGGTGGTGGATGCCAACATACTTGTACAGTCTTACCTCCTTCTCTAAGGATTTGTTGTGAAAGAATAACGAAATTCTTTGGATGTCCTCAGACTTAAGCCACTGCCTGAAAGCATAAAGACAGTAGTACAGATCAGATAAAAAGGAAAGTATAGACGCCGTTAAAAGCAAATTGGACATAAAAATACAAACAACTCAAGGTTCAAGTCCAGGTGCAGTATTCATTTAGAATATTTAACAGGAATCTAGAGAGGCAGGTATTCACATCTTCCATTACAGAAAGAAGATTTAATAATTAAAAATGATAAAATATAAATATTTGTGTTTTTTAAATGACCATGATTACTTTTGAGAATTTATCCCATCAAAGGTCCTTATCATTCTCTCGTTAAGTTCCTCTTCAAACCGTTTCTTCTGAGACTTTGTCCTTTAATTGGTTACAAGAAGAAAAAGAGAGAGAATATCTTTTAAGTTCATATATTAGTCACACACATGAAAGCCTCAAGCAGAAGCCTAGCCTTATTAAACATCTTGTCATCTGTCTCTGTACTGTTAAAGGATAGAGATAATCCTGGCAAAGAAAATTGTACTGGAGCTATAAAATGAGCAGCTTGCCTTTCTGATCTCCGCTGGAAGTGATACTGCCCCATCGGCACATCCTACACACAGAGCAACAGGAGAGAGATGGGTAACAAGCTACAACTGAACTTCCTCATCACTTAAATCACAACGTGTAGCACAAATTTACACACAGCAGTGTTGATCTTCCCATTCTCATTAGTCATGCTGTCTCTGTGGTGCAGGTTGGCAAAAGGCTTGGCTGCACCCCAGGACTCCAGGTAGCGGGTCATCCTGACTGAGGCTCGCATCTTGGCTCCGTCTAGAGTGTGTCTGGGACGGTAATGATGCTGTGGGCTCCACCGCTCCACCTGGACAAACACGGAAATTGTCATTTTATTTTATTTTGTACAATGTCTAATATTAATTTTACTATATGCAACATATGTGCTACGGTACCTTTGGGTTGATGACCAGATAAGTGACCACTCCATGTTCCTTCAGGTAGGGGTCTCTTTCTTGTCCTTCCCCATCTTCCACCTTATAGGCACCATTCAGGTGCTCCAGTGTCACTGATGTAATGTGGACTCGCCTGGCAATGAGCAGTTCAATCAATACATGGTTTTATATGAATATTAAAATGGTATATAAATAATAATAAATATTAAGATGATCGACAGTCACCAACCAGAAAAAAACAGATGCAGATAAAGTGTAATCAAGATTACTTTGCTCCATTATGCAAATGGTAACCAGTTCCGGTAACCGGTTCTTCCAGTTCACTCACCCTGGTACACCTCCTGCCTCCATATGATTGGCCAGTGTGACATCATGTGACCAAACATCATACTGCCATTTCTGGAGTCCAATCACTCCACACAGGACATTCCCAGAATGCACGCCCACACGCATGTTGATGTCAACCCCTGTGGCATCTCGCACTTTCCTGTCATGTAACAAAAGACAACTCTTATATATACTATACTAAACTCAATATGGCTCACCGATACCATATATCTGAACTCAAACACTGCAAAAAAAAAAAAAAAAAAAAAGAGATGGAAGTTTTCAGAGTAAACCAAGTCCATTAACAAATATGCTAATCCTGATTTAGCATTTTCCTCAATTAAACTTTAATGAGGCCTTTCTCTCTAAATGAATTTTGTCCAAGCCTCCACCACACATTTGATGCAGCTAAATTGGCAATCAAGAAAAAAAGTGTCTACACATCTTAGGGAATGGTTAGCAATTATTTATGGGAAAGGGATCTTTCAAAAGTTCAAAAAGTGTTTATAGGTATATCTAAATGAAATTGAGATGGTCAAAAGTAGCAGCTAAATTTTCCAGAGGTGCAATGAGACTCTTGAGTCTTCAGGGCATAGCATAATTAACACCCACTAAAACCAGCCTGAAGCAAAATTGTTGTACTGCGGGAGGCATTTCATTTGTTTGCTCAGTTTTCATATGGTTACACTATGATGAACAAGACACTGCTGTGTATGGTGTGTCATCATTTGTTTACAACCATTTAATTTCATGTCAGTTGTATTTATCATAATTTAACATCACTCGTGCCAAACATTCTAACAACAACATGCTTGTCTGATTAATTAAGAAGCAAGCAGCTCTGTCATGTACAGGTAACTGGCACTTACTTGATGGCCTCACACATGTCTAGACCCATTTTGACACAGTTCTTAGCATGGTTCGGCAGAGACTCCGGCAGGCCAGACACACAGTAGTAACAGTCGCCAAGGATTTTGATCCTCATACATTCATTTTCCTGAATATAAATATAAAAGAGATGGAACACAGACTCAACACAGGGTCAGATAAATGTCCCAAAAACAGGTGGTTTATACAAACTGGTCTGTAACATTCTGGGTGGATTTTACTCTTCACGAGATGTGACAGTGAGTCAGGGAATAGCACTTTGTTATGATGTGATTAGAAAGCCCAATAAGTAAATGTTTACCTTGGCAATTTGATCAAATTTGCCAAACAGTTCATTCAGCATGTGCACCAGTTCTCCAGGTGAGCAGTCACTGGCCAGCCGTGTGAATCCCACTATGTCAGCATAAAGTATACTAGAGATGGAAAAATATATATTAATCAATATACTATAATATAATGGTTCAATATATTTTCAAGGAATAACTGTAGCTTTCAGAACCATGAAGATGCATTTGAGCTACTCTGTATGTAATCTGTACAATCTTACAAATACAGTATAGTACTGCTTGGTCATATATAAATAAAAACAAATAATACATGCCTGACATTAGTGTGTCTCTGGACATAGAGGTTGTGAAAATTGTTTGTGTTCTCAATCTGTCCAAAGTTTGGACCCTTTAGTCTCTGGATGATCTCAGCTTTCATCACCCGGGCAATGTGAGCTGGCAGCAGAGACAACAGGAGACGCTCCTTAAGGCAGTAACATAAGGAGAGAAGTGGTAGTACTTAAGGGATGATCAGGAAAATCAAGAAAAATAAGAAGATCATCACACTGTCAACACAACAACCAAACAACATTTCTAATAAATAATATAAAGTTTTATATGAGACAGGACATGTCATTGTTGATGGATGACTTATATGTGTAATAAAAGTGACATATTGTAATCATATATCAGTACGGCTAAAGTCTAATGAAAAAAGGTTTGTTTATTTTCTTGAGAATTCACTGGTTCACCCAAAAAGCAAAGCAAATGCAATATGATAAATAAGCTTTGTCTTTTGTAACAAAACTAATTTCAGATCCCAAGTTGAGATATTTATGTATCAAAGTATAATCACTAAGGACCTTAAATCATCCCTGAAAAAGTCAAAAGACAAAAAGCTGTCAGCATTAGGTCAGTGGCCTCAATAAAAAGCTTCAAGTGCTGAGTGAAGCTTAATTGGACCCTACATTGCGTCAGGTTGATATCCTGTAACTCAAAGTAACTCAATGTAAAAAATAATTTTACAGTGCTTATTATTTTATTCCCAGTCACCAGAAGAGACTCTTTCACCCCCCCACTTCTTTTATTTGGTGGTTGCATCACCATTTCTCTGTTTTTTCTCAGAGGCTACATGTAAGTATTACTCAAGCCAACCTGCTTCATAATTAGCAAATAAAAGTGCTCCTTGGGTGAGGAGAAGTTCAACAGTAGAGAAAATACTTATTAACCCAATGTCACCTCCAACATGACAAGTTTTCTGCACCATTGAGCTGCCTGCACTGCTGCTGAGGCTCAGAGGGTTCATAGTGCCAACAAACACTAGCAGGCCTTTAAGTTTATGATAAATTCACATAGTCCGCCCCCTTTGGACCAGTTGTACTGAAAATGCAGTATGCACTCACTGCACTGCAGGGCACTTTGGATAAAAGCATGCAGCAAACAGCATATATTATGAGCGCCCGAGAGACATGCATCTCTGCACAGTTACTACCATCTGTCGCAGGCAGCAGTCACACTCCAGGGCTACTGCGAAGTGCTCCACCCAAGACATTTTCAGCTTCACTCATGGTAGTTGTAACAACACAAGCAGGATTCACCATAGGGATAATCAGCTCCACCCCTGGGATTTCACAACAACAGCTGGATTTGCCCTCATCTGATGAGTAGCTACACAAAATCTACACAGTAGATTACAGTAGTAACTGTAGTACTCATCCCAGACTTGCACAGGAGTCAGCTTTAATCAACACCTAGCTAATGTTTCATAGGAAGCCAGGCTGCTTGATGCAGCAGCATCAAATTCACCTGCATTAATAATACTTGCCTGTCCAGACTTTTCACACAGAATGTAGAAAAAAAAGAGCAAATGGTTGGCTGCATATCATTAATGAAGTATGTTTAGAAATTGCATCTGCACCATTCAAATACATATTTCTTGTAATTTTTAAGGGGTTATGAAATGAGGTAGCACAGAAATGCAAACACATTCAGTGGGACAATAACTACAAAATATATTACTTTCAGTTTTTCCAACAAATAGCAGATGCCCCCTTTAGTAAGTAAGAATGTAAGAATGGGGCACAGCTCAGTGAAAATACATTATTTAAGATACTGCGTGCTACAAACAGCACATTTAACACATCTTTTACGGCCCTATGTTAAACAACAGAGTTGAAGATACTCATATCTTGTTAATCAACTGCAAATATTTCAGCAAGCAATCATAGGATGCTAAAGAGCTTTCACAACAGAGAATTAAGCTCGTGCAGTAGGCTCCAGAGACTCAATAATAATCAGCACACTAACTGAGGTCATTAACAATTACCACCATTCTGTAAAACAACTCCTGACACAAATCCACTGTGACTACTTCCCTTCCCATACCAAAGGAATCGGGTCTGACAGTTATATGCAGACCTGAACAGATTCCATGACTCACAAATTTTAGGTAAGTCTGGTCTGCAAACACAGCAAGAAGACAGTTGGTACATGCCTGCAGTGAATGTTTAAAACCAATTTGACACAGGACAGGTGTATGAGACGCACATTTACATGGATAAAAACAAAATCAGTACTTTAAAGATGCATCGAGCTGCAGTGAGGATCAAACTGTAGCGTTAACAGGTGGATGAAATAAATATTCCAATATGAGGAAGTGAAACAAAAGCCCTTTTTGGATAAACATCAGTTATTTTGCTGTGGTTTAAATATCATTTTCCAACCCTTGGGTGTGCCGTAATGTTGTTTTAATCAATTCACTCATCATCATTATCATCACTGCCTTATTCATGTTTCATATTCTGTCCTCATCCTCACTTCCCATCCCTTTGATCATTAGTGTAATCCACACCATCATCATCATCACTCCCAGATGCACTCAATCACTCACTGCCAGCCTGACACTCTCTGGATCACTGGCCATTAGGACTTATTGACACCACTTTACCTGTTGTCTCTTCTCAAACTCCAGTTTAATTGGGGACTTGATGCAGTTGCAGGTGTCCTGATAAGTCTGTTTAAGTGCCAACTCCATTAGGTGCTTGTGGTAAGCCCCCGCCATGTTGCCACACAGGAAAATGATAATATTGGCCAAAATCTGCACAGGAACAGAGAACAGACACAAACAAAAATAATTTTCAAGTCAAACATTAATGGGTGACTAGTAATCTGGCATTCATTTGAAGGAGCAGTCATCTATCGTACACAAACAACACAGGCAGTGCCAGGAAAGCAATTTTATGTCCAGTGGTCACAGTTAAAGATTAGATTAAAGATAAAAAATAAAAAAAACAATAATATGCCTTTGTCATTCAAAGTTCCGAGAATGCATTGGGTTTTCATGACATGTAGCCAAGACATCAGAAATGGGCCAAAAGCTTTTCCTTACAGGCACTTAGCCATGGCAACTGAGATCCTGCTGTGATGTAGACATCTGGCACACTGTATGTTTATGGGTGGAAATGTGGCATTCATAAACCACATACGTAGCTTAACTAAAAAAGAAAAGAAAAGGAAAAAAAAAAGAAAAGAGAACTGAACATGTGTCAATTCCATACTGATAGTGTATAAATAAAAAAGTATAAAAACAAAAACAAAACTAAATTATGGATAAATCCAGTGGCTAACGATGTGTCTGCATCCCTCATCTATATAAACAGATTTTCTCTTGAGTTCATGTTACAATATGAGGCCTGTCTGTTTCTTAATTAGTGTTATTATAGCAAACACCACATCACACTACAGGCTCTATTTGACAGTGGCAAGGCTTACATGATGAAGATGCCGTTAATCACAGTCACGCTTACATAAGGATCACTGATGATATGGATCTCTTAAGTGCAATACATCTTTTTTTTTTGTTTTTGCTAACTTGGCATGTCGTCTGACATTACCCTCAGGCCAAAACATTTTCTGCCTCACTATTAAGAGAAATGTTATTGTCCATCATTTTTCTTTTTTAAATTCTACACATGGCATTATAGCCTCAGTGACATCTCTGTGGCCCATACTGTATGTGACACTTAAACATGTCATGCTATATTGCATTTAGTGGTTTACAATAAGGAATGAATACATAGAAAAGCTGACATCCAAGGACAATTGCCCCTGCAAGGCAATGAAATAGAAATCAATTAAAATCCCACTATAACAGCAGAGAATACAAAACAACAAACATTGTGTTAAATATGACACATAACAATACCAAAGCTCTTCACCATTTCTACAGAGTTAAAATTGTGATCTGTTGAGAAGTGCATTCTATTTATTTTAATTTCAAGTGCTTGATTTTCATTCACATTTCACACATCCCTCATCACAGCACTACACAGGCAGTTCCATTAGAGCTATTATGATGGGATGTGGCCAAGTGATGACAGGTGAATGTATAAAGACCCAGGAGCCCCAATAACCTTGAGCGTAATATTTTGCAATTTAAAGCAAATGGACAATTTAATGGTTCTCTACCGCATTTATAAAAAACAGAATATTGTCTCGCTCCTTCCCTTTCATGTGCAGTTGTTTTCTTTCTTTCCAGCACAATTGTGACCTTATTGTCAGACTGACCAATGCAATTTGCTCTCTCTCTTTTCAGACATCACTGTGCCAAACAGATTTACATTACAGCACGAGCCTTGACCTTTTGCACAAAGAACAAACATTTTGTTTCAGTAAAAATAATCAGACAGAGCAGAAAGTACAAAACTGCCCACATCATATATTTTTCAGCTCACAAACCAGGGTAGTTGTAACTTGTGATTTATGTCAGATCTTTCAGAACAGAAAATCAGTGGATTTTACACTGCAGAACTATTTAATCTATGTGTTCTCCAGCTGCAAGCAGGTACAATTACACACACACAAACATATAAATATATAAAACAATACTCATGAATACCTCCCACAGACATGATTTTTATAATGGTTGCAAATGTCGGCTGGCAGCATCAGTGCTAATATGGTTTCCTTTGACTAACAGCTGTTCTATCCTGAACAACAAGACAATGATTAGTGATCAGCAGTTAAATAAGTGTTTCATAATCAGGACCTAGAGTGTGCAATACCTATGAACAACTTCACAACCAATAATTAAGAGTACAGATGTAGTATGCACTATCCTTACTGAGAAAACAGGTTGTCAGTTGTATGTTCAGACACACATGCTGTTCTAAATATACATCAGATGAATCACTGTGAATACACCAGCGATGTACCTGTCTCTTCTTTATATTTGACAAAAGCAAACATCAGGGGTAGAGGCTATGTGCTCTGCTGGCTGGGTTTATGTGCACATTCACTGTATTTGGGACAGACGTCTCTTGCTGTCCACTGAATTTATTATCTCCTCTCTGCACATTTCCAAAAGCCGAAACACACTGAAGACACACAACCGGAGTTATTTTTTGTTCCAAATTAAAGGCATTACATTTACAAGCCTGGCTTAGTTCATGTCTGTTTATTTTCTATTGAAGGTCTGACAAAACAGCCTGAACTTTGTGCTGCAGAATGGTGTTCAGAGCACTGGGTTCAGACAAGCACAATGATTGACTGAAAGCAGACAAGAAGATTTACAGGGGCCTTTGTAAGCAGCTTTATAAAAGTGTATAAAAGCTGTCTATATACTGTACTGTATGCTATATACTGTATGCAATATTTTTTTAATCTTGCTTTAAATATGCATCATCGTATTTAATTGAAAATCCATTCAGCTACCCATTTATTCTGTCTTTGTGAGCCTGTCAGTTACAAATTAGTTGCACTGGAGAGCTCAAAACATCAGATAGAAGTACTTTTCTGTAATTTTGTCCTCAAAAACCTAGATGTAATTAGGGTGGAGGTTATAAAACATTTTTAAAAAGATAAACCTAACAAAGTTCTGTAACTGCACAACAGGTCAAATTCAGGTAGACCTGGGTGCTACTCTATTAGCTGACATCTGTTATACAAGACACTGACAGCGATCCAGATCATCTCAAAGGTCAGCTGTGTGGACCGTCTGGCTGTGCGAATCATCCATACCTCACTGGTACCCAATTACAGATAACAGCAGGGTTAGGTAAGGATGGCCTCTAAAGGGCTTTGAGCCATGCCAGTGAATTCTGGGATTATCTAAATTAGAGAGCTAAGCCCATTGCAGGCTATTATGGCTGTTATTATACAGTACTATCATATGTAGAGAAGACAACGATCTAAGATTTTAATGAGATGTTGGCTAACAAACATCCAGCAGACATGCTTTCAATATCTTTTTAACACAAATTACCACAAGTACAAATCAATAATTAAAAAGAAACTGAAAAATTAACTATATAATTCTCAAGAGAGCAGTGTAGTGGGAAATCTAAATCTTGGGTGACACACAATGAAAACATGTGGTTTCAAATTGTTCCAAACTTGATTTTCAAATAAGAACGGTGACTGGAGGGGAATGAAGCCCTACTTCACCTTAAACAGGTAATGCATGTAATATGCAACAGCTGCTACCACTGAGGGTCTATGTGACAGTGTGTCAAAAAAAGCTTAAAAGACTGGTGTTAATTGTTGAGTGTTAAATCATCAATAATTCATCACAGCACTTACAAAGAATGCAAATGTTTTTGGTCTTAAGAGGAGCAGCTGTGATAGAAAAACACAATGGGTGACTTATACCATCAATTTTCAGTATTACTGTGAAGCTAATCACAGCACTGAGTTTAAAGTCAGTTTGGATAAAATCAAAGTTCTACAAATGCATTCATTAAAAAAGTTACTGACTTGGAAAGAAGTCCTTTCTAATGTTTTAAATAGCCTTCAACTGCTGTAAAGAAGAGCTGCGTAGCAATACTAAGACCAAGTATACTTCCACATTATGACAGATCATTCTTCTAACCTTTCGGTGATGGAGAATGTAGTTTAGGAAAATGCCAATATATTAATGTAATAATGCATCACTGTTGTACACACTCCATGCAAGGATTTTTTAAATGTTACATAAATCTGGACTCAACAGACGTCTTTCACCTTTCAAAGACTGAGCTGCTTCATTAAGACTCCAATGAGCCAGCACTGTAAAGATTAATGGACTTGACAAAGTGGAGATGTCAGCAGGGTTCCTTCTCATTTAATACCCCCTGGGCAGTTTGTATGCTCATGAGAACAATGCACAAGATTGTGGACATTTAATGGCTGACATTTACACATCTCTGCTAGGATGGGCTGGTGGTTTCTTATAGAAAATGCTGAGCTGAAATATTTGAATGATCTGACATTTAGATATTAAAAATCCAACATACCAATAATGCATACAAACTGAATGTGAGTATGTGTGTGTGTGTGTATAGATATATAATAGTGTAGGAAATAGCTAGTCTGGCTGTGTTCAAGGTAGCACAATTTGCCTACCAGGACGTCCAAATGCTTATTGATTCACAGGTTATATTTCAGTTTTTTTTAGCTTCAACACCCAAAGTGTACATTGGATATATTGTACTTTTATGGGTGGGAGTGGGGAGGTACGTGTCAGACTGATTCTTGGTCACTTCCTGGAGATTTGTTGTCACTGTGAGGGTGCCAGGTTACCACTGCGGACTTTGACTGCTGGTGGTAGCTTCAGATTTAGTATGGAGTATCAAGGGTGGTATCTATTTTCTTATCCATCTCTTGGCAAGAAAGAAACTTGAACTTGACCAAAAACTTTTATATCCTCAAGTGCACATATCCATTCATAGCTGAACAAGCAGACCAAGGCAACAATTTTGTCGTTGCTAGCATGGTTAAAGATAATCTGGCTAGTACAAATACTATTTTGAGCTGTAAAATGTTCAGAAGTGAATCATTACAGAAACAGTTGTGGGCTAAATATAGCACATGTGTACAGGAAAACAGTCATGGGATGGGATGGGATAACTAGAGGAATTAAGGCAAAACTGGCCTTTTTGTTGCTGTCTTCAAGATCTTAGTACCTCTAAACAACAATAGTTGTTTAAAGGATAGCACAGAATTTCACATTATTCCTCTTTGCCAAATTCCTAGCAGATTACTATTACTATCTGAACCAGTGACCTTTACATTCCCAGCTCTGTAGGGAACTAATTAAAATGCATTCAGAGAACCATTTTATTCACAACTCAACTTGGGCTGCAGTCAAAATAACAGGTTAGCTATTCAAATGTCAGGATTTACTTGTGATTTTGTGAGTTGCTGGCTAGACAAAACAAGTAATTTGAAAGCAGCTTGGGTTCTGCAAACATGGGATGGGACATTCCTTATTTTTTAAGGGCTATATTAGTTGTAGCTTTTTTCTCCAAAAAAATATCAGGGAGGAGACCAATTTGAAGTTCTAAAAATATTGATAGAATCTATAAAATCTCTCTTGAAAATACAGCTTCAGAATAGAAAAGCCTTCCATTTGTTGTGCAACCTGAAGTAATTACTACGAAAGCCAAAAGTAAAGTAATAAACTAAAAAAGTGTGAGCCAATTTGCCATCTGATTGAACAGCATGTTGTTGTGCAACAAATCCATCAGCCTCAGCTTGGCAAATGCTACACAGAAAGCTTTAGAGATTTTTATAGCTGCTGTCCAGTAGTTACCCTCTGACACATAAGTCTCAGAGCATCCTGTCCTCTAAAAGGGGATGTAAGTCTGAGCCTGTCCTGACCAAAAAGGGTTGTATCAACATTAGCAAATTGCCAGAAAAAACACAGAAGAGGATAATACATTCATGCATTCTCTCCATTTGACACATTACACAACTATACAGTATAGGCACACACAGAAACACTATACAAAATGCAGATGTCACACAAAATGTAAAAACGCTGTGTTTTTTCCCTCAACGTGATGTATGGACAAGATGTATTTGTGTATGTATTTTTGTTATTTACGGTGCCTCACTCACATAACAGAAATACACACTATTCACCTTTTACTAGCTCAATGTCAACACTTCAAATTTGACCTACAGCTGATGATTACTTTGTACATTAGCAGTTAGTTTGGATCAGTAAGCACAGTGTCACTGTGTTGTATTTCTCAGGGAGCGTTTTGAGTGTGGGAAATATTTGTTAAAACTGTTAATAGCATTTATTTTGCTAATGCCTTTGCATGAGCCAAATACTTATGAGAGAAGTTGTTTCAGATTCATGCAAAACACTTGACAAACTGACAAATCTGGTTTCAGGTAACAACTGATTTCTTAGTGTTTACTGTTCAGAAAAATAGACTGCAAATTTGTTTGATTAGAGGATACATTCCTGTTATCTAAAAAATGTTACCTTGATCAGCTGATTTAATATTTGAACAACAAATGGAGTGGAATGTAGGATGCATCAAAGTGACCTACAAAAGATACAATATAAAGAAAAACAACAAAATGCGAAGCTAAATCATGCGTTAAAGTACGCAGATTATAGCTAACTGATAAATAATCGTTACAGACAAAGTAACAAGCCAAAGAAGGACACGATGTGGATTAAAAATTAAAAGAAAAGGAGGAACAAAAAGAAAATGAGATTTTTTAAATTCTACCTGGTGCTCTTAGTGACTGTCTTGTTTCTTAGATCTTAATCAAATAAGATAATGTTATCACTGTCAGGATGCCAGAGACAACACATTAAACCTCACATCTTTCTCTCTACAGTTGTTGAGCTTATGAGGCTTAGTGCTATATCCTCTGGGTCACTCCAGAAAATAGAACTAGTTCAGATGCCGTGATATCAAGTACAAAGCTCAGTCCTCTTATACAACCACGTGTCATCAGTTCTCTAGGTCACATGATGAATAGATCAATTTTCCTGCAGAGAGCTGTGGGGTATGGCTAAAAGTTCTGAAAAAGTTGAGCTAAATTCTTTATAAGAAAATAATGAGTTACGGTTCAATTTAAAACAAGTAAAGTTTGCAAAGCTATTTATGGACACCAGTGAAAACGTTTAGCAGTATAAATGTAGGATTGCACTGATGTATAATCTCTTACAATTTTAGCTGGTAAAAAAAGTTTTATCTTAAGCTGTGCTGGGACAGATCAACCTAAATCTACCAAGAACCTTACCCTGCCTATGATTTGTGTGTTATGCAATATTTGTGAAGTGCTGAAGGGAGTAAGCATCAGGTTACTGGATCCTTAAAGAAGAACAATCCACTCAGGGTACTGTTGGCACACTGAATATGCTTCCATGTGACTGCAGAAAACGATGACTTTCATAGCACCAGTGACAGGTTGAAAAATAGCAAGAGTTTAAATTATTTTATAGATATACTTTTAAAAATCCTGTATGAAAGGAAGATCAAGTATAGTCATTGTCAAGCTGTAGAAAAAATCCAATTATTCAGCTTTAAAAATTTTACTGCTCTAACTTCTCTAAGTTACCTGGAACGTACACTGAGGACATAACGCACCTTTAAGGTCCCATTTCTCAGGATATATAAGGGTTCTTCTAAATGGGGCTGTTCTGATACAGTGCCCTACAGTGTCCTTAAACTATTGATATTATCAACATCTATGAATACAAAAGAATCAATTGGCAACCATTTCTAATCTGGATTTTGAAAGTATATTTTTGATCTTCATTTATTTGCATCTAAAATAAGAATAAAAAATAAAATGTGATGTCACCGTTGCACTCGACTCCACACACATAATGTACTGGTTCCATAATAAATTATGCCTAATTCATCCCCTGCCATCATCATAACCACAAACACAGACTTGGCCCTAAGCACAGTCAATAAACTGATGGAAAACAACATCACTGTGACTGTCAACAAATAAAATATGAATAACGAAACATAGAGCAGCCAGGATTTGGCCGAGTCTGTGTTTACTAGAGCATTTCGTTCTTTGGCAATGTCACATATATCCCGGCATGCATTCTTGACTGCCGATTGAGCAGCAATCTGTCTCCTTTCAACAATGCCTTCGTAACTTGACACACACATAGACCTGCTTAATATGTCTGTCATTGTCACCTCTCGCAATAAAAGGGGGAAAAAAAACCCCTAACTTAAAAAATCACTATCAATACCATAGGTTCATAATCTGGTGTGTCATTGATTCGCAATCGCACCATATTCTTGGTAAAATCTTTCCATCATATCATCAGTGTACATACTACATAACATGCTAAAGGATTTCTATATCCACAAATATATATATATATGTTTTGTGTATTTCTGTTTCGTTCAATCATCATTGTCATAATGACTTCCAGCTTTTAGTATATACAGTTACATATAAATGAAACTATATGTTTCATTTATGTATGGTGCAAATTAAAGAAAATATTTTAGAACCTTGTTTTACTAGTAACCATGTGAGTCCATAAAAAAGGCTAAAAAAGGCAAGAAGGGCTTCTGATATCTTTTAATTTGCAAAAATAGGCTTAATATTAGAATGCTGGAAATAACATCATTAATTGCTTTCAGGAAGTAATATTTCTGAACATGCCCTTTTGCTTTCATTTTACTGATGCTTTCCTTTATTTTTACAAGGGAGATTCTCGGAGGACACTCTGGCAGATTTTCCACTGAAATTGGCAAACTGACCTGATGCACAACAGGAGCTGGCAGATAGTGACCATGTAGCATATAGCCCCAGGCAGCCCAGATGCCAGTATGCCCATGCTACAGTTACAAATGAAAGAAAAGTAGGCTGAGACCAACAACAGGCCATCACAGCAGAGATCACAGAGGCAATAGATTATCTTTGTGAAGGTTTAAGAGTAGGGAATACAGAGACATGAAGATACAGGCACAATAATCATTACAGAGGACTAGCATAGAGCTGTAGCTGCCCAGGCGGTCTATATTTACTGTCAATATGTGCATTATTTTGTAAGACCATGAAGAATTATTTTAGAAAAGAAGTAAAGGAGATGTTTTCCCATTATCTGAAGGACAGGGTGTCTTTTGAAAATGAGATTATAAATGATCCTTTTGATATATTCTTTGAAAAACATGTCATTGGTGTCCTCATGCTAGGAGAGGCTTTCTAAGCTGTCCCAACATTTTTCAAACGTTTTTCTTTTATTTCAGAAGCTGGACTGCTGAATATTAGTCCTTTGTTTGAAAACAGTCTTACTGTGGTAGTTTTGTATAATAGAAATGACTAGGCACAACTCTATAAGACTGCAGTTGAGCAACAGGACTGACAAACAAATGATACACACAGAAAAGGTATAGTAGCTGAGATGAAAATATGGTAAAATGATAATCACAGCTTTTTTGTATGCCCTTTGTGATTTGGCTCTGACATGTTAGGTTGCATTTTTGTCTTTCTAATTATCACTGCAGTGTGGCTTTTGTAATATGCTTGTTAAATCAATGTTTCCATTAAGTATTAAATTAGAATTAGCCGTAGGTGGATTGGCAATAACTGATTTTGGAATCATGTCTGAATATGCTTTAAATAATGTCTGCATTAACTAGCTGATTGTTTTCCTGATATTATTTTTTGTCTGTCCCAGCATATGCCAGCTACCTTTTATGATGAAAATAAAACAAACAAATATTGCAGAAAATTAAGCGAGAGGGTGACCTTTTACGTTGTATAAAATAAAATAAAAACCCATTAGAATTTCTATCACTCACCTGCTATGCTAACTTCGTTTTTGTTTAAAAGGTCACATTTGTTCGTGTGCTAAAAATACATGCTGTGTGGTTAAAATTAAGAGAAATGGCTATTTTGTGAGCAGGATGCAGAAACATCTCTAAATCTCTGGAAAAACATTTCCATTTTGTTTCCATCAAGATAATAAAACTTATGGTTGTGCTTACCATGAAGTATGGAACATATATAATGACTACGTAACTAAAACAATATATAGGGTTACATGTTTTAAAAAAGCTGATTTTCTTAGTGCCACACACAGTAGGATTGTTATGTTTCTTAAGACCCCTGATAGACCCCCTGATGTGTTGGCTGCAGGATGCCTGTTTGCATAAGTATAAAAACAGCTTCATTTGTGTTTGTTTAGGTACAGTGGGCCCATTCAGTATGTACTGGAAAAACTCAGGTTGAAAATATCCAAAGTTATTCTTGAAACATCTTTTATTTGTTTGTTGTTTTCTTAAAAGGTCTATTGTCTTAATGACAATACAGCCTCACCAAAAGAGTTTAAACTATTCCTTTAAACTTCCTTTAGTATATGTAATGAAGTTGTGACAACCAATGTGACCAATTATTAGCAAAGTCACAAATTAATACTGATTAAATAATAAAGTACACAGTTCAAGTACACAGAGGTGTGTGCATATTTAGGTGACTCATTGCTCTTGTATGTCAATGTGTCTCCTACCATTAACACACACTTGTGTTTGATTGCCTTACCTGCCACACTATTGGTTCCATGTGATCAGCTGTGGTGGACAGGCAGACGCTCAATACAATGGTGTGAGAAGCGGAGGTCAGGACACTGGCGATGATGGCGTCCCGCATAGAGAACGGCAGCATGGTGTAAACCACAAACACAATGAACAGGAAGAATGACACCTGTGGAGAAAGAGACACACTTATGACACACCTGCAGAGCAAAACAGTAAAGAGAGAATGAGATAAAGAGAGCAAAAGCGATGGATGCACAAGAAAAGAAAATACAGAAACAAAATATCACTGCTGACAGTGCTGTGGACCTGTCTCTCTCTCTATAGACACACAAAATAGAAAAATAAATATGCTGCTAGGTTTTCGATATAAAACTAGTGACTCAATCACAAAAGGAAAAGGGAGAAATGCTATTAAACATATTTTAATGTAGTGCACTAAACAGTCGATCCATTATCACACTCTAAGTGTCTCTGCTTTACCTAAGCTCTCTTGATTGCAGGAAGCAGAAAAGAGGACAATCAGCTCTCACACTTCAAACCTACCACCTCTGATGCAGCGTGCAGAGTGCTACCCTTTTTACCCAAGCTCCACACACATACAAACACGCACAACACACACAGTTTTTAAATGTGCCCTCTGCAGCAGGGTTAAAGCAGCTCATCTGCTGCCGTGCATGGATAGAAAGAGGCCAGTGTTCTCACAGGCTGCAGCCAGGTGCCAGTTAACCTTTCTTGGGTTATTTGCAGGGCTAGCGTGTAGCGGGAAGTGAGATGGAAAGAGGAAAGGAAAGCGAGCGAGCGAGCAAAAATGAGGAAACACAGTACCTCCTCTGTTTAAGCCTGTGTGACTAACATACCGTTCCACACTGCTACTTTCTTAATGGCTAACTATGGCTGTGAATGTAAATAGTGGCAACTTTCAAAGGATGGTCTGTTTCCTTTAAGACAATGCTTTATTCATGTTGGAGTTGAGATCAAATCAGTAAAATATCTTACATATTATATAATATAATGTTTTATTAAAGACAATAGCAATCATAATGATCCTTATCATCCTCAAAATCACTGTTCAGGTTACATACAATCAATGTCATACTGATTGTTATATAATTTATATATAGCATCATTCAAGCTCGATCATATCCATCATACTGAAGGTGTATGTCACTCACTGACCAGTACAGTACGATTTTCTAAAAATGGCAATAGCACCTTATGGCAGTATATTGACAACCTGATATCACTCACTCTAACTATAATTCCTTACATGACTGCTGCTGGAGAACAAGTGCAATCCTTTGCCAGTAATTTACTACACGATGAGGGTGAAGAAGAAATCAGAACAAAAAGAATCATTTCAGTAAATGATCCCCTCATACCACCAGTTGGTCCATCTTCCAACTCAAAACATGAGCAATTTATTTTAAAGGTGACTCACTGTTCCAAGTGTTGTTTGGCTGAAATGCTGAAGATGATGAAGATGATGTTCTTTCTTTAAATATTGCATGACAACATATGGCAATGACATGATAGTGCCCTGAATTTCAGAGTGGAGAGTATGTATATATATATATATATATATATATATATATATATATATATATATATATATATATATATATATATATATATATATATATTTGGAGACACTGTCTATTTTATTTCACAGCCTCAATAATAAAATTCTGAAATAGTAATATTGATTTGTAAATTAGAAATACCTGCCTTAGAATGACCTATTATGTTATATTTCCTGTTATAAAAGCTTAGTGCTGAACTGGTCCTAAAAATACATTTTAAAGGTTATTCTGCAGGAATGATGTTTTAAATGTTTCCTCGTACTACCACCTGTGACTGACAAGAAAAGGTATTCATAAATTATATTCTACCTAAAGAATAGTATGGTTAAAATATATTTTCATGGCCAGGTGAGCTGCAGTTGTACTGGTGGTTGCTGCTGTTATTTCCTGCGGTCTTTACAAAGTAGGCGTAGAAACAATGGCAAATTGCTTATTAAAAACTACTGTAACAACCATGAAAAACAGTCGACTGAGCCACCCTAAGCAGGTGAATAACCACTAATTGTTTAGGTTTAGACAAGCCACTTTATAACTGTTAAGATGCTGAAGGACAAACTTGAAGAATAATATGAAACAACATTAATGTCTTAGTGGACTATAGGAACAAACAAACAAAAAAAAGTAAATTCATTTGCACTCCCTTTCTGTCTGTGTTCCTGTTGGTCTTGCAGTTGCATTACCGCAACGCAGGAAGGAACCAATACTACTCCGTACCACTGACTGACCAAGCTTTAATTGGGTGCATTCTCATTTGATTCTTACTGTGTAACAGTTAGCAACAGAAGTTAGAATAAAGATGCAAACATAAAGATAGAGCTTTAAAGTTTTTGAAGCAGTTTACTGATATGGGGTAATAATCTGACAAAAAGGAAGCTGACTAGTCATCTATTTATAGTGTGAAGCAAGTGGTAAATCAGGTGTGGAGAGGTGTGTCAGTTAACTAGTAGAGCTGGAAAAACTAAACAGGGTGCTTCTCGTATTCCTTATTCTGGGTCAGAATAGCTGTCAATTACTAGAGTGGCTGTGGTGTTTTTGCAGGATGAGAAATGTTTTAGAGTGGTGACAGTTTTCTTCAGCCAGCTCCTTCCTTTTATCTTGTCATATCCCTGCCAAGCCAGAAATGCTCTGAAACACACAATGAATCTAAAAGCTTGAAATAAATAGATGTGAGTGCACAATCAGAACCGATGCAGGGGTGCAACAAGAAAAAATAAATAAATCTCAAGTTATAGCATTAAAATCTTGTAAACAATTCAGCGAATGTGAGCCTACAAGCACAAGCTCATTGAGATTTCTCTCCTCTGTGGAGGATTTAAGAAAAAGTATTATTTATTCATTATGTCAGAAGTATTAAGAACATATTAACGTAATTACTCATACAAGATAAAGCTGTTAATTGCTGACAAATATCATCTCGCACAGCTACATAATTTGCTTAGAATCCAGAAAGCTTTTTTTTTTATAAACTAATGCTCTGAAATCCAATGCTGTTTCTGAATCATGAGACTGTACCAATGTAATGGAGAGGCTGCAGGGGTAGAGACACCTACTGACTTGTCCTGCACACTTGATACTTAATGAAGTAATAAAACAGTGAAGAGCTTCCTTCTGTATGGTTAAAGTAAGCATTTAAGGACTCTCTCTCTGGCAATTAAGTGGACAAAGCTTTTTGCGGTCCATCATGGTACAGTCAACTCTACTGCCCCATGAATCAATGCCTTGATAATGACACTGAGGAGAGCTCATAAAACAAATTATAGAGATGGAGTGTCAGATTACATTAGGCTTTTAGTCTACAGTCTGTGGAAGAGATTAGTTTACAGACTCTGTGTGTGTGCGTGTGCATGTGCTATATACTGTGTGGAAATAAATACGTGGAAAAAAGCTTTAATAAAATAAAATCTTTTTTTTATTATTGTGAAAGTGCAGAATTAAGTGAGGTACAAAAGATACATTCAGCCAAAGTGTTTGGTTTGTACTTAGTGTGGACCTTATTCCCCGAGATAAATTAAGGTGTTTAGCACAAAAAAATATATAGTCCATGTTCCTAGAATTAAAATTCTAACCTGATTCACTTTAAGAAGTTTGCTTAATTACACCTCCTCTTTTTTATTATGCCTCTCTCCCTCCCGTAGTATCCCATCTATTTCCCTCTCTTTTCTTTCAGCTGTTCCTGTCTTATTTTCACCAGTGTGCATCTGTGCGTCTAAGAGACAGGAAGGGATCAAGAGAGACAGAGAGAAGGAAAGTAGGAGATGAGGCAGGGTCCAGACATCTCTCAGTGAGGGGTAGAGGCTGGACCACACAGATAAGCCCATTTCCCCACCATCGACAAACACAGTGGGCTTTGTGGGGGGAGGATAAGCATCCAATGGATTTCAGGTTTGAAAATGGAAATGGTGTACCGTATACAAACTCACTCTGACAGAGGCTGGATGGTGAACACAGCTGAGAGAATATGTGGAGCCTTGTAATATTTCTTTTACCCGACAGTGTACTGTATTGTCAGTACAGTTTGTAATGTAAATATTGTCTGTTGTGTTAATCTCTCTATGAAAATATCACCACAAATAATAACTATGCTCCCGTTCTGGCGAAGGACAATTTGGAAATTAGCTAGTTTTGTCAAAGCCTGTGTAGAAATGTAAGTAGAAATGTTGAAATAAGTAATTGTGCAATTGGACTCAAGTAGTTTAAGCGACGCACGTCATGTTATTTCCTGCAGTGCAGTGAAGAAGTTCAGTTAGTTTATTAGCGTGCCAGAGCTTTGTGGAAACTAATATGCACTGACATAAAAAGAATAAAGGAGAAGGAAGAATACTTCCAATACAATAATGCTGCAGCAGAATTTGAGTCTGGCTAAGCAGGAGGAAACTGTTTGTTTTCAGCCACTATTCCAAACCCCCTGCTGAGTAGAGTAATGGCTTTCATATAAAAACACTACAACTATTTTGGTAATGCTGACAACATAAAAGATGTCTTAATGGGTCTTTAAAAAATGTACATTTAGCCGTGCGGGGTGGTAAAATTGTTCCCTTACTTGCTTCGGGTAAGTATACGTCATTATTATTCCTCCATGTTTTTCATGTCATATAGAAACCCTAAAAAACCTTGAGTGTCAGTTTGGGAGAAATAGTTGATATGAAGAGCCCTTCATTAGCATCTCAGCAAGGATTTCATAGGCCAGCTGCTTTCACCTCAGTCACACCTAGAAACAGCGCAGCAATTTTTAGCTGCATGCCCTTTCCAAAGGATATGATAACAGGATGTTCACACTGTTGTACCGTCCACTTCTTGTCTCATGATTGACAGTGAACAATGTTGCATCTGTCTTGTTCATACTATACTGGTAGAAAAGGTTGAAATAAGCTACAAAGCTACATTCATTTATAACTATTTCAAGACAATGTACAATTTGTCAGAAGACACACGCTGTGAACACAACACTGACTTATGATGACCTTTTAAGTTGTCATGGTGATCTTGCTCGCCAACAGTTGCTTATTTACACACCCAGCAGTTACAGAGCAACTTGTGTTTTGAGCTACCTGATCAATATTCACTCTATACCTGTCTCTTTCACTGCTGAACGCACGATTATGTTCGCCAGAGAGTTGCTCAGCGTGTCTAGCTGAAGTTTGTTGCTTAGCAGGTTGTGTACAGTTACCTTTCACTGACAACAAAGGCATGCTGGCTGAAAAAATGCATGAGAGTGGTGAGAGTGAAGGTTGAGGGTTGGACATCTAAATGAGCTGAAACTCACTATAAAGCTCTGTAAAGCCGAGGGAAGCTTCAGATTTGGGTGATAAATCTGTGGATCTGTGGATTTATGCATGCACTACGAACAATGCCTGACATATTACAGTCATTTCTTATATAAATTATATTACCAGTAAAGCAAATTATACTAAATATTAGTCCCTTGTTTAATAATTAATTGCACAGCCAGTCCTGTAGTGACTACACACTTGTCTTCAAGTTTGTTAAATTGTACATTTTGTGCTAAAAAGGAAAAGTGAAAAAAAAAAAAAAAAAAAAAAAAAACACAAAGAGGAAAGCAGAAAAATGCATTCACTACAGCTGAACCACAAACTCATCACTGCATATCAATATCAAATCAAATCTTATTTGTATAGCCCAAAGTCACAAAATGCATTTGCCTCGGAGGGCTTTGCAATCTCTACAGGGAGTGACACCCTCTGTCCTTAGACCCTCTTATTGCCTAAGGAATGCTCCCATAAAGGAGATCATCTTTAAAAATCATCTATGCATTCATCTCCTGTATCCATCTCTGTGTCCCATTTTCATTTTGATCTCTCTAGTTACAACATGTCAAACCACTTCCAATCAGCGTACTGCCACATTGTTAACTACTCAGACATTTCAGTCTGATATTTACTGCACATACTGGTATCTTAGCAACTTATCTCCAAGTCATTTAAGTATCACTATATTCAGGTTTGTTTATTTTGTTCATGCTAATTACGGATTTTTAAATTGTTATTATGGGCAGCGACATTTTCATACAAAAACTATCATCCCTAATGAGCTTAGGTCTACATGAGAGGTGAGGTGGTGAGAGAGCAATCACTGCTTCATTCCACTATGACAACACAGAAAGCATTTAATTAGCTCTGACTTTTACTTTGCCTCCCTCTGTTTCTTTTCTGGAGCAGACATCTACTTAGCAACTGCACAGTACAGATTCAAAGACTTGGTTATTTATATAATTGGCTGATATGCAAATGCAGTGGAAGAATATAAACAGCAAGGAGGGCAATGTCTATAAAATATTTTTTTAAATTAAAGACGTCAATGCAAATCAAAGCATTTACGTGGACTTGAACAGCAGACAAACTTTCTTTGCATCTACAAATGAAATGCAGCATAATAATTTATTGTTAGTAAAGAGAGTACCACACTCTGCCTAACACTGACCTTATTTGCCTGGAAGTCCTGACCCCATCACCCTACATGGACCACTGGCATGTCACTAATATTTATAGTCAATATGCCCTTTCAAGGTATATATAAAACATATGAACATGAGAATGGTGGGATCATTGTTGTTAATTTGGCTTTGATGGTTTACAGTTCAGTCAATACATTTAGCTTGTCAGCCTAACAGGTTGAGAGTCACATTTTGTTATTCAAATATAATTTCATTCCTTAGTTGAAATAAGGAAACAGATTTACCCAGCCACCTAATTTGCAAGATGGGTCTCTAAAGTAAAAAAGCCTAACAACAAAACATTGAATAAAAGAGAGACAAAATAAAACTCCTAAAAAAAGTCAAAACATATTTTTTGGAGGCTGGTCCCTGTGCTCTCGGTATTCGTTTCATTACAGTGACTAAAAATCCCTATGCAGGCTAATAGAATGCTAATATCCTTTTTCATTTATGCTGGGTTATTGGCAAGCACATATATATTATTCAAAGCTTTTCATTACAGACTGCATGAAAAGATGTGACTCACATTAATTTCACTGATACCTGAAATAGGTTCTCTGTTCTCCTCAATGGTAATATAGTATACTGAACCAGGGGTTCTCAAAGGTCAACATCAGATTTTTATTCAAGGTCAAAGGTCCGGAATGATTGGCGATAACAAAATAACATTTAATCAATTCACTTGGAACTTTTAATTTATGTCACATCTCTTGTGATTGGGCCAGCATGAAATTGACGCAGACATAGCTCAGATAGTTAGGCCTATGTATTTTTGACTTAGACAAGTTCTTCCAACTACATTTACACACATACATTAACTGTAGAAATCGTGTACTAGTGAAAACAGGACTAATTCTGTATCTGTGTTTTAGGATAGTAGAATCTATGGTCCATTGTTAATGCATGAACCTGGCAGCGACAACACACAACACTGTCTTCAGCAGTAAAACGCACCATGACATCAACAATACGCAAATAGAACACATTAATACCATAAATCATCCGGGGACAGGATCGCTGTGAATTATCCCCATCTAAGTAAATATATTCAAGCAATTCATGTTTTACAGATTCATAGAAAAATGTATTTCAAAATAGAAAATACTACACCCCATAACATAGTGGAGGAAATTGTTGGGACCAGACTGACTTGCCATATCCAGACATGGTGGGGCAATGTGAGTCATTTTATTCATCTATAATATGGCAACAAGCCCATAAAACACATAGAATACAGTGCCAATCACCAATAATGCCTCTTCAAATAAGCGTTAATTAACATGGATAAGATGCAGCAGTCAGAGAGCATTAATAGCATAATGGTCTGACATTTTCAATAAGCAAAAGAAAGGAATGAATGGAGTGGTCGTGCAAATCAGTGCATCTTTAGCTACCTCTTTGTGATAGAAGAGGCCACACAGGACATCAGTCTTGCCAAGTACTATTTAAGCTTTCAAATGATGAAGACCTAATGTACTGTGGTGCTTTCAATGAGCCCTGTTGCAGGATGCATCTGGCTGTAGCAATGAAGACACTGTAGTTAAATGGGGCAAGACAGAAAAACAGCAGATATAATATTGCTACAGAATGCAATATTCATAGGTATATAGTATACAGCATACAGAATATTCTGTATATTTCAGTGTTAAAAGCTATCCAGTATTTTTAATGAAATATGTTACTGTGACTACATGACAATCTGCCATTTCTAATATATACATAGAGTACATGCATAATTACTTGTTTTTGCTTTAATTCGTTTTATTTATTCTACATACATCCAATTGAACTGAAAGTCGAAGATTTAAATCATCAATCAGAGATGCCTCAGTCACCTGACATTTTTTTTTTTTTTTTGGTCAGTGTGCAGAGTACCTCTGGGGACATTTCGGTCCCCAGAAGTAGATGCAGAGAGTGCTTCTCGCTTTCACGCTGCTCTCGGGAGTAAAATCATTCCACTACGTCAAGTCGTCCCATCCACTCAGTGAAGATGTCTTTGACGGGTACGGGCAGTTGCAGACCCAGACCCAGGATATGTCTGATTGAGACAGAGGCAGTAAGAGAGGCTTTGCCTGCTCAGGCAAGTGATTTTCTGCCTTATGCTTAAAAATGGTGAATTACATAAAAGTCTCTGTCTAGTCCAGTTGCTTGATAGTCTATATGAAAAAAATATATAGTTGAAAATTTGTATTGGACAGATCTGATTCCACTGACCAAATCTGGGCTGAGTCAGGTGCAGCTGTACATTCTCATATGCATGGTAATGAGAGGGCCACATGGGATCTTGATAAATGCACAGACAAAAAAAAGTATTGATTTGCACATGTTGATTTACAGCAGTTTCACACAACACATCTGTTGGGCTTCCTTCATGCCAGTTGACTGCATTTTTTCATCAGTGTGACTCTGACTATGTAATCAGCCCTCTGTCACAAGCTGTGGAGCCATCAAGTAGAATTCTACACTTTTCAGCAACTCTAGCAGCAAGCACGAAAAAAATAATAATATGGTAGGTTCTGTGTTGGCTCACACATGCTGCATCACAGCGTTTGTGACCTTTGACATACAAGTTTGTCATACTCTCTTGATTTCCCTCTACCTACCATCACTTGTATAAAAATGCAGCAAAGGACCTAAATCAACAAAGAAACTATGTGGCATAACACCAACAGTGACAATGGGCATAAAGTAGCACTGTAATGTATACATTGTAATATATAACCATGAGGTTTTACAATCCAACAATCATTATTATTTTGATGGTCAGACTTAAATAATGCAGATTTTTTATTCCATTAAAATATAATTCTGATATATTCTCAAGTTTTGTTTTTTTTTTTTAAATGAAATAATCCCCATATTTATTTACTAACACTAATTGAGGCAAAAGCAGACAAAAAAAAGACAAGAAACATGATGAAATGTCAGGAAGCTCTCGAGCTTGTGCATGATCAATCTAAAACTTAAAAAAAAGGCAGCCTGTTATAGAATGTAGGTCAGGTATCACGAGATGAAAAAACAGCTTAGGGAGGGAGTCTTGTTTCACATACATCCATGTTCATTATAACTACACTCCACATGACAGACGAGAAGGGAAAGGGCTCTCTCATCATAGACATTAGAAACATGGCAGTTTTTTAGGTCTCCAGAGCAACTGCATATGTTTAGGTGTTAAGTAGGAGCCAACTCAAACAGAAGTGAAAATGAGTGAATAAAAGCCAAGTCAAATCTCTAGCTCCTTCTGCTACCAGACTTCATGATGTTCTCTGGCAATCAGGGAAATGTTTTTGGATAAACATGTATCATACCCGTAAGCCTTACATCAATAAATATGTCCTCTGGCAAGTTGAAATGATCAAGATATTGATATGGCTGGTTAGCTTTGACAAAACATGCACTTCTTAAGCCAATAAATCTCTCATAGATGTTGTCATTCACTACATGAGAACTCAGCAGACTTTAAAAAATGAGCAAAGGAATGAAAGAAGAAACATTTCAGCCACAATCCACTAGCCAAGATTCATTATCCCATCTTTTTCTTACCTTTTAGTGTTTAAGCGTTTATATTTGACCCATGTTGGTTTATTGTTATACAATAAAGCATTTATTTATTTTCATAAGATTGTTCCTCTAGAAGTGAACACTGTACTGTACCATATATTCACAGTTGTCATTTACAAGCTATTGTATTGGCCCTTCCCTAAGACACTAAATCTCCTCTAAAACTTCCCAATAAAACAGGACAAATGCATCAAATAAATCACAGAATGTTCCTCTGCAACAAATTATTTTGCCACAGAATATCTATGTATCTTACCTGATCCCACGGACAAATGATCCCACCAGAAAACATAAAAAGGTAACCCATGGCAACCAAGCAGGCCCAGATGACCAGGGAGAAAACACGTAGAAGCTTCTTGAAGATTGACTCGATGCAGACGAGTACAAACACAGCCAGGAAGATAGCCAGCGCTGTGGGCACAGTGATTACAAAGGCCACATGATCCTCAACGTTCTGAAAAAGGACAGGATAAGAAAAATAAGAGACAGCGAGACATGTGGATGGGCAAACTGAGAGAAAGGAAGAAGTATGGACTTTATCAGAGAAAGGAGGAATAATCAATTAGAGGGAAAACAAGGTCTTCCTTTAAGAGATGAATAAAGAAAAGAAGCAAAGAGACAGATACTTCTCGAGGGGCACATGAAACAGACTAACTGTTATAAAAAGCCACTCCTCTAGCTTCGTCTTTCCTCTTTAGTATCCTGAAAATACAAACAACCAGTGACTCACCCAGAGGAGCAGTGAATACAGAATAAAACAGATTATCCTCAGTAGTCACACCTTGTGTTTAAAAATGTGGATAAATCTAAGATTACTCTTTGCTAGGTGTAATCTGAGAAAGGAGATCATGAACCGGTAAAGCAAATGGCCTTTTGCTCTGCATGTTGTTCAGCAGCCTAAACTGTCTGTCATTCCAGGTCATAGTCTCCTGAGTAACAAACAGACTGTGAAATATCCTACAATGGTCACTACAAATGATCTTGTCTTGCTTAAAAATATGCCTTCTAAGATACCTGGATCAAATATTTCAAGTCTATATATAAGAAACAAACACAAACAAAAGACATGCAGGTTTAATATACAACATTTTTCTTTAATCACACAATTGCTATTTGCTGTTGCACACAACTGTTCCTGAAGCTTGTCTTACTTGTCTGTTACCTCTGTAGATTGCTTTGCCATTACTGTACATTATCTTTATGAATGAGGCACTTGAGCCTACAGAGAGCAATGCGACAGAGCTCCTTAATGTGTGGATGAAAAGGGTGGGGATCAGACAAAGACTGAGAAAACAGAAAAGTCAGTGGGTAAAAACATCCTCCAGCAAAAATGTAAAAAGGAAGAGTAAAAGAAAGAAAAACTTTTTTCAAACCATTTAATTCAGTTACTTATTAATGTATTCAATTCTGCTTTATACTAATCAGTTATTCTTTTAGATAAATCGATCACATTTGGAACACATTTGTAATATACTCAAAAATATATAGCACCTCATTTGATAAAGGCAAATTTAAAACACTGCTAAGAATTTCTTTAGTTTTTATAATTGTACTGTTGTTTGTATCTAGATAGAGTATCTTGGTCTATTTTCTCTACAGCTCTTAGAAATCCTATCATGACAAATGATTTACCACCAGTAAAATCTGAAGTGGTGGTGAAACACCTAAGGTTAAAACAATTGTTTGCTGAATGTACTTGAGCAAGTGATCCATATCCACTTTTCAATATGTAACTGTAAAAGTGAAAAAAACATTTATACTGAGACAACCTATGCAGTGAGGAAAAACCCTAAAAAGCCCCTAGAGTTAACCGGTAGCAAAGTTGAGGCCACATCCATAATGGATTTACTGCTGCCTTTCTGAAACACATTTAGATCGGAAAGTTCTAATAAAAATTTCAGGAGTTTTTTTTCAAGGTACATGTAGGAGGATAGCACAGTGAAATGAGCCGTTTGTGCTGCCTGTCTGTGCCAAGCTTCATCCCATCATTGCTTTTCCAGTAGTGTGATGGGGGATGTAAAGGGTCAAGATATGGACATGTAGGAAGATGCATCACATCCTCACTGACTGCGTAGGAAAGGATCTCTGTGAAATACACTGATATCTACAGATTGAATCAAGATAGCATTCACCCAATAACAATATGAAAACAGACTAATTCATACTTTGTATTTAGCTTAACATCAGGGCTACTAATTCGGTTGCAGTGTATCTCCATCTATCAAGACAGGGCTTTGTTCGGTTTCCCATTTATTTCTAAATTTTAAAAACTCCACTCTAGTGTGTAAATTATACTGCATAATCCAGCTTAACGGATGCAAGTTCTCTTTTGAACTAGTGTTGTAAATGCATCATGCATGCAGTTATATTAAAATAGAATAATGTGTTGTTTTTATTCACTGCAGTCACTAGTCACAAAAACAAATTCTTATTCCTTCCGTCATTACAGAAATGACCTAACCCCTCCCCGCCTGCATCTTCCCCCTGTCTCTTTCTCATGCATGCAGTGGGACAGGAGAGAATATGTGCGGCTGCAGAGAGCCACCGAGAGTTTGTCTCGCCCAGAGCAGAGCCGCAAAACAGCATGGGATTTAGGTCAGCCAGCCAGCAGGATGGAGGGACGATAGGATACAAATAAAAGAGAGACAGAAATATGAGGAGGTGAGGGATGACAGACACGAGAATGTAGAGTAGCAAAAGTCATGCCTATCCAGCAAAGGGGATGCAGCAAAAACAAAAGAGGATGTGGGACAGATAGAATGAGCAGTGGCCTGACAGGAGAAGGCGCTTAATGAGATGCTTGTTCATTGTGAGCCCATAAAAACATTGCTACCAGAACATGCAGAATCATATTCTTAGTGTTTGATTGTAGGGAATGTTTTTCTCAAAACTGGCGATTTCAAAGGCCTTCTTTTCAGTTCTGGAGCACCCATGTTTCTAACTCTACATTAATACTTAATGGTTTGTTGCTGTTTAACGCTTACATTTTATTACATATTTTATACAAATACTATCAACTGGATCATAATAAATCCAAAGTGAAATGATCTATTTGGTCATTCATCGATACAAACACCAGTTGTGGCTGTGGTAATGAGTCAGAACAATGATGAACAATAATTAACCACTTAAATATCTCCCATGTGCAAGACCATAAGAAAATCACAGTAATAGTAATTATAGCAGTGTGTAGGAGGTTATTAAAATACAACCAACTATCAGAAAAGTCGGCAGACTAAATGTGATTCATTAAACATTCTTGTGTTCTTATCTCTTTTTAATCTTCTTTTCTTTTTGATAAGGGTTTTCATTTGTTGACTAATTAGGCATAAGCTGGGAACCAGATGAATCTGTGAGCTGCATTTGTTCTAGCATATGTGTCTGGTCCGCAGTGTTAGGGAATTTTCTATCCTTAGGTTACACAAGGTCACGTGTAGGACTTGAGGTTCTCTGCAGTATTAGTTGTTTGGCTTTGATTGGGAACAGTAGGTGCCAGTCTATCTCAACACTGTGGTGGCCAGGGTCGAAGAGACCTATTGCTGCCTTGGATTGTAGACATAATAGAAAGCTTGCCGTTGACGTTCCAATTGGTGTAAAAACAGTGTCTTCAGACTAGCATATGTTTACAATAACACCTGCAAGGGTAAAACCATTTTCTTTGACTAATTCTGGTTGTATAGTATTTGTGGTGTAATCTGTAGAGATTTAACGTCTGACCACCAGCATGAGTCTGACAGAATGTGAGACCAACTCAGGCACTTCTGATGTACTTTGAGAGTGTCTCGAATTCTCCTTGGCCAAGCGTCAACAAATATTACAGCATAAGACATTAGAGGCTCCTGAACACTTTCTTCCCTCGTGACGACTGACTTCCGGAATTTCTCCACAACATCCAGCACTTAAAATAAGGATGTAAAAATTGTGCCTGCGATGCAAAGATACGTTGTCTGAAACAGTTCTGACAGAAATCATTAAATTTCTGTGTTACGTGTGGAGTCCAGGGTGTACTTTGTGACTTTCTGTCTATATTTTGACTTTTCAGAGAAAAAGTGTCTAATGACTGTCCAGGAAAAGGTGAGAACTATATTTAAATAGCTTATATTATAATCCATTCCGATGTATGCTGCTTGCAGTAATCAGTCCACAGTTGTTGTTTTTTTGCCAACAGCGCTCAGAGATCTCCCTCTCTTCTTGTAGTGGTATGTGGGGCACATTTGAGCTTCTCTTTCTCACTCTCTCCACATCTGTGCATTAGGGTGTTCTTATAGCTTGTAAATATGTAAATAGTTCATTTGATCTTCCTTCACTGTTTGTAGATTTTTTTTTCAAATATACAATGTCCATATGGGGAATACATGATCTAGTCTGGCCAGTCTTAACCATTCATTCAATTCAATTATTGGTGGCATATTCATAGACAGCTGCCACTGATGTGGTTGACTCCACCATCAAGTAGGGTTGCAAAGGGCTGGAAAGGGGTTCTGGAAAATTCGAAATTTTTGGGGGGGCCTTTTTCAAGCATTTTTTAAAATTTGGCAGGGACAGTTGAAGAAGTGACAGGAATTGGGGAGAGAGACGGAGAATGACATGCAGCAAAAGGCCCCGATCGGGCTGCTGTGGCAAGGACTCAAAGACTACCAACTGATCTACGGGAATTAACTTGAAATTTTGCAGAATTTAAACAAGCTGTATATATCATATTCAAACATAAACAGTTAAGCATGTTTTTGAGGATCTATGCCACAAACAAACTTTACCAACTAAAATCTGCATTTAATGAACTGAAAATGGCTCAACACACCATCTATTTTAAATCACCCTGAACCTTGCAAGGCAAATGCTGACATAGGGTCAAACATTGGGTCAACTAATTTATGTTGTGACATTTATGATAAAAAAAGACTATTACCTCCCTCTTACCACACATGGGTGTACTCTGCCTTGAGTGGGAGACAAGTCTGTGAAACCAAACTGGTTTGGAAATGTATACGGATTGAGATACATCATTCACAGAAGTTTATTTTTTGCTAATCTTCTACTTGATAATTTGGCAAATTGGTATAGACTGGTAAAGAAGCACTACCAGACTCCATCCTTTTGTTTAATGACCCTCCCCACATATGCGCACACATACATTACAAGGATAGTTACTCACTGAGCCATTAGTTAGCTACAACACGGTCACTAATTAAGGAATAACACGGAAATGTGCTCCCATCCCCACAACAGGATTTGGTAGGTTAAATTTACCAGCAGCACTACATTATATGTTTTGTTGCTTTTACTGGTTGTAAGTCTATCCACGTTAGTCCAAAGGCATTTTGGTCTGCACCCATCGATAACAGCCCTTTAACATCGTAGTGACTGTTAGCTGGCTGGCTCTCCAACCACGGATCTCCTTACTATCTGTTGGTGGTTTTATGTCGTATGTCAAAACAACTTTATCATACAAAACCTGTTTTTTTTGTTTGTTTGTTTTCATTCAGGTTTGAAGGTTTTAGCTACAATACTAACTAAATCCATTGATTAATTGTGTTTTGATGTATTTTATGATGTGCAGGCTTTGTGTGTGTGTGTGTCAATGCTTTATCTCACTGTCTATTTCAGTGTGTTTTAGACTAATCCCTTCTTAAAAGCAGACTCAACAGTGACAGGCTATTTTAAACACACTCTACAAATGCAAAAAAAATGTCATAAGATATAAAAATGTTATTTAAGTACATCTTCTAAAATCAATCATTATATTATATGTTAATACATGATAATGTTGTCAAAACTCGTTCATTTTTTTCCAGCCAGTCAACATATGCACTTGACTTCACAAGGTTGAATTTTCAGGTTTTTAGAGCGAAGATAACCCTGTCAAAATAGCGACGGAGGGAAACAGATCTCCTTTCTGTAGTTCAGTCAACCATGAGGTCAGACAATAACTAAGCCCCTTATTCCCCCCTCACTTTTATCTCAGCCTTCTCTTCACATTAGTGTTGCAATGAGGACCGCATGCTGTGAGTGTGCGTGTGTATAGGTGTTGTACAGAATGTGTGTGAGTCTATGAGAGGGGGGAGCTTGTGCTTCACAAGCCTGTGTGTGTGTGTGTGTGTACGCACGCACATTATGCATATTTGTGTCATCCTATTTCTATGCATGCATATATAAAATGTGAGAGTCTACAATGTGTGTGTGCACCACATGTGCCGAGATGCACCTGTCCACACTGTTTACAGAGCTTATACTTCATATGAATTTCCTGCACATATCATCACTATAATTTACAGTCCACACACCGGGATGTGTAATATATATTATGTGGGAATATATTCAATCTACATATCCATATTGTTGTATAGTCTTGGATGTTTGTTTGCACTGTATAAAAAAACTACAAAAAAAATAGTAGTGTGTGTGTGTGTGTGTCCGCATGTTGTGAATGAGCAGCTTACCAGTCCAGAAGCAAAGAACACAGTCAGCAGAGCCAGGCAGGCTCCCATCACTATAAGCAGCAGAAACACAATCAGAGGATGCTGCTGGCTCATACAGTAGTAGGACTCATAAAGCCAATCCGGGGACCTGTTCCTTTCTTGACCTCCTCCTTTATCCCCTTCACCAGACTCCCCTGTTCGGTCCAGGAGATACCGCTTCCTCCTTATTGCCTCTTGCCACATGGATCTTGGAGCCGAGAAGGAGGAAGAGGAGGGAGAGAAACTAGAGGAGGCAGAGGAGGTGGTCACTGTTGAGGTATTAGTAGTTTCCACCACAGATGAGGAGCAGTTGCTCTGTTCAGCTCTCCTGCTGTTGTTGTTCCTGTTGGGGACCCTGGTGTGAGAGCTCCTGATCTCCAGTGTATCCTTCGGTTCCTCCTCCACCTCCTCTCTGAAGTCCTTCAGGCGGAGACAACTGAAAGCTGAGGCTGAGTCTGAGTCAGAGGCAGCGTGCGCTGGCCGGAGGGGTGGCAAGAACGCACCGAGGGTAGAGCGCAGCATCCTCCTCTTTCTCCTCCTGCCAACATGTTGAAGCGGGATATGAAGGGGAGCGCAGAGACTGAGAGCTCTTTAGAGGGAGAGAGAAAAGTGGGAGGGAAGTGAAGGGAAAGGGGAGGGAGAAAGGGCTAAGGGGGAGGGGAGGAAGAAAAAGAGGGTGCAGCAGCAGGGAGAAGTCAGCGAGTGAGAGAGAAGAAAATAAACAGAGGAGAAATTACAACAGTGACATTTATGCATTATGTAGTTCTAACACAAATGTAATCATTTGAACAGAGAAACTGGAAAACATGTTTTTTTTTAAAGGACTAAAATAAATAAAACATTAAAACAGTTTCAGCTTGATCCAAGTGATGATCAGGATTTTGAGAAGTGAGATAACCCACACCATCACCCCACCATATATTTTTCAGACATGCACTTCCCTGTTTCTCCTGCACTCTCTCCATACTGTCAGATAGCAATTTTCCTTAATTCCACATTTGTTGAAACAGCTCTTACTAGTTGAAGGTTAACTGGTGACAGACGCACAAAAATGTAGAGAAAAAAAAGAATTATCCACCAGGAGAGGAGGTCAATTTATTATGACATTTTTAAATAACTGTCTGACTGACTGACTGTCAACTAAGTCTGATCAAAACTACATGATGCTTTCATCTTGCTGGCTCTAAATGATGACTCTTCAGCTCAAAGACCAGAGCAAAAGGAAAATAAAATAGAATAAACAAACACACTTATCATTTGCACCACTACTGTATGAGCGCGCACACACATGCACACGCACACACACAGAAAGACCTCCAAGCACAGACACATCACACAAAGGGGCCAGCCAAAATATGATGAAAGTGGTGCTGGCCAAACATTGCTTTTATAAAGCTGAATAAATGATGACTTCCAGATTCCTCTAATCCCCTCACATCATGAACTACCTCATTTGACTGCTGGGTTTAAATGGCCAAACTATTACTGCACAAAGCAATAAATCATAATTGTGAAAATGAACATTCATCTATCTAAAGGCTTGTTATGGCTGTCACTTATATATGTGTGCGTGTGTATGTGTGTGAGTTTGTGCTGTGCCAGTACATTTGTTTTGCAACGTTCATTCAGGTTTAAGTGGGTGGACAGTCACTTACAAGCTGCCAGCCAGATCCATCAACTGCTTGTGCCAGGGTGGTTGAGAGGCTGAGCATGTGTTTGTATAGTTTTTCTATGGCAACATATGATACACTACTTGGCTGTCCATTCCTATTGAATATGTCATAATACATTTCACCTTTGTCACATATGTTCTCCCTTTGAAAACAAAAATATGTGTTGCATTTTTTTTCTTCAATTTAAGCACTGTCTATAAGATAGTTGGGTCAAGTGTATAAAGTGAATCTTTGTCAGGTTATAGTTTTTTGAAGGCGACCACAGCATCACGGCAAGATAGCTGCAGACATTTGGTACTGGAGAAGAGTTGTGTGATGTGTTTTAAATTAGCTGAACCTGTCTTTGATGTTCTGCGGTCCTAAAGAGCACTGTCAAGTGAACAGTTGACCATACCATGATGCGCGCCTTGCATAAGGACTGTTCATTTTACACTCATCAAGTGAGGTGCTCTAAGTTCTACTAACAGTCAGGGGATTCAGGACAGTTAACCCTTTGTGGGTCATTCTTTCATCATGTTACATGATGGGAGAAACATGGTCTTACTCACTCATATCATAAGCAAATGTTTCCCCACTTATCACAAGTGGTATCTCTTCAGAACAACAAAATGTCCTGTTAATTAGGATTGTGATCAAAGTCAGAGAGGCAGAGACCTGAAACTGAAAAAACATAAACAGTGAAAAGTCTAAATGTTTTACAAAACAAAAATTGGGACTCCTACCAGTCATTTCCTCTTCTGTTCACTGCCGATCTGGAAAAAAAAAAACAGTCTGCAATAAACAATTTAATCAATTAATTGTTATCTCAATGCATTCTACTGCTTATTTTGTTATCTGTCAGACTCGCCATTGGTTCTGGTCTTATCTTTATCCTTTTCTCTGTCCCTACAAAAACCCAATCTCCCCATGGAAATCATTACAGCTTCATCTAATTTGACTTCATCAGTATGGGCATCTATTTTTATTGATTTTATTACCATTTTACAACTGACTGTCAACGTATTACACAGCAAATAGGTTTGAAAACATACTTATTCCCTCCAAGGCCAGTTGTATTGGAACTAATAGGAGTGGTAGTGATGATTTCATTATAAGCACTTGTGAGCTGTGGTTAAAAAAAAGAAATGTACCTAATTCACCCCCTTTCTCTTATCTTTCTCCTCCACCTTCTCCACTTATTTCACCCTCACACATTACCCCTGCAGTTTCCACCAGTATCCTTCCTGTGCTCTTGCATTACAATCCTCATCACCCCCTCCTGATCCTTCCACCCTTCAATCTGTCCCCATCCTCTCTAAAATCCATCCATCCGACGGTTCTCTCCTAAATCCTCTTACCTCTCCTACACTGAGGTGTTCTGCAGCCAGTTCCTGAACCTCAAACACTGTATCCTTTACATGCTATATTTTCCCCTTACACCATTTTGCACTTCAGGTTCTTTTTTTCCCTCTTCCTTCCCCCTCTGTTCTTTCACCATAATGGAATGCTCATTCCATTTAGACCTACTTCCTACTTCTTTACTCCACCTACTGTACCTACTTTTACTCCATCATACACTCCTTTTCTCCTTTCTCCCATCTTCTAACCTACACCTCAGTATTGCTGATTGGATTTGATGTGGTCATGTGCTGTAGGTACTGGAGTTGAGAACAGCTTAAGTAGAAAAAAAGCTCATTCCTTTGCAGACAAATGTCATCATGCAAACTCATGCCTCAGCATAAAGGGCATGTTTGTGAATATTGATTCAAGAGCTCATTCTGTGTTAAAAACACACTACAAACAATCAAACAATGTTGCTGGAAAATTAGTCAGACAGTTTAGTAATCCACCACAATGTAGAGCCAATTAAACACTGTCTTAAATGAGCAAAGCAGAGATTTTTTTGATCTAATGTTGTTCGGAATATAAAACTGATTACTCATTACACAGACTCATATATCTACTACCTTATATCTTCGTCTGTTGTCAAAATTTAATGTACAGGGTGTGGAAAAGGTAACATTAATTAAAATAAATAAATAAATAAAATATACCTTTGTAAAGACACTTTACAAAGTTTGCCAACTGAAAAGTAACTGTTTTTCTTTGTGTAACATTTGAATAGTGAATAGTGTGTTGCTAGCTCCATTACAAGTAGTTTATTAATGTAAATGTTATGGAAATCCATCATACATTTTTGTAAAAGCCATTCCACACCGCTGCATGGCAACTGCCCTGACAACCGCCTACCTACCTGAGCACCCCATAAAGCAAAGAATTTTTTTCAAAAGTACCACCAAGAGTTCAGCACAATGAGCAACCACTTCATCCATTACTGCAGCAAGATAAACTGCTCCCTCTCAGCACACTGTCAAAGAGTCCAGTCCTAAAAACACACACACACTCCAATACGTAGTATTTTGTAGAGTGTGATAGAGATAAAACTATGTGATGCTGTTTGTTCACTTCTGTGCTAAGGTGACTAGAGCAACGTCCAAAATAGACTGCGAGGGAGGCAGAAGGCAGTGAGATGAATGCAAACACATTTGCACGTACAAGAGGGAGAAGCAGCTGGCAGATATTGACCTATTCAGGGTTAAGTGGAGGTCAAGAAAAACAGATGCACTCTGTCTTCCCATAGAGTGTCAGTGATTTTTATGTAAACCCTCCCCACACACACACACACGCGCGCGCGCGTATGAATTCACACCCACTTTTGCGCACCCGCATTTGCAATGATTGTTCATGATGTACTGCCCAACAGCTTCCAGTTGTCAATATATTACTCAAAGCTGACCACTATTTGTCTGCTGCATTCTAAGAAATAGATCAAGTAAGGTAAGCTAATAAGAGAACACACAGATACAGACTTTTCAGTTGCCATTGCAAAAGTAGCCATTACTTGAATCCCACTTGGTCCTGCTCACAGTGCTTATTCACTTCATTAACCAGAATTTGGAAAAGAAGTGGTCTTTGTATTGTAGACAAATTTAGGATAGTGGTCATGGTCACTGAATTCTAGCAGCTTTTTTTTGTCAGGCACCTGCATTTCCTGCAGAGGTCTACTTAGAGTTCAAGGAACCCCTTCAGCAACATCGTGTGATGCAGTTCTAATGGTTCTCTCATTACCAAGAGGCTCGCGGGCAGAGAAAAACAGCCCAAGTCAGCAGTTGTTTATGGACAGGGGGTACAGTTTAGATCTTTGCGGGGATTCCTACCTGACATGTCTAAGTGCTAGCCACACCAAGAGCTGGTAAAGATGGTTCAGTCCTTGCTTTCCTCCTTGACCTGGGACACATATTCTTGCACTAGTAGGCTGCCATGTTTACAGTTGTATGTTGTCTTTGAATAAATAGGCTAATGTGATTTACAGAGCAAATGTTTAATTTTCAACAATTAACTGAAAAAAAAAGTGGGCAGTTGGTGTAGGTAACCAACTGGCTCAGTCTTGGGAGCCCAGTCGATAGCGCAGCCGCCCCATATGCAAAGTATCGCTGCGGGGGCCCGGGTTCGAATCCCAACCTATGCGGCCCTTTCCCGCATGTCATTCCCCATATTTCCTGTCACTCTTCAGCTGTCTCTATCAATAAAGCAAAAAGGCCAGAAAAAAAAAAAAAAAAAAAATAATAATAATATGAAGTATAATATTATTTCTACCTTTAAACCACTATTTTACCAGCAGTCTTTATTTTATTTTACAGGCAGAAAATATTTATTATAAGTTTCAGTTCAAGACAATACTTGCAGCCGTTTTGTCATGAAATTAAACACAGGTGTTACCAATTCTACTAATTAAGGCTCTGTTCCATTCAGGTCAAACAGAGTCAATGTGCTCCATGTTGGCTCACTGGAAAGTCTCTGCTGCACTTAATGGAACAGAGCCTTGATTGGCATCATTGGAAACACCTGCAATGACCCTACTATTTCATGTCAAAATGGCTCCTGTGAAAAAAAGTCTAATAAATCTAAATAATCTAAAAATTATAATACAACAATTAAGATTTGCAGGATATCTCAGTCACACAGTATGTTTCATGTCATGGGTTTATCTGGTTTTCATGTTATACTGCCTTTAAAAAGATTTTCAAATGGATTAGCATTTGTATGTATACATATAGCTACAATAAATGTTCACATTTTGAGGTAGGCTATGTCCTGAAGAAAGCTACAAAGACTTTTAATTGTTCTTATTTGGTCTACGCGTTTTTTAATGATTCTGAAGCAGTGTACAGAGAGAGCACTCATGCTGTTGGTGTTTCTGGTCAACAACTTGGCCTGTTCAGCCGAGAAAGAAGCTACTGACTTATTTCATTTAGACTGTAAACCACCTTACCTCGACGAAGAGAGATGCTGCCTCTGTGTGGCTCTTCCCGTCAATATCCGTACCGCGGGCTGCTTCTAAGTTTACACCGCGGCACAAGCTAAAACTTGCGCAGCTAATTTAGCTAGCTTCATCAACTTCGCCACGATATGTCCGACACAAACTTCTAAGAACAATTCACGTTGTTTTAGACGGACAGTTTGATACATAAAACACGGAAACTATTGCCTTGAAAAATGTTTCAGTGCGCTTTCTTTTCGCAAGACGAGTGCACGCACATTACGACATGTGAAGCTGGGAAAAACTTCTCTCATCTGGGCATACACCTGTCCAAGGGAGGGCGTGCAAGGGCCCTGAACATCCACCAAGACACGTGACGATGTCGGTTCTAAGGCAACACATTGATATTAAATAAAGCGAGTATTACTATCCTATCATCTTTCTCATGCACACGTTTCCACAACTTACCCAAGCTGTAAATTTAAATGACAGCAATTTGAAAGATGAAATACGGTTTTTAATCATTTTCATCTGTTGTCATAATAAGAAATTTGATATACTGTATTGTATTCCACTATATAATATGGTCTACAGAGCCTTATTTAATTCTCTTGCTGGCTGTCTCCAATTCTCATCTGGCATAACCTAGATCTGAAGATAGACTTGGATATTTTCAGTCACTACAGTATATGATTTTAACCCTTCATCATCTGTGTGCTGTGCTTGTGGACTAACTGCACAGTTTTCTTCAACCTTCATCGTCTCTGGGCATAATACAATTGATTATAGTATTATTTTTTATGCAGAATTAAGTATTTGGATATGCTGCTACCAGTGAAAAATTGCACATGTTGGCCAAGTGAAAGAGGAAAATAAATATTTAAATATATTTTCGTGAACATTTATATTTTCAAGTTGACAGGAGACTCTGAATTAACTTAAAGTGTGCCAGTTGCAAAATAGTGGTTTCACAGAAAAAAACAACTCTGTTTATGTTGCTCTGCAAATATATCATATAATACACAAGATATTTCTCATTTACATAATGCATTCCCCAAGCCCTATCATAACTGCATGTATGACCCTTATCTTAACTGTGGTCTAATCCTAAGTTTTATCCTTCAAACTGCCCTTTGAAGGACTAAAGACATAACAATATGTTGTTGCACTGAATGTGGATGTATAGCAGGAGCCATAGCTTTAACAAGGGACTCATTGATTTTGTTTTACCACAGACAACCAAGCTGGTCGTTTCCTGATAGAATCAAACCAATTGAGTTTCTTGTTTTGTCTTATCAGGGAAAGGTCGCTGAATGAGAGAACAGAACATAACAGGAATGAAGACCTCTAATTTGCATGTAATATCTCGTTTACTATGGTAAAGATATGCAAGGTGCAAGTATTTAAATTCAGTGCAGCAGTGGAGATTTATTTTTCTTGCTGCTATAATTTTGACTGCTTCTCTTTGAAAAGGACTTCAATGATTCACAGTTTCTCTGTGGCGTCAGAGGGAGAAAAAAAAGGGCCTTTATTCACAGTTCAGAATATGTGACACATTCTGTCTTAACCTTGATCCACCTTTTATTCTTTAATTTACCCTAATGACGGGCTCAGTTTTGTTCCGGTTCAGCCCTGCTGAGAATTGATTACACTACCCTGTGGCAAGTGAAACCTTAGCATTGACATTAATCATAAAACACAAAATGGAAATATATATTTTTTTTAAAGGGAAAAAAAGATGAAAATAAAGTAGTAAATGTGTAAAATTTAAAAGAAATTAATGAGCAAATGTGTCTGCTTCACTGTCACTGTCAGTCTTTGAAATGGGGAGAGGGTGCTGTGACAGCCTGAAGTACCTCCACTGTGTGTGTATGTGTGTGTCTTGACAGAATGAGAACAACTGGAGTCTGATCATGGGACTTATCTTCCTTTTTCACTGCCCCCTTCTTTTGCTGTGTTACATTGCACAAAGGGAGAGGCAATCAGCTGCCCTTTATAGTATTTTCCAGTTAAATCTGTGCCACCTTTCTTGCTCATTCTCCTCCTTCGTTGCTAACTGGCGTACTTTTATTTTATATATCCCTCTTGTCTTTGCCTCCTCTCAGTTACATAATCCTTCTTTGTCCTCGTCCTTTGTCATTTTCACTCATGTCATCACAGGCTGCTGTGAATTCTGTTGACTTTACCTTGCTGCCTAAAAGTCCACTGGTAGTGCTGTATATCAATTGGTTGGCAACATTGTCAATATTTAAGAGAATGATTACATTTACATTTTTTTTGTATGGTTACTGCAAAAAAAGATATTTTGGACCCAAATTGTGTATATATTGTTCTTCATACATGTGTGAAAAGAATAACTAATGCTCAGATTTTGTCCATTTTTAAATAAAATGCATAACTATAAATGGTAATGCTCAAAGTAGAAAGATTATTCAAACTAGTTGTTGTGTCGAAGCAATAATATGTAACATTTCAGCATTAAAATGCTGAAAAAAGTCCAGCTTGTGACCTGTAATATGAGAGGAAAGAAAATCCTCTCAGGTAGTCTTCCTCTCACACAAAGGCATCCTCTTGAGTATATCTACTTGTCACTGCACAAGAAACGCCACACTCAAGAAGGTACACCTGAAAAGTTTGGAATGTGCATCAATGTTTAAAGAATCGATAAAAGTGGGGCACTATCCATTATACATGTACATGTTTGGTCAGGATAAATGCAGGCATGGCTAAAGGAGCTCCCTGCATTAAGGAAGGCTACAGAGGTATTGAGTGTTTGATAATACAGTGCATTTACAGCAGTGATACAAAAAAATGCCCACTCAATTCTAAATACAGTCTGTACGCTGCACTATTCAATGTAATTTGCACTCTGGACTTGGGCGAGAAAGGACCCAACACAATAGATGTATAGTAGAATTCGCCAGGAATAATACATGTTTTTTAGTTTTTCTGTCAAATACAGCATGTTACATATTAGGTTTTAGGTTCTTTTAAACATACAACTGAACCATGTAATATTTTATTCATTCACCCAGTTACATTATAGCCATGTTTAAACATCAAAACCATTAGAGTGAATCATAGTTAAATGTAAATCAAAACAGTCTTCCATCAGCAATATTTTCCAAATTAAATATGCTCTGGAGGTTGAAGAAAATGTATAATTAAACCTGCACTGGATTTCAAGCTGTAAATACAACCTTGAACATAACATCCCATAATCTCTCTACTGTTCATCAACACATCCGACAGGTAGGGACCAACATTAACAGTAATTCACGAAGTTGTGTTTATGGCCAACTGGCCAGTGTCCAATAATCACTCTCCTTTTAGCTCTGCTTTTGGTCTCTACCAGCACCTGAAAAAAATATCTGGCTCTTTAGTTGCTAAATGTTCCATTATGTTCCACTTACGTTACTGTATCTGTGGTTTGGTGTTGGGCAGAAAAAAAAAAACCCCAGCCAATTGTGAATGGAATATTCGAAAGAATGAATATGAACAGTAACAGGCTATAAAAACAAACCAATGAGCTAAAAGACACTACGGTGCTCCAAAGAGCTTACGAGAGCAGCAATGTCAAGTTATGAGAATGACCTCTTGCTATTAGATGTAGTCATTTGATCAACTGAAGATGTTAATTAGAGCAGCTTTAAAAAAAACAACATTTTAATAAATAATATAAGACCTTAATTTATGCACCACCTGCTGTGGCTATATGCCAAGTCTCACAGTCACAGACAAGGCAATAAATTGCATGCCACTAAAATTTATTCACATTTCTCACCTTTCCTGGAAATATGACAGCTGTTGTATTGTATTGCAGAGTGAAAAGAAGAGACAATAAAAGAGATTTTTGTGGATTCTTGCGGCACTATGGCAACATAATTTTCTGACATCACTGTTTTCCCACAATCAGCTCAAAGCCCTTTTTTTGTGGTGTTGTTTGACAGTTCAGACCCACCGTCTCAGCACAAAAGCATTTGTCACTTGCTATGAACTGACAGACAAAAAGAAAAAACAGTTAATGAAACTCTTTCCATGGCATTCTTACATTAGTACAACGTATATGGTTTCCAAAATGGTGCATTAACCAGATTCAAACCCACAGATGAGCAAACACTTGGTTCGGTATTATTGCTAAGCCTCTGAGCTTTATTGTCAAGATGTCGTCTGGAGAACATACTTGAGTGATATAAATTACTGGGCAAGTTCAGCTCTATTCAGTTGCATATAGGACTCACATCTCTTTTTGCCAGACAGTCGTTCTTATCAGAGAATCAGAAGAATATTTTGAATGTTCTAAACTGCTCAGACAAGCACTATTAAGCAAAATAAACCATTACTATGCCAGTCTGAGCACAAACACATGACCCAGTGTCATGCAGTGTCACCTTTTCTTTGGTTTTCATGGTCGAGTGAGGTTCAGTGTAGGTATTAAACAAGATTAGAAATGTCTGTTTCTAACAAGAAGAGTACAGGCATTAAATGTATTATCATACATACAGGGACAAGAATGTTTCATCAGAATAAGAGATCAGGCTTTTTAGTGTGGTATAGTGTGGCATCTAGTGCAAACCAAAGAGAATGTAGTGTAGAGATGCAATGTAGAATATCACATATTACAGGTTGTCAGCAGACAGCACGGATATTAAACCTGACCTGGTGTCATGAAGGCTGGAGGTGCCTGTCAGATGTTTGTTTTTTTTAATTAATATTGAGTTTAATGTGGTCAAACTGACTCTTGAATACAGCATTCATGATAAAAACATGGCAGTAGATAACCGTAGGCATGCAAGGGAAGTTCATTTGTTTAGCATATTTTATGCAGTTAAAAAGTGCACTATATAAAGGGCACACATCTTGAGTGAATGACTGGTATGACTGCAAACAGCGTACCTGCCTGCCATGTGGATCACAGCAATCAAGAGTGTGACAAATGCTGCACATAGCTGACTGGCTAACTTAATGAACAAAGGCTGCAATTAAAGCCTTGTCGTCATTAAAGGGCTATGGTGACTGACATGACAACCAGGCTGAGATGTTAGACATTGTTCAGAAAAGGCCTCAAGCCTTCATAACAGCTTTAAACAGGAAGTTTAAAGGGAAGTCATCTGTACCCATTTTTTTTAAATGCAGGTATTTGAAGACCTGATGCCAAACTGGGTCTATAAAAAGTCATTACACATTCATTGTAATCACTATCTGTGTCTAATTTGTTTAGAGCCAGAAAAGTATTAACCAGTGTGCATCAATGTGGACAGATATACAAAGTCATAATAACTTTTTTCCCGCTATCCTTCAGACATTAAAAGCTGCCCGCTCTTATCATCCACAGTCAGTAGTTTGATGAGCATTTCCATATTTTTTAAAAATCTTAAATCTGTTGCCTTGTAGTGACAGAGGCGGAGATGAAAATTAAGCAATTCCACTACTGTCATAAGAACTCCTTTCCAGTGACACTTGAAGAAGATCTGGAGCTTTGCCAGGAGAAATTAATCATCCAGAAGTCAATTTACCTGTCATTCTCCTTTACTGCCCAACACTGCTGGCTACATTCAACCCAAACTGAAGTATCATCTCAGAACAGCTTCTATTTCACACTATGATGCCTTTAATCTTCTTCGAGATCTTGCATTTAAATGTGGTTGTAGTTGCAATAAACAAATCGGAGTCTGGTGTTTATATAGTTAGCTGCTGATGTGTACAACACTGGTTTATGCTCATCATTCCATTAAACTTGTAATAAATCCTGTTGTAATGGTAAATGCTATGCAGTAACATAATCCTGATTACTTCTGTGCCATTAAATGAAAATGAACCAGCATTCAATGTCACATTAAAAAGTTCACTGTGCAACAATGTCAGTGTAAATCCTTGGGCAATAAGCTGTAAACACAACAATGACATATTTTCATATTATGAAGTTGATTTATTGACTGTTAGCAAACACTATCTTGTGTACACAGCAGATACAGAACAATATTAACGTTCATTTGGAGGCCAATATACACTCTACTACACTCCTTTTGGCTTTGCTTTGGTGTCTCTTTAACTTCTGAATGCACGACAATGTTCACCAGTTATCTGCTAATTCTGTGTGCCTTTTGATGCGGGGCTAGTATACAGTGGTTTTAACAGCCTTTTTGCTGAAAACAGTTGCCTGCTGCTGCTGCTGGAAATAATGCTGATAAGAGCGATGAGACTGAATATGAACAGTAACAGGCTGTGAAATCAAAACAATGAGTTAAATGATGCTTAAATGCCACATAGAATAGAAGGGACTGCAAAGATGAGGGATAGTTTTCTCTGGGTTTGTTACAATAAGCAACTCCTTTTGTATACACATAGTAATTTGATCCATTTTAAACACCAAAATATTGACTGGATCAGTTTTAATAGTACCAGTATAATTGCACAGGCCATGTCCCTTCTCTTTTTTCCTTTTTGCTCACGTTGCTGACTTTCAGCATAGCTGTCCAGTGAAACCTCTTTAGTCTTGGTTAGGTTGACTGCAAGTGGTCATTTGCAAGTGGACTGTCAATGGAGGTCTTCTCCAAAGCATCACTTGCAGCTTGTTACTGCATAAATGTTGACAACTCCCTGCAGTACCTTTTATGGCCAGTTTGACACTGCATGATTTGATTGATGCCAAACGTCTATTTTTAGCTGATTTGATGGCTTAGTTGATTTTAATCATGAATAATGAGCAGAATTTTAATTCACTTGAGATAAGAGAGTCTGCCATTTGTCGTCAGTGTAAGCTGCCACTTGACAGATGCCAACCAATGTTAGCATGTCTGCCAATTCAAAAACCCTAACTCAGTTTTGTGGGTTTGTGCATCCTTGCACTTGCTAGGCAGCTACAAGCATATCCACATTAGAGCATGTGTTTTTCCCCCTCTCACTCCTGGCTTGTGAAAGCTTTATTTTTAGCGCATTACATTTTATTCCAGCAAAAATACAATGTGTTTCAAAGAAGAGCAAAGACCAATAGAAGCAAATATATAAACATAAACAAAAGCACACACACACACACACACACACAGATGTATACATGTAAGGATGTGACAAGGCAAATGAAACTCAATGCAAGTTACACTGTTAAGATATGGGGACTAAGATTTGACAGCAGGATTCTAAGTATGGGAAGTTGTGGGATTCATGGTGTTAATATCTAAAGGTCACGGCAGAGTATGCACTTATTTGGCGTTAATTACCAGACAAGCAACACCACTGCAATGAGGTTTCAGTGTCGTTTTCTGTTCAGGCTCAGGTATCTGGATAATCAAATCAATGATTTTGAAAAACACCTAAACAGGGTGCAAGTTATGATTAAAAAAAAAAAGCTGGAAGGCATTAGGTTTGTACATCTGTACTACAGTACAACCCGAAATGGTGGAATAGTGAATACAGAAAAGATGCACTTACTGTCATTTATCTTGCCTGAAACATGCACTTGCTCTCCAAGATTATTTTTAGTGTTAACTTTCAAAGAACCCCACTTTGGGAAAACACATTCTTTTTGTGTGAATGAAAATAATCAATTTATTTAAAGGTGTAGTCATACAACTGTGCCCCCTGATGTTTATTTGTTCTGTCAGGCCCCAGGGAGTGTTGCAGAGTGCCTGTAAGAATTCTCTTTGTATAAAGACTCACTGACATGACTGGTCCATGTACAGGATATACCTGCATGCAACATGTTGACCTTATCAGAAGCTAACATTATGCATACTGATGATAGAAACATCATATGCAGTGAGATGATATATAGTTGAAAGAGATCCATACAAAAAAAGAAATAATAATGAAGGCAACTGATGAATAAAAAATGTTTACCACAAGTGCAAAAACACAACAAAAACTAACATGTCTGTAAAGTAACAAGCATCAGAAGCTTTATGATGTATTGGATGATAATTTTGTTGATATTACTTTATGATTTTCATCATAGTCCACTCACAAATTGAATGTTTAAGGCTGCACTGTCGATTTTTTTTTTTATTGACAATAGATCAAATGACTGCATTTTATATGAAAGAGGTCACTTGTAGTGATAAAATCCTAAAAGAATAATTAGCCTAATTAGCAGTTCTCATCAGCCTGTTGTTGTGGCTTTCTGGCAAGAGACTGTTTAGGTTTTAGGTTCAGTCATTAAATAAATAAATAAATAAATAAATAAATAAAGAAAGAAATAAAGAAATAAAGAAATAAAGAAAGAAAGAAAGAAAGATGAAATGAATGTGTGACCTGCCCAGAACCAAGCAACAAATAGACAAAGTTAGCGACTAACTCATGAACATAATGGTGTATTGATGCATATTTATGCTGAATGCTCTATCCAAATATGGTCATTTCTGGCTCTGGCTCTTGTTAGAGATTTGAAGGTGGGCAAGTCAGTACAGTCACGGACGTGTTTGGGGAGTTCCAGAGGGAGGGGGCAGCTGCAGAGAAGGCTCCCAGGTTTGGTGCTTGGTCCTGAATGGTGGAGTAAGGAGGTTTGCATCAGATGAACGGCAGCTGCGGGATGAATTGTGGCGATGGAGCAAGTCAGTGAGCAAAAAATGACAATGGTAAAAGATTACCATATGTATGAACGCTTAAACTAACTGACTAAAATAATATTTTAATTGCGAGTTTCTCTGTGGCTGATGTGAGCTGTGTATTATACTATAGGAAGGGAGTGAGTCTTTCAATCATGAACAGTTCGGCTGAGCAATCAAATCCTGTCACATCTGTGCCAGCCAGATGACATCTAATACAGAAATGAGGCTCAAGTTTTGTATAACATAAATTAAGCCTTCTACTCCTGACACTATTAATCCTTGACTAACATCCATCAGAAAGCAGACTTAGGGTGTTGCTAGTTAATGAGGTCCTTGCCTCATTCGTGTTGATATTCAAGCAATGTTTGTTGATGCTTGTAACATTCATATTTTCCCAGTAACAGATGGAATATAAAAAAAAATGAGGGTCTGCTCTAATCTCCTGTGAGGGTCTTTAGTGGCAAAGTATGCTTCTTAAAGTTGCAAAAAAAAAGAGCATCCATTATTCACAGAAAATAGGTTTTTTTGTGAAGCACAGGAATACTGGTGTGTATGGGTCATTAGTGATCTTTATACTGGAGAGAGGCTGAATGGAGCTATTTTACCAGGCAGAATACAGAGTACAGAATCCATCAAGCCTCTTTGAGTCAGAGAAGAAAGGATATCTCACTGTGGATCGAACTGTGAATGAGCCTGAAATCAAGGTAAGTGAAGATATCTAGCTAGCATTCGAATATGCTTTGACTTATCAGGAAGATAAGATTTATAATTTTACAACATGAATGAAATGAGCGCATGGCAGACACATATTGATTTTTTTGGTGTCCCAAAAAACATTTCTGTATTGCACAAAATGAAATGAAGATGGAGGCTTACACCGATGTTCCACTAGCAACATGTTAACTGAAGTCAGTTATAATAAACATGTTCAACACAATATACGATAACAGCAGATGAAAAACACCACAAGACTAGCATCACAGCGAGGAGGAGGACTACTTCCTCCATTTTTTTGACCTTCTCTCTCTATGTGACTCCATGCTGTGAATTGCATTATGGTAGAAATCTGTCTTCCGTACATCCTGAGAGCACAACAAACAGAAAACATCTCTCTCTCTCTCTCTGTTCTCTGTATTTGAGAAAGATGCAATAGAAGAGCAAGGCAGACAGGCAGACCTGAAGAGTAATTGGCAGAAAGACAGAAGCGTGTCGAAATTACATTTCTTTTTTTGTGTCTGTGTGTGGAACCTTTCCTGCACCCTGCTGGCCTGAGCTGCTTGGTTGTAACACTAAAGAGAAAGCACAAAATCCATACACCAAAAATTTGACAAAATCCATACCAAATGTGCAGTATAAAACTATTACGCTTTGGGTTCTCTGGACGTAGAAGGAGATTACCCCAATCAAATACATTAACACACATCTGCATGCATGCATCTCCTATAGAACTGGATGTACACTTGAGTAGGCTACCAAAGGAGCACTTGGCATTCACATAAACAGACTTCACACCAGACCTTATTAATTACTACTAATAACTTACTATTATTACTCTTATTTATTATTGATATTAGACTTAACTTGAGGCATACTCCTCTAGCAGCAGTCAGATGTCAGACATGTTCAAATAGTGCTTCACTATATGCCTGATTTTACCAAACATGCTAAGTTTGCTAAGTTATAAGAAACCAAAAATAAAACATTGCCATTATTCATTGACAATGTTTTGATAATACTGGGATGTGAGAAACTAAGCAATAATTGGAACTTTTAAACATTTTAATATTTTTCTATGTGACATTCAGAAGTCTCCTGCTAATAATAACACCCTGAGTGCAGCATCATGTTGCTTGTGCCTGGACTCCAAAGAAAAATAAAATAATCATATTTAGAATATCATTATCTGTAATGTTATCTGTAACATTATAAATTTACTAGTGTGATTAGCCCGGTATGTAAGTATGGATGAATTAGCTGACGTTATCCACCAAACAAAGTAACGTTAGCTGGCTAGAACCACAACATCATAATATATTTCACATGCTTTGCAGTAATGTTAGCTTAGTTACTTTGGATTTAGTATTAGTCTCTTTGTATTTCTGAGTTAAATATCACAAGGACACTGAGAAATCACATTTATTTACAAGAGCGTCTTTCAGTCTGAATACATTAATGCAGTCTCCTTATAACGTAACTATTCAGACTTAGCTGACATCTCCTTTGTCCTAGCATTTACTGACTGTCATTTGAACAATGTTGTTTGCAAACTAATTACATCCACATACCAATTCGCATCCCACTGTGGAGGGCCTGTGCGTAGGACTTGAATACGCAAAGATGCAAATTTTCTACTGTCAAGACACTGACAGCCACAAACAGCCTGAAGGCACTCAGCCATACTGACCTTTTCTTAGGAGAACTTTATTTTTCAAGCCAGTTGGGATTTGGAAGCAAAGTCTTTTCAAGAACTTTGTTTATTTCAGTATACCTGGTTTTCCTCATAATTATGCAGTATTGATTTGCATGGGGAAAAGTTCATGATCATTGAAAAGATCAGATTGTTCGATTGTTTGGGGGGCAACTTCTCGTAGATCTAAGCGAGAGGCTGGCTGGAAGCTTCTCGCATGTGCTTTACCACTGAAGACGCACATACATTTAAATATAGACACACCATGTTGCAACACTAAAGATCGTATAGATGACTGCTTTGTGTTGTGGCAACTGGATTTCTCATCTGAACACTGATGAAACTGTGTGTGTGCATGTCACATGTTCATTTGTGTCTGCAGAATTTCATTACAGGATCAATGCAGCCTAGCCCATCTAATCTGGTTAATCTATCCCTCAGGAACAAAGAGCCTGCTTTTAACAATATTATGAACTATAGCCTGTGCCAAAGTATCACTACTATTTAATCATCAATGAAGACAAATTCAAGAAAGTGGATGACAAGAAGGAAGTAGGATCTAATTTCTTAGTGCTTTAGTCAGCTACTTTAGGGTCAACAAAGGGTAAAAGGGGTCTCTGCGAGGACACTTTTTTCCCTTGGTTGTAATTGGAATAAAATGACAATGGTTCCAGTCACTAACCCTCCCATGACTGAACCTTCAGACGAGCGATTTTGTTAAAGCCCTCTTCTCTGTCACGTTCTACTTCCCTGCACCCTGCTGACGATCTGAAAGGACTAAAATAGATTAAACACAGCCAAGTAGAGAAATGATCCGCTAGTGCCACCATGAGGTTTATACCCGATATGAGAATTAGACGTCAGCTGCTTGTGGGGTTTAAAGTTGGATTATGGAAACCATACCGAGTTCCACTTTCAAACCTAAATATTTTAACTAATAAGCTACGATGCACTGGACAGCAAAAGCAAAATTTAATACACCAAACCGGAAATGGCGTTTTAAAATGTTTATTAAAAAAATAGAAAACTTACATAAAAAAAACAAGGTATACATCTATATGTCAAGTCATTTACACACAACCCATCCTTAATTACACACACATATGAGCTAGGGATTTGGTTTGTGGCTAAATTATTTGACAACCCATCAATTATCCTCCACAAGGCTGAATAAAACCGCGTCGACAACAAGGGGATAACTGTCAATATCGTGTTGAATCCATCAGGTTGGTATGAAGGGTGGTCCAATAATTAGACTTTTGAAATGCATGACGTCACCAAATTTTGGTTTGGTTATGTTAATGGCTCTACCAAAACTCCTGTACTGGTGAATGTGACATCCCAAGCTCAAATCATCTTGTGGATTGCTGTGTAAATTACATAGCTTTGAAACCTTGTCTTAGAAATACTGACTTTAAATATGGGAGAGGAAAATCTCTTATACAACTAGTTTGTAATGACCATCTTTGAATTAAAAAAGAAAAACAAACAAAAAAGAAAAAAGTGAAATGATGCAAATGCTAACAATCATCAGCTGCAGTAGGAGCCTACTCCTGGAGCATACACCTAGAAGCTGCATGTAAAAATAAAAGCCAAGTAAGCCTGGCAGTGCATTTTACAAATAGGTAATACTGAAAGCTGGCTACATATTGGAAAAAGACCACATTTGGTCATTTAAGAAGGCAGTTAACTTGTTGCTTTAACAGAATCAAAAAGGAGATATAAGGCAAAAACACAAGCATTTTGCTGGTAATAAGTAGCACCAACTATTTTTAAGATGACATGAAGGAACACTGCTAAAGGTGCATTTCCTCAGTACAGCCTGCAGTCTATTCAAGAGGAAGTGCACAAATGAATGATATGTTTAAAATGAGAGCTAGTGGTGGAAACCATTTGGACAGGCAGTTCAAGTGATCATATTGCAATGGTAAATTAAACATGAGTGAAATGTTGGCATCTTAGGGATTTTTGGCACATTTTTCATGTTGCAATACCACAGCTCCCCCTGCTGTTGGGAAGCAGTACATACACACAAACAGATTCCTTCAAGGCCCTTAAATCCATCTATTGCACTGATCAATGTAATCTAGAAATTAATAAAAAAAAAAAAAAAGAAAAGTGGGGCAGACCCCTAAAATAAAACTAAAATGTGAAATAAATTAAATAAAAGCAAGTAAGTATTGCACATTAAAGCCAACAAACATAAAACAAGGTGGTAATGTTTATATTACAAAAATAAAATAGTGCCCATGTGAATAACAAAAAAATCCCTCAGTGACAAAAAACGAGAACAAAAGATAATGACTAACACACACAAAAAACCCACTTGGTACATTCAAACAAGTCATCACAGTTTAAGCACTTGAGACAAGGTCCGTTTTGTGCCGTCACACCAAAATACATCAAGTCAGCGTTGCGCTGCATAGGTAGAAAGGTAGTGCTTCGCAGATGATAGTCCAAGCTGAAAGAGCTCTGAATCAAGAGCGTAGCCAGTAAGGATTTGCATTCAGAAGACCAAATGAGCCCCAAACCTGATCCAAAAAAAAAAAAAAAAAGGCCCACTAAGAGTCAAAACTTCAAGAACGACCAGGTTTGATAAACCAGTTCACTACTATGGCACATGATGTTGCTTTCCAAGATGTTCATGTTGCATGGAAACTCAATACTTAAATGAACTCTTCAGCCAACCAGCCAGTTTTAGCAGTTGGAAAGTGACCCTGGTGAGAAGACCCAGTCTGGGAGTCAGTAATTCTTCAATCGACTCAAAGTCTGTGCTGGTGTGCATCAAATTTAGAGGAAGGGCTTCTGACTGCCATCAGACTGTAAGAACATTTGTACAGATTAAGACTGTTGGTCTTTTTACAGTCTTCCTTCTGCTGCAAGAACCGTGTGGCATCACTTAGTGTTTGCACAATTGCTAGCAGAGATCAAACATTTGACACCTTGGGAGACTACTTCAATTGACTTGTGAATTCCAGGATGAAGTAGGTTTGAGAGCCTCCACAACAGCAAAAAAAAAAAACGAAACGGGTGTATCTTGAATCATTCACAGCTTCCACACCAACACTCATGATGGACTAAGTGAGGCTTTCAAAATCCAGTGCCAGTCAAGTTGAGTCATGCAGCTTCAGTCTTTCATCTGCTCTGGTTAAGAGCAGGAAGATTGTCCCTCTTTCTGCGCCGCCAGGTGTTACGGTTGTACTGCTGCTGCTGGTTCCTGAAACCTGGTGCTGTGTTATGACCCTGGGGAACGAACCGCCGCTGGGGACTGAAGTTACCTTGAGAGTGGTTTTGGCCTCGGAGGCCGCCACCTTGATTGTGCTTGAAGCCAATATTGTGCGGCTCAAGTGAGCCATGGGAGTGGGATCTTATGGTGTAAGCGGGGCCCTGCTGCCCTCCTACCTGAGGATGGTGGAGCTGGTGGAGGGGGCTGGGGAGAGGGCTTGTGGAGTTGGTGTGCTGGGAGACTTGTGCAGCTTGTGACATGTGACGGTGCACAACACTGATTAAAGGTGGATTCTCGTGGTAGAACTGGCAATTGGAGAGCGAGGGGATAGTTAGGTTTTCTGGGAGAGACATCGGGACCTAGAAAAATAATTAAAATTATAATACAAGAAGAGTGTGCAATGAAACAGAACAGTCAGTGAGGTATAAATTTGACCCTCTAATTTTCTTTCAACAATGCAAAAACTGTCAAATATAGTGTGTTAGTAAGTTATGAAAAATTCATTTGGTAAGACGTGTTTTACTGGCACCAGATATCACCTGGAAGAACACATTAATACTTTTAGCCCTATTTGGAACATGAGGTACTTTAATCTCTTGGTGCCAAAATGACATTTTTTTCCCCCCCTCACCTGTTCACTGATGAAAAACAAAGAGATAGGGATTATGCTGGCAAATTGTCATGTCTTTCACTTTAGAACAGAGGACCAAAAAAAAAGAAAGAAAAGAAAGGAAAAAGGACAGCGTCCTGGATTTTACACTGCCTGAATTGATTCAATGGAAGGGAAGGTTCATGTCATTTCTGTACCCAGCAAAGAAAATAATAAAATAAACTGACCTGAGGTGTGGTGTGGATAAATCCTGCTGGATGTGTTGCCCAGGCCAGGGTGAGGGGATGGAGTTGGATAGCAGCATTACTGCTTGGAGGAGAATCAGACTCCTGGAACAAAACATGTAAAGTTTAATCATTCATAGTTGCTATAATTTTATTTGGACAATGATCTTTATGAATGCATGAAAACAAATTCACAGGCAATGTTTTAACACAAAATTATCAATTTGTGGTTCAGTGGTTCATAACCAGGTTAGCGAGAAAAATGACTAGATCAGTGAATCGACCAGATATTCTTTGGCCTTACTATGTCACTTCCAGAAGAAGAGGAGAGAGAGCATGCAGAGGATGATGATGAGGAATGGTGCTGAGGGCTGGGGAGGAAGACTGGAGAAGAAGAGGAGGAGTCAGCACTGAGAGGGGAGGAAGTGTCTCTCTGATCCTCTACAGAGCCCAGCAACAGCCTGGCAAGGTCCTGCTCACAGGTCTCTACATCTAGGACCAAACAGAATACAGCCGTTAGAGAAGTTTTTACTGATTTGACAACATCCCGTATATTCACCACAAATTTGACTCTTAAAGTAGGGAAAAACAAAACACAACTCTAGTCTAAATGTCACAGAAAGTAGATGCAAATTCGAGGTTGCCACAAAGTTACCATGGTTCTCCAGCTTGGCATACTGCTTGGCTCCCCACTTCTTGATCGTCCAGTCCCTGTAAGCCAACACCTCTGGGCTGACTTTGATGATACGTCCTAAAGTACTGGAACACAGAGTAAGTGTCCATTACTTATCAGGACATAAAACACAAAACAAGTGTTGAGAGGAAAGAATTGCAAAAGCAGAAAAATTATTAATTAAATAGGCAACCTGTCATACTCTTTGTTGGGGTATGCTCGTGCAAGAGGAGACACACCATGACTCAGCACCATGTAGGCAAAGTCAAACACCTGCTTGACCTGCAGAATGCCATATGAACTCCTGCCCACGTCATTCCCTGTGAAGATCACACACAAAAAAGGAAGAGCAATGTAGAGCAGGTTCATACAACACACTGGGGTTTAAAACAGGCTCCCCTGGTGTGGCTACACATTTCACTGGACCCCATCCTACAGCAAGATTTGTCAGACTTCAGTCATGCAGAGTACTTTTAAAAAGCAATCAAGATGAAGTGACCTTTCGGAATTTGTGCACTTATTTACCATTTAAAAGACATTTTCCATGTAAAAGTTACATGTTAGCTGCCACATTGATGTCACATCCATGCCCTCTATATAGACGAGTGAACCGCAGTCTCACCTGGCTGTATTGGATCTTCTATGCAGAGCATGGATGGCCTGTTCCCACTTCCCATGGCTTTGAGCATTTCCTCCTTGGACAGGTAAGCCCCTCCACTCTTCACCCTGATGCCAGTCTTCATGTAGTTGAAATCGCGGCCGTACAGCTCAAAGAACTCGATCAGTAGGATTCCCAGGTTGATGTTGGTACGTCGCGTGTCGATCCGAGGGTGTAACTTTGATTAGCAGGACAAGGAGAACTCATTACCTACACTTAAGAACCAAATCCAGCGAGTCTGAATCAGTTCCTGATTGACAGCACAGCAGGGAGATATTTAACTTGTGTAATGAAAGAACACTAAACATTACTTCTGTAATCTACTTCTCTCAATGAACTCATTGGCCTCTTCAACTTTGGTAGGAATTAACATTAATTGAAATACATTCAGATGCTGAGAAGCATTTTGAATAGTCAAGAAAGCATTTATCACAGATGTAGCATGCATTCATGTGTTACCTGCAGAAAACTGATGGCCATTAGTATAAGGCTATAAGAGCTGATGCCTCCAGTGAAGACTTCATTCAGATCTCTCTGCAGTAGGAACTGCTTCAGGACGAAGATCAGTGGTGGCAGAACAGTGTACTTCTACAAGATGGAAATGCAAACATTAAAAATTAAAGAGGCTACATTTGCGTTATAAAAAAGGTCAAAGGTTAAAAGGCTCACCTTGAGATAGCTTTTGATGAACTGTGCTGCTTTAACAGCAGTCTCTACATTGAAGCTGATGTCCACTTTGACCTCAGTTTCATGGTCAGTAAGCTTGATGATTGGCACCTGAGGACAGAGCAAACATTCAACATCTCATATATCATTTTTGCTCTAAATATAACTGTGTGGGTCCCCAAAGTAAAAAAAAAAAAAAAAGACATCAAGCGCCGGGTGACTTACTGTAGCTTTGTCGAGGACCTTGATGGGATATGGGCCAGCCACATTGTGTTTCCTCAGGGCTTGTTCCAGTTCCTGCAGTGGGGGATGGTCCCATGTTCCAAACACCACCAGGTCAATGTCACTAAGAACAAAAACACAAAATACTTCGGAACTTAGAAAGTTTATTTCTCAAGTATTCTGTCACACAGTGCATGCTGATGTGCACGTCACTGAAAACACAACATAGGTGCCTAGTTTTATGCCATTAAACTGATTCAGGCGTGTTTTTCCAGGCTGTTTCATGCCACTGGTTCGGAGATGTTTGTGTGTGGGGAGGTTGAGGGGTGGGTGACAAGATAAAAAAAAAGAAGAAGAAATGGTGACTATGCTTGCAGCAAAACAACATTTCTTTGTCTTTTCAACTGAACAAAAGGTTCTTGATCACATCTCAATGCACCACTTCTTCTAAAAGATTGCAGTCATCTTAAAAAAACAAACAACAACAAAAAACCTGGCTCTAATTCATAATCCATATGTTTTTGATCATGGAGTCTATTGAATACAGTGGTGTGATGTTGAAACAATGCACTAAACAGCTGCCTTATCTCCCCATTTCAAAAGTCACTGCAATTATTGCAAGACTGATAAATTATTTCCAAGTGAAGCTGTTGAAGTTAATCAACTCTTGGTGTTCATTTGCAAAACAAATATGCTGAAATGTCAACTTTTTTTCAGTATTGCTCAACTCTATAACCCAGTAATCTTAACGGGGCCTTGAGAAAAAAAACACTGTATACACAAACACCGTGACAGCGTGCCAAAATTCAAATGCAACGTGGTTAAAGTTAGAGCAGAGATCAAAAATGGTGATCCCACTTCCTTAAAAAACTGCATGTTAATGAGAGCGGTTTAAAAAGGAGCCCTGTATAAAAAGGTCAGACTGTACGAGAAAGACAAACAAACATCTATTACCTTGTTGGAAGATAAAGTCCTGTGCTGAAGCTGCCAAATATTTCCACCTGCAGAGCACAAGACAAATGAAGAGAAACCTGATTCAAGTTGTAAAACATCACTGGAACCATCAATAATAAAAATAGCTCATTTATGTGTTTGGCAGTTTGGACACTTGAGAGTTTAGCTCTTAGTTACTCCAATTCACATTCTGACCTTAAAAACTACCGATAGTGAAATCAAACTTGATAAAAGTCCCTGCCTGGATGATGTCTGTACTTTGTTGTACAAAAGCAACAGGTCAGGGGGGAATTAAAAAACTACTTATATGAGTATTCTAAGCATTAAGTCATACCATGCTATGGTTCTTGTGAAAATTGTAGCTCAGCTACACCATGACCTGATAGATGAACTTGACTTGCATAATAAAGCCAATACTCGGTCTATTAAAACTTGTTTTCATTGATGGTACACTGATCTCTGTAGAACATGGGCAGCATTATATTTTGTATAGTGATATTAGATATTACTGAATGTGTCTTACGTCCACTTTAATGTGGAATAACCTTATTTTCTGGATGGGGACCAAAGTCCACATTAACATTTGTTTGCCACAGCTTGGAATAGTAACTCAAAATGGTCTTTAGAGGAAAAAAAAAAAAAGAATAACAAAAACTAATCCACACAGGCCCAGTGGGACTTCTCTGGGACACGATTAGCTTAAAAATGTTTATCATGTTCACCCAAAAAAAATGTGTTTGTCAGGAAGAAGACAGTCTAGCATTCTGTTGGCAACATACAACGGAAAATAACTCACTAATGTTACTTTGAGAACACAAGTGACATGAATAATGATTACAGCTGGCCAACTATGTTTGGTTAGGGAGTGTAAACTAGGCTGTTGACTGCCTATAATGTAGCCAAACAGGATACGTAAAGTGCAGTAAACTTCCACACACACACACACACAGACTGCAGAGTATATATAAAAAAAGACAGTAACATTGATTTACACAGTGCAGAACAGCTTTTCTAAGTAAATGCAGACCTATAAACAAAAGTCAATACAAGAAATAAAGTGTTGTATTAAAAACAGAGGCTACATATAACTGAGGCTGAAAATTAAAGAGGATATGCCAATAGGAAATAAAACTTTATAGTTTTTGGATATGGATTAGAAAATGTGTTTAAAGTGTGAAAATTTAAGTCCTGGGCAGGAGCGGGCTGGCACAAGCCAAACCTAGTGGCAATCAGTAACCTGGATGATTTTTTTAAAATCAATTTTATCTGATGTACGCACCATCTTCCTTTGACAGCAGTGGCTCAGTGTGGCGACAGAAGGAGGGACAATATACTTAAAGCACAAGGTCCCAGTTTATCAGATACACCTGTACAATCTAAACAGATTCATAATAGCAACCCATCCTTACTAAAGATTGTAACTGAGCGAAGTGAAAGAAGTCAAATGACCTCTCTGGCGCAGTATTAGACACAAATAACCTGATTGGCTGAACTTTTCTAGCTCCAAATGTCTTACCTAAACTCATCTATTTTAATTTCATAGACGGCTCACCATGGTACAGTCAACTGTGGGACTAACTCTGGTAATACGGTTTAACTTCTGATGCAGCAGGACGCTGCACCTTACTGACATTGTCGGGCTTAGAAGAATGTTTAGTAGCACACGGGTAAGAATAGCATGGCCCCAGAAATGAGCATTGTGGTCATTACCTCAAGTAATAAAAACAGTACAAAAGAATCCCCTGAAGACAGTGTAAAGCGTCAAGCACATCTTGCATACTGTGTAGGCCAGGACGGAGTACTTCTCTCACAGACAGGACTCACAGGTTGAGAAGCTCCTCAAGTCATCGTCAGGTGCACATGGACTGCATGTACCGTACTGACACTCACCCGTGCTGTGGGCCACAAGTCCTTGATGACACTTTCTATCCTGTTCACGACATCTTGTCTCATGGCTTCCTCCTCTGGTCGTGGTGACATGAAGTTGAAAAAGTCCACGATTTCTTCATGAAGGCTGGAAGGATTCAAGGGAAAGAGGACATAAAATGAAGCTGTGTATCGAAGAACATAAAAAAAGGAATTAAAAAAAGAAAGAAATCCACTGTAGTTCAATGTCTGGAGAGAAAAAATATATCACTGTGAATATTTGACATTAATATAGTGCATAAGCCCTTACAAAATCAAATGAAAACTGTGTGCATCCACCACTGCTCACATTTTGGGTGACTTGTGACTTCCTCTGAGAACCTCAAACCTCACTTTGAACCCCCTTCAATGGAGGAAACATCCCCCTCAGTGTGCTTACCCATTAATGCCCGGGCTGTACCGCCTGGTTTTCCACAGGCTACAAGGAGAGTCTACATAGTGTCCATTGTAGGTCAGGAGCGGGTTGATGCCGTGGAAAGTGTTGGCTCTGTTCAGATGCCTCCTGCGGCCGGATGAATGTGACTGATGGTGGTGGTGCTTGTTCCCATGCTGATTTTTCATCCCGGCGGGGGTGTGGCCGAAGGATTGTTGCATGCTGCGACAGTGTTGGTGAACAGTGTGGAAAGGCGGAGGAGGATACTGCCGTCTGAGATTGTTCTCGTTCAACTCGTGCTCGCCGTAGTGTAAAAACCGGCTGGCCTCTTCTGCGACGTTCAAATTATCGATTTGCAGAGAGGAACCGGAGGGCGAAGAGCTTTCGGCCTCCGAGTCCAAAGAGGAGGAAGACGGCGACAACGAGCCCTTCCTCCGGACGCTTCCCCTCTCTCCGCCGCCGTCTCGCTTGGGCAGTTTTCCAAACACAACCCCCGGCGGCGGCGCTACATTTTTGCAACACTCGCCGTTTGTGTCCGCGGAGTTAGCATTCGCATTAGCAAAGTTACGTTGGTGGTGAAGGTGGTTGTCGATGCCGGAGTTCGCTCCAAATCCCTGAGAGGTTTCCCAAATGTGCATCCACAGGGAATTGGCAGGTCCCTTCTGCTCCGGCTGGATCCAAGCGGTCCTGGGATCCATTGGAGTCGAGTTTACCGAGTACCTCTTCACGGGAAAATGACGAGCAATTTGGCAAATAAAACACTTTGCGCTCAAAGAAACAAATAAACCCTACCGCGGCGATTTACTTGCTATCCTCGAAGTGCTTCATGTCTGGAAACTGGTTTGGTTTTTCAAGCGTTTTGCCCAACTCCACTCCCCATGTAAGCCAGCCAATATGGCGCACCCAGCAGCACGGATCAGCCTCTGCGCATGTCTGAGGGATTTAAATCTTTGAACACACCCCCTCCGCGCGGAGAGCTACGTCAAGTCCGGCACGCGCAGGCCGACACAACCGGAAACTAAACTATTTCATTTTCCCTCCTGAAAGAGCTCATCAAACACAAACATATAAAGCGTTACAAATACATATACAAAGATGCTTACGCTGTTTATATGTTTAATTTGCTCACACATCTTGCACGTTTTTTCTCAACATACACTTAAGGTGGTTGCCATATATATGGTGGTTTATATATGGTGTCATCTTTACAAACATTAACACTAATAATATACTACTTTAGATCGAATACTACTAATAATTTATTACAAATATCTGTCTAAAAAACTATTGTATATCAGAATTGAATTAACATAACTGAAAAGCATTTCAAGAATCATTTTGTATCTTCATAATATAACTGGATAACACAATTTAGATATTTTTAAGATATTTAACTCCTATCTCAAATATGTCTAAAAGGATTTTCTTATTCAGGCCTGGCCTTGTTTATATACTTTTACATTCCACTAATATCTTTAAAATAACTTTTTCTTAGCATGGATATCAGGGAATCACTTCAAAGTTATCCATTCAAATGTTTGGACTTTTATTTTGAAGGGTACTGCCGGAAGCTTTCATGTGTTTCACCTCAGACTGGGCAGGCTAAAACACGATAGTTGTAGTAATTTGGCTGGATCATTAGTCGCAGCCTTTATTGCCAATTTTGCTAAATGTGGTTGTAAATGAATCTGAGCAGTGAGGAATAAATAGTTGTCATTTGTCAGAATTGTCTGCTTTTAAATTGACATAAAAACTATATATTAGGTCTGTATGTGGAATTCTTTACTGTAGAGGGCAATTTTCTGGTTTTAAAATATGTTTGCAAAACAGACATGACTTTGTTCGTTATGTAGAAATTTTAATTTGAAAAAATTAAATAATATCTGAAACTGTACAAAACATTTACTGCGGCCATCTTAATTTTCATTCATAGAAAACGTGATACCTCATATTTACAAATGGCTGAGTGAAGAAACATTTACAGCTGAGCCACAGTATGAACACACATGTACATGTTTTACAAGCTTTTAGAGCATTTCCTGAGTACAGCAAAAAGGGAAGGGAGGCTGGGAGTTAAGCAAGTACTATTATTACAGGGTATGGGCTGTTAAAATGTTAACATTTGCTACACATTCAGACATGTTAAGTTTAAAGTAGAAGTGCACATAAAAAACAAAAAAACAAGCGTTGTCTGAAACTGTCAATACAACTGATAATACATTTCAATTTAAGTCAAGTGTATTAGGAAGAGAGAATTTTGAGCTGCATGGTGAGATTTCTACTCATCCTGTATTCATAATAATAGGTACAGACTGACCCCGTGAATTTGTACAGCATGTGTGTCTCTCTCAGCTCTTAACCTGTCTGCAGACAGAGGCTAACTGGTTAATGCAGCTGGTAACAGCAGGAGGGACGGTCTGAGTCGTTTCTCCTCTCCATCCTGCGAGGGCATCCATGGCTGTTTTGGGGTTGCAGGGAGACAGGTCGTAGATGCAGTAGATTGCTGCTAACTGGACCGGCCATGGCACGCCTCGGGAGAGAAGACAAGGCAAGATTAGAATTCTTAATGCAGATCTGCTGGATGGCCATTATTATATTTATTTCATTACATTTATTTGCCACAATTATGACAAATAATTTGGAATAGGCCAATGTACTTTTAATGTGCCAGGATGAGATTAACACAGGTAAATAAATAATTTTGTTCCATGGATGAAAAAGATAAACATCAGATTTGTGATCAATGAAAGGCAGGTGTGGAGGAAACTGGCAGCATTCCCAGCACACAATAGGTGTGTATTAGTTACAACCAAATTGAATCATTCTGTACCCACTAAGGTTTCTCCTATTTCATACCTTCAGTCTGTCCATGCTCTCCAAATGTGTTGATGACGCTTGCGACAGTTGACACAGAGGAAACACACCTCTCTTTGATGCCCAGCTGACCAAGGCGTCCTATTTACAACAAAAAGATATTGGCATTTCACACTGTCCCCGAGCGCTGATTAAATTACATGTCACTTCAGGTTATGGTCAATCCCAGGGAAAATGTACAAAACGACTGACCTATAAGTCGGAGTACAGTGGCAACAGTGACATCAGAGATGGGTCCCTGTTGATCTCTGGGCTGTGACACCCAAGTGTTCATTAACGGCCACAACTCCACGCTGTCAAAATAAAATGAAGAGATAAGCACAGGAGCACACAACTTAAAAACTATAACTTCTTTAACCAGGTTTTACAAGACTGTGAATTAAATGATATCATTAAACCCGGCAGGTTCAGAGAAACAAACGTACCCCAATACATTTTCATAGGTCCACTTCCACTTCTTGTGCGTACAAAGGAGGTGCAGCGTGAAGATTTGTTCCCAAGCTTCACTCCCCAGATCGTCCCCGTGTCGGCTGTGTTTAGTAAAAGACAGACTCGACCCTGACCGAACATTAGAAAGTGCTCTGGAGATCAGCTCATCGACGTCACAGGGAGGATTCTGCAGCGATACAGGGAGATTAGGCTTTAGACAGCTCATTCTACAAGACAAGCAAGATTTGAATTTAATAAGGAATGCAACAGCTCTCCAAATACTTCACCTTCTCCCAACCAAGGAATGCTGAAAGGGCCGTGTGTAGGTTTTCCTCTGCTTTCAGCTTGGTGACAGCATGTATCGCCTGGCACAGGGGACTAGTATGTGAGAGGACATTGGGCCATGTTGCCACCATGAACAAAATCAGCTTAGCAGCATCTGGGAAATCTGCAGTAGGGAAGACAATAAGGAAAAGCATTAATCCATTTTGAGTGAAAAAATAAGTGAACTTGACTTAGAATAAGAGTGCAATTGTTTTGAATGAACATCTGCGTGAATGTAGATGCAATAAAGACGAGGAAAGCAGGCTTAAGAAGCCACGAAAAGTTAAAATACCTGTGTGGGAGAATCAACCGAGTGTGAAAGCTTTAAGAATAGTATGATAGCAACTGCTAACCTTCTGTGAGAATGCTATAGGCCAGGATGTGAGCCTTCTCCCAGTCCCTCTTCTGTCTACAGAGCCCCGTGTAGACTCTGCAGAGGGCCTGCAGGTAGTTCCCGCTGAGGTCTCCTTTCTCTGCCTTCATTTTTTTCAGGATGGCAAGAATCATATCATCTTCCTTCAGAGAAAAATGAGGACATGCACTTCCTGTAAATTCATTTTCCGTACACAGACACAGGCACTCGTCTTAATACTTGTTTTCACTTTTGCATCACCAAAAGTAATAACGGAAGGACCTAATTAAGAATACACAGCTAAAAATGTTGAAAATGAATCGTGACACTTTAGATCAGGTGTGTACCAAATACACAGAGATCACAAAATTGTGTTTTTTTAGATTATCATAACAATGCAAGGTGACCAATATTAAGTCTGCAATATATAAGCCCAATAAACCAGTATACTCACCAATCTGCCTTGGCAGAACTCAGCGATGACCTCCTTCTCCTCACTTCTCATGACGGGCTTTTTGGGCAGGTTACCAACATGCAGATGGCTCTGAATCACAACCAATAGATCAAAACACTGGTTTTCAATTTTTTTTAAAGCGTTGACTATTTGCTCTGTGGTGGATGGAGAGGTTGTCTCATCTGTAGGCCTCAGAGTCTGGGGTGAGGTGGTCTCCTCTCCACTGTTTGAGGAGGAAGAAGGCACCTGCTTGCGACTGACAGTAGGAGAGCAGTTATCTAGCCGGAGACATTTGCTGGTTTTAGGTTGAAGCATGTTGATGGAGGGTCTCTTTTCTCCTCTCACCTCAGTCTTGGTGAAAGCCGTTGAAGTGGAGTTAATAGTTTTAAAGCCAGACATCTGACTACCTGCTGTCGTAGGTAATAATCCGCTCTCTGATGAACCAATGCCGAGGCTGACATTCCCCCTGAGAATGCTCAGAGTTCGAGCATGTGCTGAGAGTTCTGGGTACATGGTGTCAAGAATCCTCATGGAGTTTTCCTGAGATGGACTGGAGGAAGACGATGGGGAAGAAGTCATTGCCGTCAGCGGCAGGCGTCCTGGGACTGGCAAGGCATGTTTTGGAGTGGCAGAGCCAAACTGAAGTGGTGATGAGGGAACTCCGTTTGGAGGGAGTGGACTGTTTAGAGATGAACTCATCTGCTGACTGTTGGGTGTCAAGTGGGCCTGGATGGGAGTGGTGGGCGAGGCCGGTCTATCCATGGGTGAGGGAAACGAGAGTTTCCCAATAGCCTGCCTTGGATTGATTGATTTGCCTGCCTTTGGAGGTGTGAGCAGAGGGGTTAGGAGACGAGGAAGTGGCGGACCCATTTCAGAGCGAACTTGGCCAATGCATTGTGGTGGTTGAACGTTTGGACATGATTCCAAACATGTTGCAGCAACAGTCTGCTTCGAGTAACAGTCAGTGTCCAATTCGTTTTTGCTCAAATCATGGTTACTTTTGTCTTTGACTATATCCTTTTTAACGACATCTTCTTGCTCTACACAGAGTGCTGGTTGTAGAGGTTTCTTGTTTGTTGAAAAGTGCTCAATGTTAACATCAACATTACATTTTTCTGGGCTTGGATGAGTTTCCAAATTGTGCATTTTTACAGTGGGAGACAGGCAAGAAGGACTTAATGCCCTGCAGAGAGAATGTGTATTTTCTTTTAAAGGTTCACAGTCAATATTCTTCATTTCTTTGCTGTCAGAAGGAGAAGGTCTGTGATCTACTAGTATTTCACTGTTCACGGTCTCTGCATCAACATCCTTTTCCGAGGGAATTTCAACGTTCACTTGAGCAGATTCCTGGTCAGCATGGGACTCTTTAACTTCCCCTTTCAAAAGCAGAGACTTATGAGGAGAGAGAGGTCTGTTGTCGCCATTTGACTCAGGAGAAAGCGCTACAGCAGCTCCTCCAGTTCCTTGTGTTTCATTCCCATTTTCCTCAACAGGTTTTATGGAGACATCATTTTCAAGTTGCTTGTCAACGTTTGTATTTGAGGCAGTACTGATGCCATCACTGGTGTTCAACAAACAGGGGATATCTCCTGGCGTGCCTGCATCATTGTCGAGACATCCTTCTTTGTCCTGGGGCTCTGAGACTGCAGTATCTTGACTGCCCTGTTCCAAACTACAAGAATCCATTTCTGAATCATCTTTATTCGCAGCCTCTGTGTCTCGCACAGAGTCAGTGAATGTTGTGGAAGTTACAGAGGAAGTAACTAGCTGTGTATTTCCTGCTTCCTCAGAGATGACAGTTGTATCACTTCTTCCGAGTGATTCTTCGTCATCAGGAGTGACCGTTTTGGCAACAACAACAGCACTAGGGCTCGTGTCTACATCCATCTTTGTTAGCGTCTCTGAGTGATCTTCGTCCATCTTTTCCATAGAATTTTCAGTTTCACAGATGCTATTGGGATTGACATTACAGGACTGCTCTTCACTTAACGACGCCACCGTTGCGTCTGGCATAGAAGATGATGCTGCTGATACTAAACACGCAGTCTCCATGTCTTTTTCAAGATGAATTTCTTCACCATCTGTCCTGATTTTGTCCTTCATTTCAGTAACACCACTCAACTCATTTGGTTCCAAGTCTTTGGAGAAACCCTCATTTGAAATGTTTTCCACTTCCTCTGTTGTGACCACTGGCAAGTCCACATTCTCCTCTGTTGGTGGAGCTGAAGATTCTGGACAGCAGTCAGACACTGGTGTTGTGTTGAGTAAGGACTCCTCTTGCTGAAATGGAACAGAGTCATTGGGAGTTTCCTGTCCTCCATCGTCTGTCTCCATAGGATCCATGTTTGTCTCCTGACAGAAAGAACAAGGAAAACAAGGACATGATTTTCAATGATATACCTTTGGTGTTATTATTTATTTTCATTATAATATGAATTTTTACATGCTAATATGAGATAGCACCACAACACAATAAAGCATCTTGACATCATTAATGAAAAGGGGGGAAGCTGCATATTAATCAGCAATTCAAAATATAAAGCATGAAACATACCAAATCTGGTAGGGGTGATAAACATGGAGGCAGTGGTTTAAATAATGCCATTATCTCCTCAAGAGATACTTGTCCAAAGGTGTCCAAAGATGACTCTTTAGTTTTGAGCTTCTTGGGCAATCGCCTTCTCTTTTTGGGTGTGTCTGTCTGCTTCTCTGGAGTTGTTGGGTGCGGAAGTGCTTGATGCTTGTTGGCTTTCAGTCCACGAGGAGAGAGTTTTAACAGTGTATCTGTCTGCATGGGGTAACCGTTGGATTCAGTGATCTTGCAAGAAGTTGACTGGAACATGTTAGTCTGAAGAGAGCGGCATCTGTTTAGTGGAGAGGGGGGTAGAACTTGCTTGGAACTGGACTCTGAAACTGCAAGAACATAAGAGACAATTGCACGTGTGTGAATGGGGTAAAATGATGAAAGAAATTGCAAACAAAACTGAAAACCAGAAATAGCTTGTTAATGCTGTTCAGAAGTGAAGATACTTTGAATTATGACAGTAATGTTACACAGGTATACAAGACAGCTTAATGATGCCTTACCAGGTAAGTATAACAGGTGTGCAGAAGGCTGTGGCTGCGGTTCTACACATGCCCACAAATTCTCAAGCAGCATTCGGAACTTTTCTGAAAAACAAGCTCAAACAGTCACACACTGCAAAAGTAAAAAATACATTTATACCAATAATAATAATACAACAATGCTTTTGGGTTAGGTTAATGCATGTGATTAGCTCATCTAATTAATGAAATACATAATAAGTAAAGCCAAGTGAATACCTTTATCAACTTTAGGCTCCTCAGGTACACTTGCTTGAGTTGATGTGCTTCTATACTCTGTTGAGAAGTAAGTTAAGATTAGAATTCAAATGTATTTCAGTCAAAAAAAGATGTTTTAAAAAAAAAGAAACATGTAAAGTTACACCTGTTTGAATAAAGCTGTTTACCTTTACTCCGTTCTCTTTCCAGTTTCAGCAGTCTCCCCTGCAAATTACACACAAAGAAAGGTCAATTCAACTGTTTTAAAACATATTTCCAACACTCTGTTATTTATGAAGGTCATTACTGCACCTGGAGATCATAAATATTTCCCTCTAGCAGATTCTTCTCTTTAGTCAGTTGCAATATGTGATGATTCTGTTTGCGAATTGAGTCTGAAATAAGGACAAAAATAAGCATCACAAAACCAGCCACAAGGAGTACAAGCAAAGGTTCAAGACAACCTTAATAACATAAAATAATGATTTATACTCCAATTTTCAACACAAACCTTCGAGCAGTCCAACTTTATTTTCAAGGCTGTCTTTTCTGTTGATGAGAAAACAACATGGAACCTTTAAGCATGTTTTGTATTAAATGATTTTCCCGGAAACAGATGATAAACAACAGACCAAGAACAATCATATGCAGCACAAAGACCGGTGAAGAAAGAAAGACTTTATACTGTTCAATGTCCAATTTAAGAAACCACATCTCTTTAGTGTAAGTTCTTACATGCTTGTTGTCTTGGCGTTCTCCTCTATCATTTTTTCAACTTGATCTGCTTGTACCTGAGATTTCTTCAAAGACGCCTGAAGAAGTGAAAATAAACAGATGATCGCGTTTCCTGAGTAACATTTGATCAGGTATGTATAAGCTCTAAAGCACAATGGCACATTCATGGCCACCTGTTCAGAACACTTGTTTTGCTTACCTGTACTTTCAGTAACTCATTCTCGACCACGGCCATTTCTCTCTTCAGATGTGCATTTTCAAGTGCCTGTGTTTCTGTCAGTTCTATAAAATCGAAAGACAGAAAAAAAAGAAATCAGACAAAAATCAGAGATGCATTTAACTTAAAAAAACACAAATTATGCAACTCATCACTGGCAAAAGTTACAACATATGAATGCAAAGTACCATTCGCCTCCTTCATCTGGTCTTCAAGTTTATTTTTCCTGTGAGATATGAAAAAAACAAGTTAATTTACCACCAACGTTATATAATCATAATATCACTATCTGCACTGTCATAACAACAGAAAAGTATCTCTTACTCTGTCATTGTCTTGCTGTTTTCCTGCTTTAGTTGTTCCATCTGTTCAGACATCTGTTCATAGGCTTTCAGAGCAACCTTTCAAAGTAAAAGGGGAAAATTACTTACATTTTACAATTTCTGCTTTGGCACCAATATTAAGAGATAGATACATTACTAGTGTCCTTTAAATTAGATTATTAATGGACAGCATACCTTCTTTTCTTCCAGTTCTGCTTGCACAGATTCATAGTCTGCTGTCGTTTTCTCCAGAGTAACCAATCTGATCTGCAGCTCTTCCAGCTGTTGTTGGAGCCTAATTGAATCACTAGATAAAAATAAATAAATGTGTCAACATCGCACACATGCACAATCACAATTAGGGTTAGCGTTAGCTGTCAAGGAAACTAATAATAACAACCCGCCAACTGATGAACACAAGTTATGGAGTGCCTGCCAGCTAACGGAAAAAAGAGTAACTTGCACTTTGTAGATTGTAATACGGAGACAATTATGATTGCAATTTCCACACAATTAGCATTCATAAATACTCACTCTGACACCGTGATCTTCTGCTTCAGTGCCACAAACGACGACACATACTCGTTCAGGCTCTGCGATAAGACGAAAACAAAAACAAACAGGGGAATTCATAATTACCAACACTTTACCACTCCCCCGCTTTAAAGACAAACATGTTAATTGTGATACAACCGTCAGAGACTGTTTATTTTCAGTCTCCGGAGACGGAACACGACTTTTAACGGACTTTTCTGTGATGGAAAAGAGGATCTGACCTGGTACAACACAGAGCAGTTCTGACAGTCTCCGACCGTCGCGTCCGCGGCGATAGCCACCATTTTGGATTGGCTGTCCCCTGGCATCATGGTAAAATAGATTCCGATACCCGGCAGCGCTTATTTTATATGAGATCATTTGACGAGCATGTCCCGGTGTCACAAACTCTACACAGCTTCAAAACAACACATTTTCGTGTCTCCCACGTTGCCTAAGGACCCACGCCAGGACCCCACGCGGGGACGTTCGTCAAATGCCGGTTAAACTAAAATTAAATATTCCACTCTCCGTTATACGCATAAACAGTCTTAGTTAATTAGTAAGACACGTAGATAGTGATGAATTTAATCTCGCTGAAATATAAGAATTTCGATCATTAATATTTTTCTTCAGGCAGTTACTTACGGCCTGTAAGGGCGTTACTGCATCATGTATAAATGTACAGGGAGTACCGGCCGGTAGGGGCAGTGCAACTGTTTATACCGGTTTACAACTTCATGGTATATTCATGTTTGCAATTATTTCACATCATAATGCACTGATATATTTAGTTGAATTTACTAGATTAGTTTTCTTGACCACAATATCAAGTTGAAGTCATACTTGTGCATAGTATTTGTATATGTTACTATATTATGACACAATTTTGCAGTTGCTTTCATGTCTCCCTGGTGGTCTAGTGGTTAGGATTCGGCGCTCTCACCGCCGCGGCCCGGGTTCGATTCCCGGTCAGGGAACACGTCTTTTGAGCCTCTTTTTACTCCGTTTTTCCGGTCGATGTTTCACATAATTATATACCGTACGACGTTCAGGTGTAGACATAAAGAAAGATACGACAGAAGACCAATCTTGCCCTCCACCGTCTCATGTGTGAAGGAGCACAGAGATGCGTTCAAATGAGCGCACTGGCAGTTTGCAACATCGTTTCTAAGCGCCTTTCCCAGCAGGAGAAAGGAGACGAATAATAAAGCAAATGACCAATTACAAACTGTAAACCGTTTACACCGTGTGGTGTCAGCAGAGGGTACTGTTGTACAGATAACAGTCTCTCTCTCTCTCTCTCTCTCTCTCTCTCTCTCTCTCTCTCTCTCTCTCACACACACACACACGCACGCACGCACACACACACACACACACACACACACACACACAGAACATTGCCAACCACTGGGTTTACCATAGATACTGTATACATTGTAAAGATAAACTTACGAAGAGTTACCACAAAATACCAAAACAACAACAACAGACTAAGTTTTCAAATTGACACCCTGGAGGCCATTATATCTTTGAATTTGATACGTTTTTAAAACTACTTTGAAAACCTCTTCTTAGATAAGCTTGTCTTACTCCAAAATGCTCATCATTACTGTGGCAGCAGGTCGTCTCCAGCCTGCCGATTCCAACAGCTGAGGAGGAAGCAGCTAAAGGTGTTAGGGGATTGCTGTCGGTGCGTCCCGATGGAAAGATAATAACCCTGTAACTTCAGATGAACCTTCTCAGTGTAGCCTCAAGGCTGAAGAGCCAACTCTGCAAACAGATGCAGTCAGAGATAGCATAGTTTCTTTAAAGTGGAAAGGGTATGCTTTCTCTCTTCCTGTCTCATTCTGACAGATAATCTCTTCTGTTACCTGACATGGGTTAGGTAACATTTTGGATGTTTTCAAGATTTAGCTCGACCACCTTTGTCATCTACAGGAAGGCTCCGTCTGATCACTATCTTTGTATAAACAAAACGGCTTCATCCTCTCAATCCCTTACTTCTTGTGTGGTTGGATTTTCTCCTTTCCTTCTTCGTCTTCTTTGTTGAGATGCTGTACCAGTTTATACAGAGTGAGGTGGAAATGGATTTGCTGTCAAAATATAAGTCACTAAAGCAAGAATATTGTTTGTTTTTGATTGCCTAATTACGCATATCCACTTTGAAAGAGTAATATAAAGGGCGAACTCACATTGGCATAAAAAAACACATTGGCATTCACACCTGCAGCACCTGAACTGCATATCTTTAAAAATTGTGAGACAATGGGTGATAATGCAAACTCCAGACACACTTTATAACATATGGCACTAAAAAGTCATAAGATAAAACAATGCAACGCTTAATTATTTCATCATTTTATGAAGAAAGATTTCAAATATAAACGTTTTTCTGCCCCACTATTGACAGTGTTGAATAGTGAAACCCACTGATTGTCATCAGGATTGAGTTACATGATTTAAGCATGAACAAGCAACAGATTTTTGATATTTGTGCCTCTTCTCTTCTCCATAGGATCGAGTTTTGACATGACGGGTGCAAAGTGGCTGATGACAGTACATTCCACAAGCGTGTGGGCGATTAGAGTAATCTGATTCTCTGTGTGTGTGTGAATGTGGCGTTGCTTTTGTCAGCAAACTGGCAATAATTGATTAAAGTTTTGAATCTCTGAACGTCTTGCAGACACTGGCTTGTGAAGGCAAAAAACAAAAAGCACCGCATTCATTCAGTAGTACAGTGACTACACACAGGCACACAAATGCACACAGACAGTAACACAGTGCCCACAGCTGACCGACAATAAGTCAACTTCAGTGAGGAAAACCCCTTTTTCTCTCTCACCCACCTCTCCCTCTGGCTCACTCCCTCTCTTTCTCACAGCATTTTTCTATGACAGCACCAAATACATCCCTCCTCCCTTCAATTCTTTCTACTCCATTTCTCTCTGTCTCCTCACACTCTTCTTCTCTCCTCCCTTACTCTCTCTCTCTGGGGGCTTTAGGGCTGTGAGGATTATGACAATGGAGATTTTGTTTTGGGCATCTGTGTCTCCTTGACTTGTTGAGAAATGACTAAAGAGTAAAGCCCAGAAACAATATGTCATAGGTGTTGAAATGGCTAATACCACATTGGCATTACTGTTCGCTAGGATGCTAGCTTATATGCTTCACGTCATTGCAGAGTAAGGTCTAGAGTTTAGAGTTAAAGGTTTATTGTGTAGGATTTAGGAGCTCTAGTTACAGACTATGGTAAAAAAAAAAAAGGATTCTACAGTAGCTGAGAACGGACAAATGAAACACTGGCTCTAGATACAGGCTTTCATGTTTTGATTTTTTTCCACTGCCACCACAATTTTTCACTAAATTGTGTTACAATAGGACATATACCGCTTATACAGAATATAGTGTGGAGGTGTTGCATGTGTTGTTAAATGCTTTCAAGAACAAGAATTGCTGAAGATGGCTCAGTCCAGTAAACTACATTATAGAAAACATACTTTTCCGTGTCTACTTCAATATGACATAGGCCAATAAGGCCTTTATGCAACTTGGGCAAACGGTGTAAGGAAGATAGGCTACATAGAAATAGTAGCGGGGAACTATATTGGCGAACCAAACTGCTGTACATATGCAAGTTTAAACTCCACTAACTTTGAAGTTAAAGGTGTCACTGGTAGAGACACACCTACATAGAATTAACGACTCTGCAGTTCACCTCAACATAATGGACCTCATTGTGTTGTCAGAACAAAGCTAGCTGGAGAACATAATGGATAATTTAGCTGCTAAAGAGACAGTAGACCTAAAAAGTGAGTGAATAATAGATTTACATTTATCCGATGGCCAGAACCACAACTTGAAATGAATGCTAATGCTGCTCCCTGAGTGCTGAATATGTGCAAAGGTTTGCTAACATGTTTGCCATATCAATAGATAGAGTTACTCTAGTCACAGTGCGGTGTTTGCAGTTTGTGGAAAGACAAATCCTTTGTCAGGGCATGATAATTATATTATACCCAGCTGAAGACTGTAGCCAAAAAAGTATGATTGAATAGATCAGGTTCCACTCCTAAGCTTTTTTCCTCGCTGTGAGAACACATTTAGACATTTTACACCAACTTGGCAAGATCAAATTCACTCAAACTGACAGCTGAAAAGAATGAAATAAAGACTCACAGCCACAGCTGAGATGCTGACATGACACACATATTGTTTTATTATTTCATTTACACTGTAAAAATCACATTGGAATAGCATTATCCTTGCTTTTAAACCATAACCAATATGTAATGCATTATTTTTGCGCCATTTCGATGCATGCAATACGGGGCATAATGTTGGATAATGTAATGGAGAAAATGGAGCAGTGACTCTTCAAATGCTATGCTCACTTTGAATGCTCATGTTCATCAGTCTTTGTTGAACTGATGTTATTTCAAACATAAAATGTATGTCTTTTAAAGAAGGTGCATTTTGTCAGCATGAAATCTTATGAAACATAATACAAAAGGTAATGGGCTTAGGTTAGAGTAATAAAAGGACATATTTATTTATACTGCTTAGAATACAGTCTTCCAGCAACGCTGTATTGTAAAGCCAATAAATAAAACAAACAATACTGTACATGGGTCACACAAGTCATTTGCTCTGTCCTGAAACTTGAGGATTTCACATTGATTTGGTGACTGAAGACGTTGTTGTAGCACCACTGAGTATGAAAGTCAGCCCACGTAGCCTTGACCCATCTCAGAACAGTTCTCTCATGGATGATACATTTTTTTTCTTCTTTCCTTTGTTGTTTCACGTGACAGCACCAAGTTTCCTGCTATTGTCCAGCTAATGAGGAAGCACACTTTGATTATTCCCAGCCTGTTTTTTATCAAGCCTTAGAGTGAAATTATGTTTTCTTTAAAACATCCCTTTTCATTATCAGACCTCAGATTTCCAATTGATCAAGAATTGCAGTGCAAGCCAGGAGTAGCACATGTTGCGTGGCAGTGCCTGAAGCCTCGTCAACTTTCTCTGTTGGCCTGCCATCATTGGCCTGTGGTTGACTGGGAGATGTTAGGTGTCCTGGGTACAGTTCTGTTCAGTTACATACGGTATATAAACAAAGCTGGGAGTTTTCAGGTTTTCAGTTTCTTTTGGAAATGTCAGTCGAATTCGCTTTAATCAAGATTCCCATTTTGCTAGTTCCTCCTCATAATTCTCTCCTCTATTTGCACTGTCCTGATCACATTCCTGTGTAGTGCTGTCAGCATCAAGTTCTTGTATCCAGATGTCCAGCATCACAGGGAGAAGAAAGGGCACTGCAACTCTCTCGCACTTCCATTGAAATGTCATTTGTTTTTCAGTGCTCGCCACACGCCACAAGCAAAAACGCTGTCTTTTGAAGCATGGACGTCAAATATAGTCTTTTGTCTATGTACGTAACTACCTATCTGCCTATGTCACAGACAGCGTCACTCCATATGATTATAGGTTTGAATTTGAACAGGACTGGCAGCACTGCTTGCCATAGAACTTGTGGTTGCAGACTCCATGCTGGGGTACCAGGTAACACCAGTTGAAGTAATCCCTACACGCAAGGTCTGTGTGAAAAAAGGGGAAAAAAAGACTTGTGAAAACTATGAAAAGGGTATTTTATGATAGCTCTTTTTTTCACTTCAGATGTCATTTTTGTTTGTACACAAGCATCAAAGTAGCACTGCATTACAGTACCTTTCTTCTCAGGTTGCGGACAGAAGTTGGTGTTGCAGGCCTGGGACATTGAGGGTTTAAGATGGAGGGCACAGCCAGAGGAGGGCTTCCCTTGGACCAGACATTGGACCGTCCTGGCCTGCACTCCTCCTCCGCATGTCACTGTGCACTGTTGAGTACAAAGAAGCAAAACCTTGATGATGGAGGAATGTCAGGAAACATGTACAACACATTCAATGCCAAGTTAACATACCTGAGACCAAGGAGATGTGCGCCATTCGGCTCGGGGCGGAGGATGAGGGAGGGGTTGAGGTGGATAGGTGCGATGATGCATGCTCCATCGGTGGACTGGTGGGGTAGTGCGGACAGGGCACTCGGCCACGGCGCAGGGCCTCTGGAGCTCCACTGTGGGCTTGGGGACATGATGGCACTTCTTGGCTGCAAGCTCTCTGTATTTTCCTGCGGTGTCCTGTTTAACCAAGAATATCCATGTAAGCTACACGATGCCATTCCTTGACGTGGCACAATTTTTTTTACAATAGAATCAATAAGCACAGCACAAATAATACACACCTTCTCTGCACACTTAATGAAGCGTGCCTGATAGCCATGGCCACATGTTACAGAACACTGGATGATCAAAGGAACAGAAAGGAAACAGAGAGAGAACTTATTTACGTGAGCTAAAAATATGCTTCACATGCGTGCATTGCTACTGCTGAATTCATTTGAATTTAATATTTTTTCATCAGTATAAGTGTTCTTGAATTACCTCTTGCCATGTGGAGACAAACCACTGGACTTTGCGTTGTTTCTGGCAGCGTTTGATGAAACAGGATTCTTGACTGGCGGGTTTTGGCAGGCCCGCACACAGACTGTCTGGCAGTGTTTGCGTCTGGGCACCTGGGTTGGTGCTCGTACAATGCACTGTCCTCTTTCTCAAGCCGTTGCCACACTTACGAGAACACTGCCACATAAACGGAAACATGATGATGATGGTATCTTATGTCCTTAAATGCTTCAAATATTGCTTTCTCTCTGTGACTGACAGATCATGATTACAATCACATAACAACACGACTAGCTAAATTAGCTGAATTGGTTCAATTACTCAAGTACATTTGTAATGTGTCCTTCTATCCTTCTACCTTTCTTTTAAAGGTAATTATTTGTCAAAATTCATTCAGGATTTGGCACAATGGAGCTATTAAATGTCGCAGGCTAAAGATCGTAACAAGCCAACTATGCACAGAAACCAGTTCAGCATGGCCTACCATAAATTCACTTTCTTCACACAGTGAGTTATTGTGCTTTACTTCCTTACTAATTCTTTTGAGGTAGTCCAACAATTCCCCCAATATTCATTGCATACATCTTATGGCACAGCCTAAATCAAAGTCTTGAAAGTATTCCACCACATCCAAGAAAACAGGGGGGCTGTGACGCACTACACTGTGCCACAGAGAATCAGAGAGGAAGTAAACCGGACACCGTTTGTGGCAGGTAGTTAAGGATATTTGGGGTAAAGTGGCAGTTAAAAAAGTTTAACAGTGAGACAAGTCACCATGCACAATGTATAGGAACTGGACGGAGAACAAAACATGGGAGGTCTCAGTGGGCACATTCATAGTTTAAAGCCACTGAGATCACCGTCATAAAATGTGGTGAAGCCATCAATGCTCTTCAGGCTGAGTAACGAGTGTGCAACTTTGAAGTGTTTTTTCCTGCTGTGGATAACCGCTCCGGGCAGTATTCAGGTACTGACATACATCTGTCTGAGCACATTTAAAAATCTCATTCTCATTTGGTGGCAGATCACTTTCACACATGCTCACCTGTGACCACGGCCCAGTGGTCCAAACTGGTGGACAGCTGTGTGTGTTGCAAGCTTGCCTCCTGGTCGGGGTGGGCTGGGCACAACGAGAGTCAGCCAGGGCGTCTACGTTGGTCTGGCTGGTTCTCTGGACGCACTGAACCTGCCGCGTCTGCTCCCCTCCTCCACAGCTCCGGCTGCACACCCCCCACTCTCCTACAGACCAGCTGGGACAACACAACACAAGCCTGCTGAGTCAACACGCGCAGCTCTTCAATCACTTATTCAGACAGGCCTGCGGGAATTCACAAATGACATGATAACTGTACAGTGATAGCAACCGGAGAAGACCCCCCCCCCCCTGTGTTGTATCTAAGCCATCTTTCCTCTCCGGCGGCTTCTGCAGCTAAATTCGTATTCTGATGCATAAAAATAGAAGTGGCTGCAAAACCCAGAACTTACTGTACGTTTAGCAAAAGCTTAAGTAGCTCTTAACTCATTAGGAACATGCATCTTTCTTCATCCGCAGTAGCTAAACACAATTTCACAGGGAACTCCTTGGCAGACAACACCAATTACGTGAGAAAATAGGAGTATCTCCGTCTCCAGTGTTCATATATCGCTGACCTCAGACATGCTGGAGTGTTGCGGGTCTTCAGGGTGTTAAGACATTTGTTCATGGCTGACTGGCTTCAGAGCAAGTCAAAACAGCCAAAATACCAGGCGTTTAAACTGTAACTTAAACCCCACTGCACAGTTTTAAACCCCCTCCTCGCCTAAACTCAGGCCCTCATCAGCACTAAAACTAAACAACGCCACATATTTCTCCCGTAATTACCTCCATTTGTACTGTACACTACACAACACGTATGCTGGCAATTACAAAACGTTTTTCATGATATATAACAAGCATCCCTCACATTAATGCATCTCAGACACACAATCTCTGACGCCAATGAGTGCTCAGTGTATAGTACAGTTTATGCTACTTTTAGTGGATTTCTTTTAACACTGTACCTTGTCGCACCACATGTCTAAGTCGCCTAATCCCCGGGCCTCCTATAGCTTCTCTCTTCCTCAAAGCTTCTTTGCATCTATCCCAAGTGACCCAGAACTCAGAGGGCAGGTAGTTAAAACCTTCAACACACACTCTGTTATCCTCTTTCCAATTTCACCCTAATGTACCCGCACAGCCTCCTAAGATTTACCCCAAACAACCTAAAAACGCCGCTGTCAGCACATGGAGTTGTGTATATTAACAATCTAAACTTTATTTTGAATCATTTGGTGCATCACCCGCTTGGAATGTTGTATAAGGAGGATGAGATGAGTATAGCCCTAAAGGGCATTATACATGCACTATTAAATATAAATAAATGTGGATGGAGAAATTCCATCTGGTCTTCTATATGTTTCAGCTTGTCAGGATGAAGATACAAACTATAGTATCATCACAGGGTGATTTGGGGGAGAATGAGGGGAGTGTAGAGATGACATTTTCTATTCGGCTTCAACTTTAAACCTTTAAACAAGTCATCAACATAAACATGTAGCACTTATAACATGATATTTATTGGCCCGGGGCATAGAAATAGGAGGTAAACCCTCCCGGTGTCATTTATTTCAGAAATAGATGTTAGAAGATCAAGAGCGACATCATGTCTTTCATGAGCTGAGACGCATTTGGACACATTACGCTTGCACTTTTGGCTTTAAGAGAGAGGAAATCCAATACGTCTTGTTCCTCAATTTGTATTTCTGCATAAATATTTCAATACTTAAACTGCACAGAATTTCTATGATGTAACAAACAAGCATGTGGTGGTTAACTAATCTTGTGAATTACTTATGTAAAAACATTTACCATCTTATTACAGTATGATATCATGTTGGCGTACGTACAGCGGGGGAAAAAAAAAGTTTTTATGTGGTCTATGATGAAGACAGTGCAGTTTTAATTAATACCAAAGCCATGAAATGTATCGCCTTAGTGACCCCAGTGGCATGGCGGTGGGCATAATATACTGATTAATGCCATATCAAGTTATAGGCCACCTTCTGATCTTTGCCATGACTCTTATTTGTAAGTGTTATTGGACGATGAGTAAAGATCACACTCTCTGGACAGAAGCACAGGGGATCAGATATCCTGTGGACAGAGTCTGATAACCCCTGCGGTCTAAACGACGCTGTCTGGATGCTCACCAGAGGCATTAAATAACCTCTGCCCAGTGTTTATAGCTGTGCCACTGTATGTGTGTTGTGTGAGCTTTCACGTGTATGTGTCAGTGTGTGGGTGTTTCTCTGCTTATATTAGTGTACGTCCGCACGGTGAGACAAAATGATATCATGCTCCAAATGGGAGCGGGCATCAGAAACCTTTTTCCATGATGTAATGCCTGTCCGGTCCAACTTACTGGGTGCAGACACAGCAAAGTGAAATAACTGCAGGCCCTCAGAATAGTATGACCTGCAGAGATGGACTGATGACCACAGCCAGCTTGTCTAGTCTAGCGTGCATGTTTTGGTCGGCGCAGCACATGTTTTGTCTCAACTCACAGTTTATGCACGAGGAGGGCCCGCAAACACTTTGCCGAAAAAGCTGTCCAGATGCTCAGTGAAGAAAAGAAAACACATGCACATATATACTACAACAATATGGAACACTTCAGCTCAGCAGAAAACAACAGTATGATGCACAAATCGATGTGATCTTTAGAAACCCAAACACTAGAACAAGACCGTAACTATATGATATGCATATTATGGATGTTAAATATGGGAACTGATATATCTGTATACACTATATTACAAAGTTGCAATAATAACTGTAATCAAAGTGTCATACACAAGGAAATGCAGCCTGGACATTTAGATAGCAATAACTATTTAATTTATAATAATTATTTAATATTTTCTGCTGTAACATGAGAACTTTGTTGCTTTTAATATGTGTAAGACATTATTTTGTTATGTTGTATTCAGGAATTCATCTCAACTCAGGAATCTGCACATAAATCTATGAAACACTCACAAATAACGTAAATCTGTAACATCTGATCTGAGCAAAAGGCACGTAAACAAACATGTCTACACACACACACCTGAATGCACACACATAAACACAGGTACACTCAAGCAGCCCGAGTTGCAGATAATGACGGAGATAGGCCCAAGAGATGAGTGTAAATAGCTGTGAGATTACTTTAGAGCCATTATTACCACTGCTTCCTCAACTCAGAGTAAACACACAAATCCATTAGTGTGTAAACGCTGATAGGGGTGGTGTGTGTGTGTTTGTGTGTGTGTGTGGGTGACTTTGCAAGTGGTGGAATGTGAGCAAGAGAAAGTAAGAGAAAGAGAGAGAAAAGAAAGCTAAATGGAAAGAAATGTCATAGGCAAATCATATCATCACAGGAGTAGCTGTGGCGGTTTACTTGCTATAGAGAGAGAATGTGAATTAGAAAATATTTATAAATGACTTTTAAAGGATGCAGACAGGGAGACAGACAGGGAGACAGAGAGTCTTTGTCATAATGCCACAGCCACATAAATCCCTGCTGAGAGATTGGAAGTGCTGTGACCTGAGCATAACAAACTTTGAAAGACAGCTATCATTGGTTGGCTGCTTGATGGTGTCAATGTGTGTGTGTGTGTGTGTGTGTGTGTGTGTGTGTGTGTGTGTGTGTGTGTGACAGGGTTGGACAGGTCAGAGAAAAAAAGACGTCACATCAAAGTTAACCATTAAGGTTATGTTTACAGCTGAGCCTGAAGCCACCCAGGTAATGGACACTGCAGTCTTGTAAGTAAGAACCCTCTGTGAAGTGTGTGTGAGTGTGTGCGGATGGGTGAGAGGTGAGACGGAAATGTCTCACAACTGACCTCAAAGGCTTCACCCGTGCCTCTGTGTGTGCGAGAGAGAGACAGAGGGAAACAGAGGCAGACAGTGAGACAGACAGAGGCCGTGCCCCATGGAGACAAGCGGTGTGTGTATGTGTGTATTTGTGTATAGGTTGGGGGGGGGGGGGGGTGAAGCATCTGTTGTACCTACAGTATCCTCGGGGATGAGTAAGCAGTTAAGTACTGACTGAAAGCTGCAACTGAAACAGTCACTGTCTCTGGCTACCAGATAATGCCAGAGTGATCACACACTGTAAACGTGCAGATAAAGATTGAATTGTTTGGCCTGTCGGCACAAACACACACAAACACTGTGAGCAAGAGGTTACTCACGTCCGCCCTGATGTATGCCCTCTTCTCTCCTGAAATGTTCAATTTCCTGACTGTACTACAATCCCTTTACCACCAGCAGGCACATAATTACATTTTCCACCATAAGCATGACACAGAAACATAATACGCTACATGAATATGGCATACATGTACACTAATATGTCCCCTTGTGTTATCTGATTTTGACAAACATCAGTGAGTCATATTTCATTTTTAGAGTGCTTTAAATGATTTATTAACACTCTCTCTATATAACATCTTTTTCCAGTGTAGTATTTTATTCCTACAGGACACGGCAAACTTTGTTTTTTGTCATGACCCCTTTGGAGGCCAAGAAAATGCCATGCGCTGCATCGACTGGTAAACTGATTGCATATTTATCAGACCTGTAACAAGCTCTAGGAAATTACATTTGATTGATAGAACACGACGAGTAATGTTCAGGGTTCATGGAAAGTTTGTTTATGGTTTCTGTTGACCACGGAAAGTCTACACCGTTATGTTTTCTCCGCTGGAGGGGCACCCCAGGGGGCACCAGAGGGTCCTCTGATGGTCAACCCCAGCTTAGCTTGAGTTACATAGCTAGTTGTTGGCCCATGTGTTTACCCTACTATTTCATATCAAAATGGTCTGTCTGCTGGTAATTATGCACTTTTGTTTAATACCATTACATATTTTTGTTTATGTTTATTGTAGGCTAAAATTGACTTGTTTCTCTTAATACATAGAGGTATCATAGATCATGTTATCTGATAAGGTGTTAAGGTGAACCAGCAAGCTGAAGCCTGGTGGCACTGCATGTGTCTGCCTCTGACATGCCAGCCAACATAGTAACATTAGCTACTTTTGTACCCCGTTAACACTGTAAGGATGTGGAGGGAGAAGACGTCACATACTTTGGATATTCCCGAGTCCTTTACATATAAATCAGGTCACAGGCAGCTGTAGGCAACAGACAGTTGTGGAAAAGATATGTTTAAAGTTACTTTACAACCTATTTACCCATTAGCAATAAAAAGTGATTAAAACATTAGATTGATACGTAAAATGCCTCAGGATCTTACATGTGGCATCTATTTGCTTCATGAGCATCACCAGTTTTTCTTTTCTTTGGTGTGAATGGTCGTTCCCAGGGTCTGTGTGCTTTACATGTCTATGTGCTCTCCTTTTGCTAATCTGTAAACCTTGATTTTTTTTCTCAAATGAATCATATTCGCAGACCTTTTTTATGGACAATTTGACCCATCATAACAGGAAAAGCACAGCTGGAACAAATAACATTAACAACAATGACTGTGTTGGCAATCAGTACAAGTCAGCAATATTAGTTATACCTGTGTTTGACGGGTCAAAAGGGCCCATTTAAAACATACTGATGCATCTTAATAAAGCATGTTTTTACATTATCTTTATCTTTATTTATCTTTGTGCTTACATGTTGCAGCATTTTTACCTGCTGTTGATATATATATATATATATATATTTTTTTTTTTAACCTATTAACACACATCATAACTCTGCTGAGGGAGGCCACAAGATGGAGTTGAAAGCTTCGGAAATAGTAAGTTGGACCTTGTGTTGAGAGTTTATCATAAATGAATGTTGACCTTCTGACTATAGAGATTATATATTTATATAAAGCAGCATTTCATCAGTGGTGAAGCTTCCTATTAGTTTAAATGTGTTTTCTTTTCCGATCTTAGTGACAGTAATTACCACAACACAGTCCTACAGCTAATAATGCAGGCTGTACTGTAGGTGGAGTACAGTGGTAGCCATCCTAACATAACATTTGCTGGACTCACAACTCTATGAGTGCAGACGTTTTAATCCTGGGTGGGAGTAATCTGTAAAACTGGCAGTGGTGCACTGTGATCAACTGTACCAGTTTGTCTTGAATCTAAGAGTGAAAACAAAGCAGGGATGACTACATAATATACTGTACGGGACATTATTGCACATGATGACACCATGAACCACAAACATGCCATTATTACTTAAAATGTCTGACCTAACAAAGCTCTGGAGGACATGGCTTCCTTTTCTGACAGCTTTATATATATATTTTCTGTCAACACAATCACTAGTTTATGTCAGTGAATATGAGACCGCTCTGTTGTCATCATGCAGGATTTTTCCTAGGATACCTGTTCCAAAACGGAGACATACACAAAGTGAGCAAGAAGGAAATATTAAGGCACTGACACAGAGGAAAAATCCCCTTTAGAACAGCTGTTGGTTACTATAAAACATGAGATAAATGGTAACGTAGCTGGGGTTCCATGATTTCAGTGCCGATTACATAATATTGGTGCCCTGTATGATACTCAGCCCCAGAGAAAATCTTTCTGAAACAGCAGTTTCTTTTCAGCAGGTGTTGTTCCGTTAGATTAAGAAAAAGATGACTTCATAAAAAAAATAGGGGAGATTTCAAAGAACAAAAGAGGGGGAGAAAGGGATGCGTGCGTCAATGTTATTGTAACATATTTTCTTGTAGTTTTTCGGCTTCAGGCTGCAGTGTTCATTGGGTGGGGTGTAGCAGAGACACTTAAAATTGTTCCTTGAGAGTCTTGATGAGAGGGTGAGAGAATTTGGGTGGGCGTGGGCTTCCCGGTAATCAGACACCACCACCATTTCTTTGCTTCCCTGCCCTGTCTTCCTTCTCTATGTGCGTGTGTGTGTGTGCCAGACAGCAGCTGATGGCCTGTCATTCTGCTCTTGGCAGCATGATCGCAGCAACAACCGCATCATCATACACCATCATCATGACTGCATGCATCCTGTCTATCATTTCATGTATACGTAATATGCATATGAGCGCACACAACTGATGCAAGTGCAACAAAACCACAGGATCTCTAACTCCACACACACTCATTCGATTATTGTTTCTGGTTATATTTGAGACATTTTGCAAACACTCTAATAGAAAGTGACTCATAGCAATAGAGGCAGTGTTGTCCAGAAACAGAGATGCAACAGGCCCGTCTCTGGCATGGCCTTTTAATATCGAGAAATAATGAGAGTTCTAATCACATTTTAAAAGACTTGGCTTGGCCACAGCATAACAAAACAGTTTTTTACATGCAGGGGACAAAGTCACATTGGGACATTTGACAACAAAGTTTTTCTGGACATGCACATGCAACGCTGACCAAGATGAGGTCAGTGTTTCAGCCAAGCCCCTCTCTGCTCATAAATCAAGGCACAACTTGTCAGCAGTGTCCACTTCATTTGCAAGAATTTGGCTGATATTTCAGACCATTGCTAAGAGTGTACATGGGAATACTCAGAATAGAGGCACAGAGGAATTGACGCCTCAACAGCAGCTGTCAAAAGTGTCCAGATAAATGCTCTTGTTATTCCCTGGGAGGCAGGCATCTACTACATTGTAACTGTCCTGTTTTATCTGTGCAGCGGTAATCCTGGTAGAGGTGCATGGATGCCCAGCGGCTGTACTGAATTTTGTGCCTGGCTAATAATTGCTGACAGTGAACTAGCACAAGCACAGAGGAGATAATGGTATAAACAATTATATATATTATTTTTTCAAGTGTTGGATGAACCCCTCCCTTTTTACATTGATTATGCAGTTATAGCTTAGCATTTGTAACTTGGCATGGCAGACCTGTCACTTTGGATTGCTCCACATGTTGAAGCAGTTTGCATAGGCCTGTAGTAAGACAAATGCTAATGTCTTTTTCTCCTGCTACAAACATTTGCACGTCTTGCTGACTGTCTTATGGTACTAACTCCACTCAGTGTACATCAAAGGCCAAGGAGGATGTTATATTACATTATACTACTATGTTGTGGGGTAACAGATTAATTTAAAAAGCCCCATTCACAACAGCACATCACATATGGACGCTGTGTGGATTCTAAGCTAACATTAGCAGCTCTGTCTTTCTCTTTATTACATTTGGGGATATCCTCATACGATCCCAGCCAAACTCTTATCCATGATAGTGTTATGTCTGCCAAATGCATTGGTTAGTCCTCATCCTAGAGGCTTTTCCTCATACTGATAGAAACACTAAAGCATAAATCTAAACTCTGTCTCGTTTGTCCAAGCATGTACTGTAAGCTTAGCAGCCAAAAAGCGTTGCATTAGAATGAAATAACAGTCCTATAAATTTTGTGTTATCATACTTTTTATACTAGGACTAAGTATCTCTACACTACAATAACAGTGCTTTCCATGAACTTTCCATGACTGACACTGAAGGATGTTGACTTTTTGCCCTGCTAACATGCTGCTCTCACTATACCTCCTGTGTAGATACTCTGTTAGCCTCTGTATTAGCACACACAACCATGGGAAAAGTTACTTGCGTCTTTTTTTGTACTGTTCTCTAAAAGGACTTACATAGGCCCAAGAGATCAGGTCTGCGTGATACCTTAGATATGATTGCTCCAACTACACGTGCAGAAAATGCACTCGGGGGAAGTAATACCTCAGCAACAGCTGCTGTTGGAATGACACACCGCATCTCTGTTGGTCACAGATTTGATTGGTATTTTGCGGTTCTGTGGCCAATAACTTGTTGTAAATGTTGTATTATATGGTCTACGCTCAAAAAATCTCAAACCAATAATTTGTGTCTTTCATACTATTGTGTAAATATTTCTCAGCGCTTCATGGCAATCCAAAAAAATCTGAATTTCAATCTCAAGTTCCCCTCTCATTAAAACCAGTGTTATCCCAGGAGTGTCTTCCACTGATTTGTTTTCTGGCCAGAGCTTTACCCTTCATGACACTGTCCAGACCAGCACAGACAAGGGAGGGACATTTCCCCTGTGTGTGTCTTTATGTGTGTGTATGTGCGTTCGTACATGTCCTGTCTGTCAACGTGCGCACCACTCCCTATGATGTCCACAGCACTGGACCACGTTGACTGATCTTTGATCCTCTGCCTTGGCCCTGTGTGTCAGGAGTATAGACAGTGACCGAACCAACTGAGCTGAGCCAAAATCCCACAGAACCACACCCTGAAACCACAGAACCATTAGTGGGTCTCGCTCCCACTCTCTCTCTGCCTGGTATCATCATACATCATAGAAAATTTGCTAGTGCCACTCTAAGAGACAGCAGTGACATTATACTAGATCAAGAAAAACCCCTTTGGCAACAACCTGGAACCTGGAACCTCAGTGTATGATAACATTTCCCAACAGCACAACAGCAAATTCATCTTGAGATTGTTTCTGGTGCACACATAGGGAAAAACTTCAGCAGGGTTTGGATGAACCAATGTGCCAGATCAATTAAGCTGGCAGTGCATTTTGCATACAGCAGCGTTTCTTAAACTACACGTTCAAAAGTGATGTATCTGCTGCGTGCCTGACATGGCTGGAGAACTAGTGTTTTGTTCTGAGTTCGGGTCCCACGGTGATGCTACATGTGAGAAGGTTTACAAGTCCTTGGCTTGCTGCTTTAAACAAACACAGAAGCTAACTATTCCTGACAGTTGGTGAGGATTCATGCTGAACTGGATGAAGACACAAACAACATATCCAGAGGAACTTCCCTGTGTCTCACACATATGTTTTAGCCAAAATGTAAGTTATTTTTCATTACTTGCCTGCAAGGAAAATGTCATCATCATAGAACAGGTGCTTTACTGGGAAAGGGTGGAGAATACAGTTGGTGCTGCCTGACACCCTTGATTCACTTTATTATGAGGAGATAGTGTGGGAAGTTCGGAAGAGTTGACTCAACCAATAAACAGCTCTTTCTGACACTGCATGTCAAGAAATTACAGAACAGATGTGTAGGTGTTGTAGACCAGTAACACATGGCAGTAATGGGGAGGAGTAAGGGAGGAGGAAGGTGAAAAGGACAGGGGGTAGGGATGAGGGTAGGATGAGAGATACAGAAAGAAAAGACACAAAAAATGATATTACAACAAAATAGAGAGAATACTTAATATGTTGTCCACAAGCTCCTGAGCTCAAATAACTACATCAATCCATTTGACTTGGTGGCCCTGAAATCTGTCTCCTCAAGTTCCAAACATGAACATACATGTACAGAATGTTGAGCTAGTTACAGCCAACAATGTTTTTGGCTGTCACATAGCCTACAATAGAGTCAAAAGACCTTCCACAGCACCTCAACTGAACAACTGGATAATTGACATACCCTGAAATATAGAAGGGCCAAATACTTATTTTTCCATCCAAAAGTACGTATCAGGAAAATATGAGGAAATGTCTGCAGCATTCCAATCCTATTTTTTAATGATGTCCAGATTGGGAACCAGTTAACTAAGCGTGGATATATTGATGAGGTCATTCGCAAAGGTTTGAACCTGCAGATTATCATTGACATTACAAAGGTTTGAGTTCAATGAGCTGTGATATTTAAATCCCAGAAACCATAAACTTAATAAACTTAACCAACGAGAGTCTACAGCCATTCTATCTGCTCTGTGAGGCTGTACTTTGGCACAGTGCTAATAAAAAAAAAATGTTAGTACCATTTAGTTTAGTACCATTTAGTACCAAAGTAGCGGACAAATTTAAAGTTTCACCCAGTTATGCACAAAATGAGAAGTTGTGGGATCACCAAAGTTAGCAGACGTTTATCTTCTGGGGACTGTTAATGTCCATACCAAATTCTACAGTCACTGAAAATCATTACTAGCGTGGCTAAAAACAAAACAAATCGCAATGGAGCACCATTAATGCTGCAGCAAAACTCGAGTTAGCTAGCAGGTGCATTTGCTAACTATGACTAGCAAACACAACACTGACAAATGAAAGAACAGAGTGTCTCACCTGGCAGGACATGGTTGGGTGTTGCAGGGCATCAGTCCAGTAGCTGGTCTTGATCTGGGATTGCAGTAGGATGTATTCACCTGCACTCTCAAGTCTTTGTAGCATGCTGACTTGGTGTTCATCTGGCCTGTATTGGTTACATATCACTAAGTTCAGGCACATCATCATTAAAACAGAATATCGTTTTCATTTTGAGTCATGCTCTATTCAGCGTGTCTCTGGTGACTATAAAATAACAGTAAAAGAAAACTGCAGGCTCATATTTACAGTGATGGATTAAAAACAAGTAGTTAAGGAGGGGGCATTATGATTGTTGGCACAGGTGTATAAAACACCAGTGTTATTGAGCTTCAAAGTTCATTCTTGAACTTGGAAACGGCAGTTTAACAGATTCTTTCTGGAACTTAGAATGATACAGCTTTGTTATTTAAGTCACCGTGCTTCAAGGTGCTTGTCAAGATGCTATCAAATCTTTGCACATAATATTCTTGCAATATGTGACACCCATGTAAGCAACGCATTAATTAAATTAATTAATTAATTTTTTATTAACTTTTTAACTGTTAAAGTTAGAGGCTTAAAAAAATCTAGAAATTCCCTGAATTTTGTGTCGTTGTGTTCGGCACAATTGCACCCCTGACAGTGTGGTTTGATTCATGTGAAACTTGAATCCCAGTTTCACAGATCCCCTTATTGGTATTTGGCCTTAGGCATGGTCAATCTGCACATCTCAACTCATACAGGTCAGTTAGTCAGTCACACTCTTTAATAAAGCAAATGACCCCCACCCCATCATGGCCTACAATCAGGACACAAAGAGGTTGAGGTGCTTTGGGTGGACCGCAACAGATCAGGGCAGGGAACTTTAACCTGCAGTGTCAATCAATAGAAACTCTACACTGTGGGGCTTTGTTCACTCCCATGCACATTTATGCGCTTCCAAAAAATGTGTACAAGTAAACACACACACACACAAATGATGCACACTTATGAACCATTGTAAACTGATCTCCAGCCTTGATTCACCATGCCAGGTCATTTCCTTTGTGTGTGTGCTAGTTTAATACTAGTCCTCCTGTGGGACAAAGGCCATTGGTCAAAGTCATGCATGTGTGCTTGCTTTCTTTAGCGTATCTGTTTGTGTGTGTGTGCGTGTGTGTGTATTTAATAGCAGGTCTCCAGTAGGACAGGAGGAGGTCCCACCAGTCCCAAAGAAGCCCTACTAATGTCCCCTCAGTAATGATGGGAACGCTGCCTCTCCATTTAACCTGCACCTAAAGGCCTTATTATAGATCAGAGGTCAGGCTGAGCTTTAGATGCCAGCCCAGATTGAAGATCTGAAGGAGATCTTCCCTTTTAACTAGAAAATCTGTTTCGTCATTCATATTAACCCTCACCTCCGGCACAAGTTGCTGAACATTGAGAGCGTATGATGGCCCATGTATAATTGTGTTTGACGTGATGCCTTTTCTCATCAGCTTTCTTCAGAGTGTATTCCCAACGTACACCTGGGTTCCAGCCCTGCAACAATATCTACAGGAGAAAAGATATGTTAAGAATAATGAGAAGGAAAAGTAGCACAACACTGCATGCAACTAATTAAGAAAGTCGTAGAGGAATGAAAGATGGGAAAACTACCCACTGTTCCTTTACCTCTATGACCAGTGTCTCATTGATGGGGCCAGTTGATATGAGGCTCTCTGGTCTGTTGTAGGGTCTCTTATACTCAAAAATGGCTCCAGCGATGGGGTGTCTGCCTGGCCAGTCTACCGTCCAGTGTCCGTTCAGGTAGTAGCGTCTCTGGGTGTCCCTGACAGCCAGGTAGGAGCTGGATGTATTCAGTTCCATCACACGGATGCTCCGAGCCCCTGCCGGGATGGTTACCACCCCATAATACTCTGAGAAAGAGAACAAAACTTTAAAGAAGCACCAAAAGCTAAAAGCAAAAAAATCACAATCATAGATAAAAAAAACAACATTTGGAGCTGTGTATGAACTATAAACTGATAAAAGGCAGGAAAGGAAAGAAGGGATAAAGGATAAACAAATCTTTTACAAGCTTTTAAATGAAATCACCAAAACCAATATAACCAACCAACCAAGTCCAATCAACCTCTCTGACTTACGGTTAGTATAATGCTGCTTGCTGTACAATCCTTTGTAGATCTTGCAGGTGGAGTTGTCTCCTTTACACACCCCGCAAGCATCAGGCACAGCTGTGGAGCCCAAAACACGGTCACAGCCCACTCTCTGTGGGAGAAGATCACGTCATTGATTTTGACAAAAAAGTAGATTATTTCCATAAAATTCAGCATTTCATCACAGTATGAAATAAATTCCAACAGTTGCAAACTCCCATCATTTATCCCACATGTGGTGACAGGTCAACATTTCCTTTTGCCTGACGTTTAAAGTTGTGAAACAGCACAGCAAGGGTGTCTCTTGATGTTCTCTACAGCGAAATCCGCTCCCAAAAATTTATAGCTTTAACTTCAAAGACTTTGCACATGATACTATCTTCAAAAATTCTAGCACAAACTCCAGATGCTTTGAAAGCATGCTTCAGTCAACCCATGGTCTTAAAACTATTACCTCACACAGTCCGTCAATACAGACGTTAGAGCTGTCCTGTGAGCAGAGAGTCCCATCCTTAACTTTGCTGGCTAGGGCAAAGAAGAAATCATAGCCTTCAGCAAAGCAGTACAGCTTACATACATCTTGATCTGGAATGAAAGGAAAGAACCACAGGGGCAAAATGTTTACAACCATGACATGGCTGGCCGGTAAAAGCGTTCCCATAAAGTTCGCGAGAGCAACAACTGTCTCACCATCAACTCGAGTATATGGCCTCCAGGTGTAGTACCATCCTCTGAACTGTTTGCTGTTGAACTCTGCACACTGCTGTGCCCTGTAGTCAGTGGTGTTGGGGGGACAGTCCTCAGTGTTACAAAGTTTGTATGACCTGGAGGAACCCTCACAGAACTTCCCTCCATATGCAGGTCTACAGAGAAGAATTGAAAAATAAGTCATTAAAACAAAGCTTGTTCAGTATAGAACTGTGTGTGCTCAGTCCCTGTGGCGTTCCACTCACTGTATGAACTGGTTGGTCTATCTCGCTGTCAATCCACACATTAGTAGCCTTATGAACAAAATTAACCATCATACCAGTTTGCAACCCCTCATCGTGTGTTGTTATAGCGGTCCAAGCTACATTTAAGCATAATTTCTGCCTGTGTTCCATCCTCTTTTATTGGAAGTGAGGCTGTGCAGAGTTTTTGCTTTAGTGAACTATTCACATTCTAGGTGTTGAGTTTTGACCCTGCTGAAGTCAGAAAGGTAATATATGGTTTGATTTCAATAAAATCTGAGTTAAGGTTACTTTGAGCAAAGCTTTGTTGTTTCACAGTTTTCATTAGCGTGCGTTTATTAGTTATGCGGCTCACAGATTACACTGGTTAGCTGAGTTACCGCTCTGTAATGAGCTCTAATATTTGACACTGCTTAATGTGTTCTAAATTCTACATATACATAACTTGACTGCCAGTACTCGCTTAAAAATATTTCTAAAAATGTTTCAAATAGTCCTGGTTATACTGAAAAAGAAAATGTGCAGTGCATCAATATTTGAAGCTCGAAGCTTGGCCTTGGACTGAAAGGGTGTGTGTTGTGCACATGAGTGATGACATGCAACACTTTAGAAAAACGCATTTGTAGCATTTGATCTGAGTGAGTAAAAGTGTGTTAAATCACAAAAAAAAAAAAAACAACAACTTGAATTTCATTCTTTGTGAGCATGCTTGCCTGTATATCTGGCTGTGTATGAGTGTGCCTTTGTGAAGGCTTCTCCAATCACAGGTGTATATCCCCAGGGTACGTTCCTTGAAATCCCTTCAGCGGGACAATTACACCTTCTATAAGCCCTCCAATCACATTGTCACTTATCTCTCTCTCGCACTCAGATTCTCTTTCTTTATATCTCCCCATTCATCTTTCTTTTTTCAAATCCCTTCTCTGTCATCTCTCCAAACCCCCCACCCCCCTTTCCCCTCTCTCTCCCCCTGCCTGTCTTTGTCTTCCTCACCCACCACCACCACCACCACCACCATCTTTCCTCCCTCCTCCCTCTCTGTCTAATTTAACCTGCCACTTGTCAGGATCTTGGCATGGTATGATGAAGAGGAGGCCAGGCATTTGGGATAGGGCCCCCTTACTGACTGGCAGTGCAAATAATCCTGAGTGACTGATGAGTAGGGGACTAAGTGAAGAGATAAGTGATGAAGCGACACATAACATGTGAGTGATCTTCACTATTTTAGTCACGTGTCTCAGTATACTTTTGGGCTCGAGTTAAACAAACAAAACATGGCCACGTCTTGTGTAAATCTTTTAAACAGAGTTACAGTTTCTGATGTGATTCACACAGTTTTGCTCACGTATGCAACGTAGTTTCAGTATACTAAAAAAGTCAGCTTTTGGTGTGGGCTTTGACCTCTTGGACTACATGATTTGAACATCATGAGCTTGACAAGAGCTTTAAAGGTTTCGATAAATGCATTGAAATGCACAATGAAGAGGAGAGTGCCTGTCACCATTCATTTCATTTCCCAAATTATCCAGCTATTACTCTGATTAAATATTTGCTGATGTTCACATTTCTGTGTTGTTCGCGCGGTGCCGTTACACTGTTGCAGACCGTGTGTATCTTATACCTGGGGTTGTTGCATTGCCTCTCTCGATAGGTGACTCCACTCTCACAGCTTCGTGAGCATGCAGACCAGGACGACCACTCTGACCACAGGCCATGCTGGGGCCTCGGGCCCTCGTCACCTTGTTTCACACACTGACCCCTACGACACCACTGGAGTGAGAGAGGGAGAGAGAGAGAGAGAAAGAGAGAGGAATTATGAGGGGGGGAGAGGAAGGCAGGGGAAGGGAGGCGCACGCCGGCAAAAAGCAAAGTCATAAAAGTGTCAAAAACATAGGCCTACAGACTTTCCAACAGACCGTGCCCTTTATCTTCTTTATGATGACTGTCTGTCAAACCATGAGTTCTGTAAGATCTAGCTTTAAGGTTTAACTGCTGTCAAAAAGGTCGTTGTCTAGGTCCTGGTTAGACACTCACAATCTATCAGTGAAACTTCAGTGGTGCTGCTTTTTGGACAGTCTCTACCTTGAGCTGTCATCAGCTAGAATTAACAGAGCGAAGCCAAACACAACTGAAATGTGGAAAAACTGTCTCATACCTGACAAGGATATTCTCCTACGGTGAAATAATACACTTACCATTGTTTTGAACACATTTGCATTTCATGTCACCCTATACTGCATCCAGCCTTTGATTTTTTTTTCTTCTTAGACGAGGCTAAAGTAAACATTTATCTACAAAAACATGAAACAGGTTGAAATACTGTTGCCAACAATTCACAAATCAATATCCTCATGTTTCATCACTGCTGAAAAACACATTTTTTAAACAATTTTTATTCTGAAGCAGAAGAATAAATCTGCCAAGGGACTCAGATAAATTTCTTTCCAGTGCAAATCCATTATGAGGGTGGAGTATCAGCCTTTTTGTAACTTTCTGATGAGTATTTATATGTGATGTCTACCTAGTTTTTCACAGAAATGAACTGGAACAGACAGATTTTTACAATGCATTTTCTATGCTTTTTCCCATGATCTCCCAAAAAATCTCCCTTCACATTTTGGTTCTTGCTAACTTTTCCTCTTGGAAAAAGCCATGTACACACATGAAGTCACCAGCTGCTTCTTTTTAAACCTAGAGGAGCTTCACAGGGGTTCATAATTACCTCCTCAGATAACACCACTCCTTTGCACAGGGGCCACCCTGACCAAGTGGCTTTCCACCCGTGAACATTGCCAAATGTGTTCCATGAGGCAACCAGGCATAGCAGAAGAGGAATATTTAACTAAATGGCAAGTTATGTGAATATGAGATGATGGATATGCTACAGGACACACATGCCTCATACTCCTGAATCAAATTATTTACTGCATGTGCCCAAAAAAATGCTGAGTCATTAACCGACCAACCAATGACATGTTCCAATATGAGCAGTACTTCGCTCAAAATCCCTTCATGTAATGTGAGAATACTCTGCGAAATCTAGACTCATTTAAAGCAACATTATGTCACAAGCTGTTTCCTGGCACAGGACTGTACTGGATTTGTACATGTCAAGATGACATCAGTAACATTATACTCGACTGCTCGCCTCGGAGTGATCTCAAGAACCTTTGCAGGCACACACGCAGAGTGCAAAAACAACCCACCCGGGCATTAGTATTGATAGGGGGGGGCATATATTCAGCTGTTCTCGTACTCACGGTGTGTTCATGGCTGCACACGAGCCCACACGCACACACAGACACACACCCACACCCTCCAACTAATCTCCCGGCCCTTGACTAAGAACTAGAACAGCTGATTTTCCCTCAGTTTTCCCCCAGCGGCTGAGTGCCATGGATTCTTAAGTGAGCTTGCCATTGTTTGTGTTCGGTTAATTGTCCCGTGGAGGGAGAGGGCGGGATTAAACCATCAAGTTCAATATATTGAGAAGCAAATGTCCATGAGGGTCTGTCAGGGGACTGAGGGTAAGAGAGAGCGAGCCTTGGGGGAGAATCATCTTGAAAGAAGAAAGAAAGAAACAAAAAATAAATAAAGAGCACAGATTGCTTTTTGGCCTGAACCCCAATGGCATATTTTTGCCACATCAGCAACAAACCAATTGCAGCTGCTCCCTGAGGTAAAAATAATGGAGGGAGAGTGTGGTACCTCTATCAAAGAGAGAGATTTTATTGGCAATGCACTCAAATGAACCCAAATTTAAAACACAATGAAGTCAATCCAAACTCTTCTCTTACAAGTTAATTTATTGGTCTGCACTGGGACACAAATTGGTGTGTAAAAAGATGCTGTTAAAAGTGCAGTGTCACTCAGTTCAAGCCTCTTTGTCTGGAAATTGCAAAACGGAGCTGGAGTATCAGCACTATATAACACTGAAACACTCAATAAATGTTACTTTTAGAATAGTATCTCTATCAATTTAGCCTGTCACCTTATAAAATACTATCACTCTTTGTCTGGTGAAATTTACTCACTCAGAGGTCTGTGGTATCCCCTGGAGAAGGAATCTACGCGTGAGACTCTCTTTACAAGCTCTATGCCTTTTATACTAAATGTCACACAGTTGACAATACTAAGGAGGAGACTGAAAAAATAAATCGCAGAGCCAACTAATGCCTAAAAGAGAAAATCCACTCCGAAATTGAATTCACTTATTTTATTGGAGTTGCACAGCTCATTCTGTTCTGTGCAGGGAGTCGGGGAGCTGTCATCTACAATGTTCTTGTTAGGATTGTGTACTTTTGGAGGGGGCATATTTTCACCAAAACTGCAAAGAAATGTTTGCGAGAAGCTCTTGCTCGGTGCCTTTCATTTGTGGATTTATTTGGTAAGACGTTGCCATGGAGCAGTGTACTAGCAACAGTCAAGTAAAAAAAGAAAAAAAAAAAAGAAAGAAAAAAGAAAAAAACAAGTCAAAAAACCACATGTTGTCCTCATTTGACAAAACAACACACAAGTTTTATCAAGGGCGTCGTTTTGGCTGCTTTGGCTAAAAAAGGAACAAAGGTTATCTTTTTACCCGGTGCTATGATTACAGGGCAACTTCACCACCTAAATGGATGGCACTTTCTTTTCTTTTTTTTTGCATGTGGTTAATGACAACCAAAAGAAAGATTTATCTATGTTTCTGTGGGCCGCTGGAAATGTCATTGGTATGACCACATGAATTGCCTCAAAGGTGATGGATGAAACAGTCCAATAGAAGTGAATGGGTTCCCATGCCAGTCATGTGTTGCCACTCCTGAGCTTGTAAGTATACCCCCCAAGTGCCTCCCCCACCCCGCACACCCACACGGACACACACACACACACACACACACACACACACACACAGACAAACACGTGTTAAGTCACCATATCAGGGCCACAGGCAGAGCCTTCAGCAGCTGGCATGAACTTGGTCTCACACTTCCTCCCAACACGGTGGCACCACAGGGCCTTGCAGATATCCTGGAACAATATGAGAGAAAATCAAAGGGTAGTTGGAAAAGGGTAGTAGTTACACAGCACTCCTAACGTGTTATCGTGCCCGAGATTTTCAGAAGTGGGGACGATGGGTGACGTGGGTTTCTCTCTCACAACAGTTCTAAACAAAACTAGCAATGAGAAAGATGATAAATTATAGTAACATTGTTATTTTGCCACAAGAGAGCTATTAAAACATGGTGATGGAAACTTGTTGAAATCAAGATTGTCTAAATAATGATCTTCTGGCAAGCTATCTGTGTGCAGCAACCTTGTATCCCCAAAATATTTATGCTTCAGTAGCTAGGATAACAACATTTTAGAAAAAGAAAGAAATAAGAAGAAACATAGCCTACATGCAATTTGGTCCAACTGTTGTACGGCATTATCCCACAGGCATTGCAATGCATCAATGATAATAAGAACACACACCCATTGTCTGTGCAGCAGAATGATGATGATGAAAGAATTCAGTGAAAAAAGTTGTGATCCTAGAGCTCTCGGTCAGAAAAAGGACACGCACAGGATATGAGCATTAGCACAAAGAGCAATAATGTGCATTAAAAAAAGGCACAATTACCTTACCAAACGTATATGATGTCATGGGCGTGTTTCTCTGCAGTGGTCTGAAAGATTCAGATGGGAGCATGGGGTGGTTTCCCTGATCACATTGCCTGAGAAACATGGCCTGCTACTTTTTTAGCATGTTCACTCTATTACTATCTGAATGACTATATCAGATTTAGACAACTCAGTGCAGATGCTGACAGGCACCTCGGCCTTCAGTTTGTTGCTGCCAAGAGCCACCATGGAATTCATCCCAAGGCCTATTTGTCCAGCTGTTTTGCTTGCTCAGGTTTTTTGTAGCAGTAAAAATGGCAGAGAGAGACAGAGTGAGAGAGGCAAAAGAGTAAGTGAGTGATGGAAGGAAAAGGCAGAAAGAGACGATGGACAGAGTGAGACAAAGGCATGAGTTAAAGAGAGTAAAATGGAAAAAAAAAAAACACCCATACATATTGTTTTCTTTTTTGCTAGGGTAACCCAGCTCTACAACTAACCACATGAACCATCGAGAATATCATCTGGTTCCTCCACCAGCACCTTATCTTGACAATGTCTGCCAAAAAGTTTCATAAAATATGAATTCATTACACGATGAATTGCACCACTGAGGCCGATTCTTGTACTGTTTTTTTTTTATTTTATTTTATTTTTTTATGAGTAACAAGTGTCTGGAAAGATGGCGAGCATGACGGCTGCTGGGGATTTTTTTGAGAGTTGTGTGCACCTTGCTGCTACCAGGTGCATGAGCAAAGACAGTGCATGACCAAAAACCACTAGGGAGCAATGCTCAAAGATCATAGCATATATCACATATATAGCTGCAATAATGCATAGATGTTTCGATGTTTAGATGAGGCTAAGGAGGATACCATGTGCTGATATGACAGCTACAAATCCAGCTAATAAACTCTGTGGCGTTCTGAATCCTCTTTCCAACTCTGTTTTTCCATCATGATCTTCAATAAAGCAGGAGACCTCAAAAGGAATCATGGAAGAAGAGGAAAAAAAACTTGCTGCCAGTCATGTCCTGTACTCCAAGCCATTCAGCGGGAGATGTCAACAATTTTAACCGTAATTCACTGACTGCATGAAGAAACATTAAATTCGTATCCCGTCTCAAGTGTTGATGCTTTAAAACAGTGAGAACTAATAATGTCCGCCACATTAACTTTGCATAAAAGCTTTACTTTGTGGAACAAGGCTGTTTTCCCATTATAATCTCTGGTGCATATTCAGTAGTCACAAGGCACTTAATCAAGAAAATGTTGACCAGTGTGTCCCTTTCAGGTGCTATAGAAACAAGGCTGGTTGAAACATCATTAAAATACATAATTTAAATTGCATAAGAAAGTGGAGTACACAATAAATCCCAGACCGATTTACTTGATTACAATTAATTACTTAAACACAGAAGGCCTGCACACATGAGTATACTGCGGTCTGAATTGCATTTCAGGGCCACTGTACACTGTATTGACTTAGAGGTCCCATTTTGTAGAAGGTGAGATTTCTATATTTTTTTTCTATTGTATAACAGGTCTAGGTGCTTAGAAATACTGCGGAATTATCAAACACTCAATATACACAGCCCATATTCAGAAACTGTGGTTTTAAATGAGCTGTCAGAACAGCTCCTACAGATATAAAACTTTTGGTACTTAAAAACACAACATATATCTTTAAGATTTATAAAATTGTGTGAAAAAATGAAAACTGATTTAAGAATACACTCTACATGAGCATAATAAACATAAACATTGAACATATATACTGTTATAGAACATCAAGATTGTGTAAAATTGTATTCATATTAATGCATCTGTCCATGCATAAGCTGTACCCACTTATCTTGAAGGGAGGGGGCTGGAGCCATTCCGAACATTGACAGAGGGCGAAAAGATGGCTGCTTTTGGTAATCTAACCCTTTTTCTAATTCCTCTATGACTCTTTTATTTGGAAGGGCAGGTGCATCTTCAGGTGAGGTTTAAGTGGCTTACCATATTTGGACCCATGAAGATCTCCAATCTAGATCCAAGCACACCAGTGATTTAAAACACCTTTACACTCAAGTAATGTAAAGCCCATCTGGGCTCTGGCAGGGTATCTCAAACAGTAATATCAGCAGTAATGAGACAATGGGAGAGCAACAAGGAGAGATTCCCATTGGCAAGACTCCAGTGTATATTTAGTCATCCATCCCTGTGAGTATTTTATGGGCAGCATTATAACTCTCACTGTTTATTTTGTGTGTGTGTGTGTGTGCACGCGAGGGCATGCAACCCTAATCAGTTTTCCTCTTCCTTCCTTTTTCCTTTAATCTTCCATTTTTCCTCTACCTCATTCCCCCCATCTCACGATCATCTCACTGTCGATTTCTTTCCCCTGTTTTTCCTAATACACAATTGCCACCACATTGTTTTAAACTAATTAAGCACTCATGTTTGAGTGGGTAGACCCCTGAGGGAATTACAGCATGGCATGGGATTGTTAACTTATTTTAAAATTTGCATGCAATGAGTCAAAATCAATTTTACCTTCTTAAAATCGAGGGTGCAGAGTTTGGCCTTCTCCCCAAATTGCCATTTACACTGTGTGTCGGCATCGTACAGCTCGCCAGGCAGCTTCTCAGGGTACCGATACTCCTTAACTGCTTTGGGTTCATCTGATAAGCACAGAGCCTGGGCGGAGCTGTGGGAGAGGAGTGGGGAATAGGGGAGAAAGCAATGGAAAAGTAGGTAAAGGTAAGAAGAGATAACACGAGGAGAAAAGTGGGAGATAAAGGGGGGAGTGGAGGTGAACAGGTCAGCCGAGGACGGGAGAAAAAAGGAAAGTGGGGAATGAAAGAGGAAAGGGAAGCATTAATCATTCATCTTTACACAAATTTGGTGGTATGCAACCTGCATGCAGGCATAAACAGTCAAACAGACGCGTGACTCATGCTTTATAAAGGTAAGGTAGCTTCTAAATATAGAGAGCAGAGAGCATCGGTCCTCGATGTTCCATTGTTTCCCACTTTGGAGAGTACCGTAAAGTGTCACCATGGAGACATAACAAGTTGCCAAACTCAAACCCTGGGAGTAATGGTTTTAATGCATCAGACACTCAATTATGACAGACATAAAAAATCCTTGCCCATATCACTCATATACTAACACCAGCAGGGGGTTTCCAATGTTAACTGATATCACTGGTTACTATACTGAGATGTTTTACAGCTTATACACTGCAGTCAGGGGAATATAATACAAAAATATGGTGGAAAGAGCATGAAAAGGCAAAATATGCTGGAAGGGCTCATTGTGCTAGTGAGTGGTCCTGATTGCTTTAGCAGAGTGTATGTGTGTCTGTGTCTGTGTGTGAGAGTTCTTCTATTGCTTTATGAGTCCTATGCCACTACAGAGAACAATAGCTGTTCTGCAAGATCAATATTCTGATATTCTACAATACTGACATAATAAGGTTTCTGAAAAATACATTACATTTACAGTGTACACACATCAGCAGGCGCACAAGTAAGGACCGTGGGCCAGATATGAATGCGAGCAGACTCACAGATAAAATTACAAGCCCGGTGCAGCTAAGTTTTTGTACTCACATATGGCACCTCCACAAGACTTTGGGCAAAATGTTTTCCAAATTTAAGCCGTAAGCACTGTACTCCAAGAGATTATCATCAGATGGGGAAAAATAACTTAATAAATGAATGACATAAATGAGAAAACGTCCCATTCTGTTCTAGGATTCTCTGCAGATCTCATGACTTTTCTCTTCTCTTCTCTTTCTGACAAAAGTTGTTAGTCATTTTATATTCACCATGGTTTGTTGGTACGTCAAACACAAAGTCAACAAAACAATGTTACGTGGCAAGAGGAACAGTGGTCACATGTGGCTCCTCACCTGAAAGACATCCACTCTACCAAAATATTTGCTTAGCATCACAAAACTGCAGCTTCAAAAACTGATTTGAATAAACATCTCTGACAAAATATTCAGAGCTTTACCACAATGATATTTTTGTAAATACAAGCATTCATTTCTTCTTTTTTCTGCTTCTTGCAAAGAGTTAGACAAGAAGAACAATGCCACTCAAGCCTCTAATAAACATGCAGTCGGGGCCAGCAGCTCCCGTAACTGAGCTTAGCATAAAGGCAGGAGGAAACAGCTAGCCTGGCTGAGTCCAAAGGTAAGAAAAATCAGCGTGTCAAAAGCTCACTGATTAGCACATCATATGTCACTTCCGCACAAATCCATGCAAAAAACCTGAAGTGTCAACAACAATTAATCATTTATGGTGGACTTGTGGCCCAGACTATTTCTTGGCTTGAACCAATAATTTCCTGGCAACTAGCCAGGCAACTTTTCATTTCAGGTTTTCAGGTTTCCAGTCTTTATGCTAAACTAAGCTAACCTGCTGCTGGTTCCAGCTACATATTTGTCAGGCTTCACAGTGGTATCGGTCTTTTCATCTGACTCTCGGCAAGAGAGCAACAACATTTGCCAAAATGTCATGAGACAAGAGACACAGCGATGTTTCCTCATGTGTGATCAGGTGACCAATAGGCCAAACTGTGTCTTTTGTGGAATCTTGTAACTTTCATCTATCACTGACTTTTTAATGGGTTTCACCAGCTCTCATGCGCACAAAAACTTCAAGTGGCCTTTGCTTCCCCTGCCATGAAATCTGTCCATCCATTTTAGGCATGACAAAGAGCTCAGATAAAGCAATGTTGGGAAAGAGCTCTTTGTCATAGCTGACTGAGGAGAGGCAGATTTGGAGTGAGCGTGATGCAAACTCTGTTGGCTGACACAACGCTCCCCTCCTGAACAGATGAAGGTAGAGACATTTAGGAGTCACATTTAACTCAACAAGACACATTTAGCCAAAAACATTTAAATATCATAACATTCTGTTGATTGCAATTAGGAAAACGTACAGCATTTCACCATTTTTATCATTTGGTGATTATACAGGAAGACGACCCCTGGTTCTTTCAGTGGTGCAGAGATCCCTTCCACAAGGCCTCTGGGGGTGATGGGAGTTTAATATAAGGCTGACAGGCCTAACAAGGGTGAGGTCACCCCAGCTCTAATAACTCAGCGAGGAAATACACTGTCTGTCTCCACCACTCTGAGAGGGGAGACCTGACAGTTCAGTTAACGCACTGGTAAATTTAGTGGAGGGTACTGGCTCTGGGTTATCTGGTTTCAAGCACACACGCACATGCACATGCACAGACACATAGAAACACAGCCAGACACATGGACGCTATGTCTGTGATGCTTGTTTTCTTCACTTGGATAAGAGGGCTGTATGCATGAGAATGCAGTTGTTGCTCTTTCTCCCCTGCACACGTCCGCTCACGCGTAGCTGCAGTAATGCATACAGTATGCAGTCTGCAAAACAACAGCAGCATATCATTTAACTTTGCTGCTATGTCAGCTCTATATTTCAGCCTCTCACACACGTACATACAGTAGGCCTGTTTTGCAAAATAAGGCAAGTCCAGTAATAGTTATAACATAAGAGCCGTTTTTCACTCAACACTCTTTGGATCAGAGCAGCGTTTGTAACTGATATATCTGCTGCTGACATGTGTTTTCTACAACACATGTTCATCTATCAGTAACACATGTTGAATAATATAAACACAATGCATTTTAAAAGTGGCTATTGCCAGGGGAGGTTTTGCTTAAATAATTCTATTTTATAAACTGATACAGTGCTTTATGTCTTTGTTGCATGAGCACTTAACAAAAGCTGGCATGGGGATTTGCTCATTACTCAACAATATGCCATATGGATGTGATGTAGCTCTTCTGTTTTGAAAACTTAATAGGACTCTTCAAGCAGTGATACCCATAAATGTCATTATCAACAATAAGTGCTCCTTAAATCAATCCCTTAGCATCGGTCGCCCCAACAAAAGCATGGCTGTAATAAAATAATGTGGCTGCTCACTTGAGGAAGCGGCTGAGGTACTGGCGGCTGCAAGCAGACCAAGAGAAGACTCCATTGTGGCCGGCCAATGTGGGTGACATGATGTTGCCCTCTGACTTCTTGCAGACGTTCCCTTCACCATCATGGACCATTCCAAAACTGGGGAATAAAAAAAGAGCCATGCAAATGTGTTTGCAGCAAGAGAGAGCAAACAGAAACCACAACATCGCAGTACTATGGATACCAACCATCATCAGTTTGTGAACGTTTGCACATGGAGATTAAAAAAAAAAAAAGGCTTGAAAACATCCTTCTGCTGTCTATTGTTAAATGTCACCTCTCAGATTTCTGTTAGAAGAATGCAGCATTTGTTATTCTTCTTCTGGATCATTTATTATGGCAGCTACTAAAACACATCATACATTTTTAACAGGCACATCCTATTTTTAGGGCATTTATGCATTTAATAAGTAGCCAACAGTACGGAGATGACAGAAAATGAGATACTGGTGGAAGACATGCAACAAAGGCCCCTGGCCAGGCATGAACTGGGGATGTTATGGTTCATGGCCGACGCCTTAAGTCACCCACCAGCCAAGTTAGCCACCAGACAATTTTCAGCACTTTGTTTTTTGTCATCATATGTTCCCGGGAGGGGATGGAAACCCTTACTTGTGTCCAGATTCATGGGCGATAGTGAATGCCAGACCCAAGCCTGTGTCCTCATTAATGGTACAGCTCCGGTACTTGCTGCACATTCCACTAATCGGAGCAAAACCTGCAAGAGAATTGATACAGGTTTCACATCAGAGTTAAATTGTTTCATCACTTGTAACTCAGTCAGATCCAAAACAAACTGCAATTGCTTGATTACAGTGACTACTGTCAAGCTGTGTTTACTCGTACTTAAGAAGAATTGGGCTTTTTACCTGCATTATCAGTACAAAGCTAAGAGGATTCTCTGTGATGGAAAGCAGAAAACTCTCCCTAGTCTGAACATGTTGTGGACTGCGTGCATAAGAAACCTAACACACCATATCTGGGTTAAAGCCCCTCCATATGTTAAAATATGGGATTCTGTGGGAACATTCCTAGATCCCCCTGCTACCTTTCACTTCACTTTAAAACATTCTTCCGCTTCTTTCTCATATCTCTCATTCTCTATTAAAGTCCATTTTACTATTCAGCCCTCTCCTACTCTCTCTCTCTCTCTCTCTCTCACACACACACACATATACACACCATCCCTGGCTCTGAATCAAAAAAGATAATACCCATAGGGACTCCTCTTAATGTTTTTGTCTCAGTGTCTCAGGGAGAATTTAGCCTTGTGTTTTGTTATTTTATGGCTCTAAGTTATTCGCCCATAGAGTGCAAAAAAACCCCTGAAGTAATGTTCTCATGTACATAACTAATGTGAATAATGATACTGAATGTAAGCTTGACTGTGAGAACTGCCATTTTGTTCCTTGTTCGTGTCAAAGAGGTAGATCATTGATATTATATACCACTTTGGAAATATGTAAGAAAACATTGAGGGGCAGGGCTGTAACTGTAATGCAAATAAACTGTGTTATACTAACTGGTAGCACTAATGGTAATTATGCCTTGCACTATTGGGGAATAAGTCAGAACTAACTCTTTTTTGACTGCACACAGTCACACACACACACACACACACCTTTGAACCTTGGGCTTTCATAGAAGCGATTAGGGCTAATGCTAGCCTCAACACTTTGAAGTCAAAACTTCAGTCTGGGGTTTGAAGATGGTGTGTCTTTGTTCTTACACGTGTGTTTGAGTGCGTGCCGCCACAGTATGTGTTTCGCTGGGACACACAACGGAAGTTTTTTCTCACAGTGCAGAAGACAACAATGCGTTGGCATGGTCATTACCACAAACAAGCTGGTGTTAGTTGGTGTACACTCATGATGACTAAGTTTGTGTGTGAGCATAGCTTTATCTGTACTTTTTTTAAATGTTCTGTGATTTAAGTGAAAACGTAATGAGCATTAGCATTTTCTGAACCTGTATCTAAAATTCTTCTGAGAATATATGTGTTCTTTTTCTATAGATCTATATGTTATGCACAGCTATACATACATTTTGCTATTCCATTCCATTAAAATTCAGATTTTTCTTTTTATCTGTTAAGCCTTCATATTTTCCAAATAACTATGTACAGTGTGCAATATGGTGGGCCTGAAAAAGAGCTGAAAGCTGCAGACCTTTCAACACCTGGTTTGGCTGATGCTACCCTCGGTCACACCGTGTGACAGAGGACAACGACACCTTCCCAGATGAAAGACAGACACAAGGAGAGACATAAAGATTTCTACTACGAGCAAGAAGGAAACATGACGGCAATCCTGAAATTTCAAAACAAGAACTTCTCACTTTCTCATTCGTCATTATTTTAACATTTACGCCATTATTTCCTTTTGTCCTTTGAGGCATTTTCTAACTGAATCTACATCTTAAAGTTGAAGTTGTACCAAGAGTGTCACAGGGTTCATTCTTCCAAGAGCAGATGTCGAGTCCTGTGAGGAGGATGGCGTGGTCATGGTGTCGGCCCTCTCTGCCTCCCAGGGTTGACTGCCAGTGGCAAAAGCTGTTCAGTGTGTGGTCTGCATGGTGGTTGATCACCAAACCATCCTGTGAGATAAAGCAGATAAAAGTTGGCCGAAAGAGAGACCTTATTGTCTTTGAAGAAGGAAGCTGTGAGTAGTTTGTGTGTTTTATGGATTTAAATGAGAACAGTGACGTTGCCTTCCCCATTCCCTCTGCTTAGACACAAATCCATGAAACCACCTCCTCATGAAAACAGGCAATGCTATTACATGTGTTACTAACTTTTGATTGGCAGATCATTGCCTGATCTTGAGAATCTATTGCCAAGATCTTTAAATACATGTATGTTCAAGGCAGCATGAGAGGGGACGTTGTTAATATAAGTGTTGCTGCTGGAAAGACAAACGTTTGGGACATTTTTGCCATTTTTGGCATTCCTCACACTGAGGATAATTGCCTCTTAAGGAAGATTGAAATCTATTAACATCACAGGTGGATGGAAACCAGAATCCTTTCTCCATGGCCTGCTTGACTCTTTCTCTCTGACAGTACCCCACCTGTTTCTTTCTGCATATGGCCCCCTCTCTCTCTCTCTCTCTCTCTCTGTCTCTCTCTCTCTCTCTCTCTCTCTCTCTCTCTTTTACTCAAGCTGTCCTTCAATCTCCTCCACTCTGCGAGAATTTCCCCCCTAAATCTGGCAGAGATCCAAGGAAATGTATACCCTATAATTAAGCACTGTAAAAGTCCTTAGTACTTAGGGCAACCCCGGGAAAATCTCTGAGAGACCGAAGAGATTTAGACCTTCAGGCATGAAAACAAATAAACAAACAAATGATCTGTGTTTTGGAGTTTTTTGCATTTTACAATTTCCTGAAACTCGATGACGTTCATATACCCATAAACCATTTTGAAATGCAGCCATCAATCTTTGAGATGCTCACCTGCTCTTCATCCAGAAGCACGAGGCCCACTATCACAATGTTGATGTTCCCTCCTATCGTGCCGTCTTTGAAGAGACTGGAGACCTAGAAGGCACACAAAGAAATGTTATGACCTATTGCTAACCCTTCTAACCATGGCTTGATTGAATCAAGTGTCATCTGAAGTGTCTTCAGACATGCAGGATCAGAATCAGAATACATCTGGACACAACTTTAGTCTCAACTAATTCAACATGTTGCTTACTGTGTCAAAAAAAGCTCCCCTTTACAATTTTACGGCTAATCACTGTTTCCCACCAGTGACTTCTTTCATTTATCACTTCAGATTCAAATCTAAATATAAATCATGAGATCATTATGGATATTTTCATCTATGGATCAAGCTTACTAGGACTACTACTATAAATGCTTGCGCCATGTGGACACGTACAATAGAGACGTCTGTGTCAAACGTATGAAACAACACACCTTGACATTCCTTTGGAAGTAACACACAACATGCTTTTGATGGTATCGGTGAGGTATGACAGCCACTACTGCTGTTTCCAATTCAGCTTTTTGTACTTCCAGGGATAGCTGACCATCAATCACAACAGTTTGGGCTTTGAAAGTGGACTCCTGATCTTTTGCTCTTGTTCGCGCTCTGTGTTCTTTGGCCCTACGAATACCTCAGGTGCCACTCACTAAGCTCCCCCCTCCCGCTTCAGCAACGCTCTCATTCGTTCCTTATGTTCCTGATGTTTGGTCTTCCTCTGCGCTGACTCATGAGAAGACACATGGCTATGGTTTGTTACCAAATTTGAGCAAAATTGAGGTCAAAGAGGCAATCAAAACCATTTACTTTAACTAAAATCTCTTGGAACACCAGTGTCTGACAGGGTTTCAGATTTGCACAATTCAACAGATACAGTGATTCACCGTGTTTTCACTGCCTCATAAAAGAAACAATCACCAGTTTCCATAGAGCCAGTGTTTTGCTGTACATAATGTACAGAGTGTTTTTTTTAAAATCAGTAATTACAAAACTCTTGAAGTCTTTCCACTCTGCCGCCAAGAAAACATAAATCTACGCAAATTCTGGAACGGTATATCACATTTAATTTTCAACAAATATTAAATAACCTCTTCAAGACCCATGAGAGCTGGCAGGTGGGGTGGGGGGTTGGGTGTTTTCTATGAAACTCCATACTGTATTTAGGTGACTCCTCTGAGGCGGGCTGTGACTGCTCCAGCTTGGTTTCTACTAAAGTGGACTATGTTTTCAAAATAGACAGATTATCTTTAGATTTGTCAGTCAGTCATTAAGTAGCAAAACGAGCGTGACGGAATTTGCTTGCGGATCAGCTGAGCTCACCCAGATAGGCTATCAGTTTCATGTTTTCAGATGTGCTCTGTCTGATAAGTGAGAATGGAAGACAGGAGTGTAGAGTCACTATGCCCCAAGCTTCAAATGGATTTATTTATGGTGATTTATGTATGGCTTCCAAATCGATCTCTGCTGATGTTTGCCTTTTAGATGCTGTAAAATGACAAAACATATAAAAGTTTTGGCTAAGGCTTTGGTGAGTGTGTGACATGCCAAGACCACAGCTAATTAAAATCAGGCTTTGTTGCACTGTTGTTAAATCCACTTGTAAAGATTTATTTTCATCTTGATGCATTGCAAGGCTCACCTTTCTTTCTTTTTTTTTTTTTTAAAGCTGACATGGTGCAACCAAGAGAAAAACACATCCTACATCAGATTTGTTATTTAGACAAGAGCTGCACTTGCATGTCCACTATCTAATCGCTATCTTTGTCTTGCTAATTAGCATTAAACACACGAGTACTGCTAGGATGATTTCATGTTTAAAAAATGTTGAAAAAAATCTGGTGCTGGTGGTGATGATGGTGCTAAATGAAAAGTTGGGGAAACATCCAAGTGCTTGCAATTGATCTTGGCGGGGAGAATGAAAGATTGAATCCATTTCATGCCAATCAATCCAACAGCCACTGAGACATATCATGATAAATAACTTCACGGTGGTGCTACAAGAAACTGATCACTAATCACTTGGATACATAATCTCAGACTGGCACCAAAGTCTACAAAATGTGTTGCTAGTCCATCTTGAGTATCGTGTGAACAAATTTACAGCACTGGTGAAAAATTGTTGAGATATTACAGTACAGTGTACCAAAGTGTCAGATCAAACGACTGACTAACATTACAGGCTGCTAGCATGGCCAATAAGCTGGTTTAAACAAACAGTAAAACATAACACCTCCAATAAAATCTATGAACTTCTATTTATAATTTTATTTTAGCTACTACGATGGCTAAGGTTATACTTAATTAAGATTCCCTTACCATATTAAGTACAGTGAGAACATAAGTGGTAATGTTCTCATGGCCGTGGTTATCCATCATCTTCCTGTCCACCACCACCAGCATCTCCACGTTGAGCTTCTGATTGCCCTGGTTCTTCGATAGCACAGCTCTTTTATTCCTGGGGATGAACTTATATTCATCTGGAAGGATGAAGACATCTCCTTCTGGAGGTTTGGGCATGTCTGAATAAAACACGACAAAAGATAGAAGGAGTGAAAATTCACGGACCGATTAACTGTTTCGAAAAACAATGTGGCAACTACAGAAAAACTGCCTGAAACACGACGTGGCTACAGAGTCAGCATGGTTTGGTTGTACATTATAGTGGGTTGAAAGTGATTAATGAAAGAAAAAACAATAGTGCATATGATGTCAATTTAATAGCAGTTGTTACGCCCTTACAAATATACAACCCTTCCTTCCCACAGCTGATTATGTGTTGCACAATATTTGAAATTATCGTATAGCCACTAGCCTCTGCCTGCCACTGTTAACCAGCGGTTCTGGCAATAAGTTGACAACCATTCTAGATGATTAACTATATTCTTACTTTCATGACCTGATGTCATGGATAAACTGCAAACCGAGCTTTTTCTTTTCTGTTGTTGACTCTGGCAGTCTCACTGTTATGCTACCATTAAGTAAAGTGTGAAACCGCAGTATGTGGTTGTACCATAGCAGCAGCTATAGCTATAGTCAAATTTCTCTATATGCAACATGAAATCTTTAACATGTTGTAGGAATTTTGTTGTCAGTGTAGTCATGAAAGAAACATGGATCTTTATATTCTGTAGACATAACACGTTGTTAAGCAATAATGGACCAGAGGCCATTTCTTGATTCTTTACAAGAAATAAAAACAATATATTCACCTCTCTGTATTAATCAACTGTGCAAACTATGTTAATAAAGGTAATTTTTAATGGTGCCAAAAATTCTGTCAATGTGTCATGAATAAGATAAACTTTTTTTCCTTAAGGGGAAGCTGTTTTCAAAAAACGATGATGTAAATTGCAACGAATTCACAAATCAAGCTTATTATGAAAACCTATCAGCGCGTTGCTAAGTAAACATGTGACTCAGACAAACACAGCCTCAAACTTAACATCAAATGCCCAGCTCTGCCCTGTTTTTAATTCTCCTTTTGAAGCAGGATCGCTTTCCTTAAAAACGTCTCACATCGGTCTTCACTTCTGCACTATAACATAAGGTCAATAGTACACGTAAGTCAAAGCAAAGCGCAGCCTAAAACTATTTGAGCTTGTGTCACTATCACCTCAAATCTTCACTTTCATGTTTTCAGGTTATCACAGCATTCACCCATCACTGCCTGGCTGCAATAAACTATAAAGGCATGGAAGTTTGCTTATGTAGGCAGACAGCAGGTGAGCAACTAAAGTGCCTTTTTGACTAAAACATGGCACAGGTGTTCAGTGATGTCATCCTATGGGAATGTAAACAGCAGTGTGTTTTCACAAGGGACAGACAGCTGGGGTTCTGCAGGATAATGGTGGTGGTACCAGTCCAATCCCCGCCTGCTCTCTTTGATATGACCTCTGTGACACGAACAATGTTAACTGATCTCGTGGTAATTTCATGAGAGCAAACAATTGTGAGAGTGTAAAGTGAATATTAAACATTCCCCTTAACCTTTTTTAAGGTCATGTCACTGATGTCACCAAAAATGTCAACATTCATTGAGATTATATTGTTCAGAGGAAACATTCGTCATCATGTGGAATACAAATCGAAACCTCCAACCCTCAGGATCGTTTCCCAAGGAAATTTACCAAACATGTCAATTGGTCACCGTGTTCAAAGGTCACAACATCATCTCTGTTAAAAGCTGACTCAAAAGTGAAGTCAGCGCTAAAAAAACAGCATGTCTGGATTCATAATCCACCATGTTGTTAAATCTGTAAAAGTACACATCTTGTTTTCTCTCTTTAACACAACAGGCGCTAATGATGCTTTAACGACAGCACGTGTTGTTGTAGTGTTACCAAACCATGTGTTGTTGCCCTTTTATGATAATACCATTCATTCATTGCAACAACCTTAATATGGGAACATGCTAATGGTGGTGTCTCTGTCACCAACCAGTCACAGCCCCGGAGGCTGACTGCTAACAGAGTTAACCGGAAATATCAACAAATAGAATTATTATTTTCCTTCTCCATGACACTCCAAGTGGTGTGATATTTCCTTTAAATGTCACTTTGTGTTTCTGAGTTCAAACCACTAATTTAGTTAGATATGGAAATTTAAGATTATTATGACAGTGCCTGAAATGTCCAATGAGAGCCGTATGTCTAGGTGGGAACATTCTTATTTAAGTGTCAGATGTTAACCTTTTTTATTGGAGGGATTGGAAAAGGTAATGAGATTTTTCAGAACAAAATCTGTTAAATAATCTAATTTTATGAGTTAAAGTAAAAAAAAAAAAGTCCCTTAGGTGGAAGAATATAGGTGAGTAAGATGACCCTCATGATGAAATATTCTTGTGTTGTTGAAGTATTTAAACAAGTCATGCAGTGTTTTTCTCTCCATGCCTTGAGTTGAGTGCATACTGTGATTTGTAGAAGAGGTGAGTGTTACTTCCACTCGGTCTCGCTGTTTACTTCATACATGCATGGCAAGCACTTGCAGGAATGTTAAATACATCTCACCATGAAGAGGCTGTATATGTAAGTGTGGCATGCAACATGTGGATTAGAAGGAGAAATTGCCCTTACATACATTTCTTCCGTCTCCCGCAGAAGTGCTGCCTCTGCTTCTCGCCACGTCTGTAGTCGACATTGTCATGGCGACGGCTGTGGCGATGATGGCTGCTGCGACCATGGCTGCCGTCGTGATGCTCCATCTGGTCACCGTGACTGTTGTTGTTAGCGTTGCCATGGGGATGACCATGGATGTCACCTTGCTCTTTTTGCTGGCCCCTGTGTTGGTCTTCATTAACTGCGTCGTAGGTGGAGTCGGTCTGTGAATTTGTGGATCTCTTGGTAACAAAGTGTCCGTGTGATTTGTGGTGAGTTGAATTCGTGGATCTCTTCTGAAGCAGCCGAGGCTCTGTGTGGGTGCCCCTCTCACTCTTGTAGAGGATGTGCGGCTGATGACTGGAGGGTGCTGTGAAGTTCTCTCTCTGAGCAAGGCTGCGGGACACTGGTCTCAGGAAGTAGTCTGCATCCTTTGTTCTGATTAAACCTGACTAGAGGCAAAACAGATCCATTACCTTTACAGCAGCATCCCTTCAGACCCCCCCCAAAAAAACATACGTACATTAATTTTCAGTGGAAAAATATACTATATTTTGCATGAATTTGTTATTGTACAACTTATTTTATATAGCTACACTTAGATATTGTTGATGCCGAAACCTTAAAAAGTGGCCTAAAGGACTGCCATCGTATATCACAAATGTGCAACACACTAACCTTTTCCAGCTAGTCACTTAGCTTCCCAATCTGTCTCTGTCAGCAATTAGTCAAAATTTGACTCTTGGGTCACCGCGAACCTGACCCTCCCCAAACCTCTGTGCGGCTCAATTACTGGCCGTGTTTCTTCATGTTTAACATCTGTTTTTCTGTTCAGGGTCAGATGTTATCTCAGGAAAATTTAAATAAGTCTCTAAATAAGAAAAGTTTCAAACAAAAGGTCTAGTGTGATGATGAAAGGAGGTGGCATCTCTTTTGGAAACAATGTATCACGCTCAGGGTTTATATGGTTCGGTTATTTCTTAATTTAATATTCATTGGAAACCTAGCAAACAAAAGCTCCTAAAGTATTATCTGAATATAATGTGTCACAAAATGTTCTTCTTTCTCACACTTTGAAACTGCTGTTATGCTGGGGCCTCAAGTACCAATGCTGTGTGCCTTCCATTTTAGGGGATAAGTTATGGAAAAGCCTGTTGTAAATCTCTAAGGGTTCAGGATAGTCAGTTGACCTATATTCTCTCTCTATCTCAGGCTGTCTCTGTCTTTTTTCCCAAAGAGACAAAGACATTTTCAGTTTTCTTGTTCCATTTTCAATAAACTTCTATCAACACAGCCGATTCAGACAAGAGATTACTCTCTTTTGCTCTCTGCCTCTCCCTTTGTCTCTCTCAGTCTCCCCAAACACGCACCACATCTGTGTTGACAGTCAGTTGGCACGAAGTGTTTGGACTGTAACTGTTCTTGGCAGAAACAGCGATTTCCCTAAAATACGTTTAATTGACTGGAGGTTTTTTTTTTCTGCGAGTGGAGTGTGAGGTCCTTTGTCACCGCAGCCAAGCCGCTGGCTGACAGAAACAGACTGACACAGTGGCAGTGCTTAGGTTGTGGCTCGCCCGTGGTGAGCGTCTACGTCTCAGCACAGGACGTACAAGGTGGCTGTGTGTTTGTGGGACAAAAGAGGGAGAGATGATGTTACAAGTGCAAAGTCTGACTTTGTGAAGTGTCCAGATGTGCGCATACCTGTGTGTGCGCTCACGTGTCTCTTGTCTCTCCTGCACAATTAGTTAGTTTGATGTTATAATGATCTCTGCTGCTGAATTTCCCCATTTCATCATCACTTACTAACCCAAGCCTCTACCTCCGCCAGTCTGTTGACCACAGATCAGGAAACCAGTGGAAAAGAGTCCTTGGAAAATGCTGTGACTGTATTAAGCACTGAATTTTAAAATGATGAACTCTGAGAATACAAGCCAACACAGATGTGTAAGCTGTGACCGCAATGACTGTACAGTTTACAGCTTTCATCACGTAGTGTAGCAAAAGAGAGTTATCATGCATTTATGTTGCATTTGTGAATTATTGGTTTGACAGCAGCCAAATTGACTTAATCTCTCAGATTTTATATAAAAAAACACAGATGCTCAAGCTTTGCATAATCGAAGCGCAGAAAGAGACAAAACCATGAAACTTGAAAAGTGTGAATGCATTTGTATGAAATGTAAAGATTTTGTAGCAGTTTATTGCGTACTGTAAACTCCCGTGGAGAACTCTACCAAATCCTATTGTTAACTTTTATGCCCTTACCACAACCCGGTGGAGAGTGGTTGTTGTTTACAGGTGTTTCTGCGTCAGATAATGATCATTATGCGCTGTAAGGTAACTGGTGTTTGACAGACAAAAGATAACCACAAACAGCAACGCAGAAACATATTTGGAGACATATTTACAAGCAGAAAACCCCTTTTGACCCCATACTTAAGGAAATGATGACAATCTTTTTGACCCATTTAAAAAACAAACATCCATAAAAAAACAGAAAAAAACCCAACACAAAACCAAACAATGGATGCTTCATAATTAAGTCCCCAAGTCGCAGACGGTGACACATGTTTTGCTACATCGGCAACCACAGCTGTGGTTTTTCTCACTATTCATCACCATTCATGATTATGCCACACTGATAAATGGTTGGTTTGGGGGAATTAGAAATAGGAGGGTGGAGGATCGATTATTGAGAAAAAAGAAAGAGAGATGAGATGCATTACCACCTTCCTCTCTACTGTAGCTTGCCTGCCAATGGTCAAGAAACAAACTGGGAACCCCAGCCAGGATCGTCGGTTACAATCACATGTGACAACCCGTGCGTGATCCTGTCATCCACACTGCAACCACCCCGGCGCTGTGTAATCACAGGCGATTGTCATAATTTGGTTCCAAGTCACGGTGAGGCCTCGGACCTGAACTGCTCTGCTTTAAACCTTGAAAACGTCTCATGCCAAGTACTTATTCTATATGAGTGTGGGAGGTGAGCATTGGGGCATTGGTGTAGATCTAAAGTAGCTCTCCGATGCTGTTAACAAAGAGGTTTCTGGTGATTTGTATCTTGACCCTGGCAGTAAAGTTGAGGTTTTTGGAGGAGTGGAATAAAAGGAAATTTCCTTTTTATGTTGTTTTTATCATCAGGCCTTATTTTTGGTCAGCTCATTCCAATGTCAGTAAAAGGAGATGGGACAGATAAAAAAGTGGAAACCCATGATGGAAAGATACAATCATAAGACTTACACCTGCAGCCTGGATTATTTAGTTAGTAGTTGTTATGGAAACTGTCATGTTCAGATGTATATTAAAGAGTAGTCTGGAGTCGACAGGGTCATCTGGCATCAGGTCTGGTCTTAAGAAAAATGGTGTATTTACTGCAATGATATGCACAGCTTATTTTCAGCCACATACTGCTGACTCTAACTCACGTTGTGAGAAATTTCCAAACATGGCTTTGCTTTCACTGTTGTTTATATGTGCCGATGACACTGCACTGTTCAGCGCAGTATGCAGATACGTACACAGGCATAGGCCATCATGCGAGGGTCGTAAAAAAAAAATGGTGCAAGCCTTTTTTAACAATTCCACTTCAGGCATGTCAACAAGTATGAATGTCATGATAGCTATGGGCGCATTTGATGGTGACAATGTTTACTCTCTGCCACTTCTGACTTACCCCTTTCAGCACCACATACGTATGTTACATTCTACTGTTTCTATATTCAGTCTGATCTGTCTTCTCAACATTGGTGCTGAGGTTTTGGGGGTTTTGCTGTCATCATGCCCGGTACAAAGTAGATTCACTGGCTCTATTATACAGTTTGTCAAAATGTATTGTGTGGTATGTTGCACAATTATTCCCAAATAGGGTTCTGGAGATCTTCAGGCATCCTTGATGAAGTTCCAGTTTCAGGGTCTCTCCGTAAAATAAGGGATTTATGATGATCACCATGTAAGATTATTTTCAACCGCATCGTGTCAGCTCTCTTTACATACCGTGCATACTGTACATAGAGATGCATGCAATGAAATCCAAGTACATCATTGATCACTGATTCCACTTGGCCTGCAGTATCACAACTGTCTATTTCTACACAGCTTCTATTTTGTTTCAAGCAGTCTTTTTATTCTCAAAATTTATTAAACTTGCTGTCAAATCAGAGTTTTCATGACCTCATAATTTCTGTACCTTTCCGTGAGGCATTCACATCAAAGCAGACTCGGGGATTAGCGAGTGGTATGGCTTGTGTTTGTGGCTCCGTCGCACGAGTGGATGTGTGGAGAGCACGAGTCGCTCTCCACACGTCCACTCGTTTCCTCTCATCTACGTCTGCTGTCACACTGACTGGATGGACTGTTTCTCCTCAAGACAGATCAATGCGCCTTATTGTATAATGAATACTGTCTTTGTGTTTTTTGTCCTGTGCTTAAGATATTCAATCCAGATGTTGAAATTGTATTATTAAACTTGCGCTGTTAGGTTCTGTATTCTTCTAAAGCATGAAAATTCTTACATCCAGTGAGCAGAATAAGCTTTTATTTGAAGGCAGAACCCAGACTAGAAGTTGTGCAGAAAACCATATGTAATAGGAGCGTGTACAATGAATTCAGAATGTTCTTAAACAAAGCAACATGCGTCCTCTTTGTCTTCCTAAGCCTAACAACCAACACGCTACTCAGATAATCCTTTTATGATGTCTTTAGTCTGTAAACTCTGCGCAGTCTTTAAGCTAAAGCTTGACCTTATATAAAACAACATGCGATCGCGACTTCCTGTGTATGAGTGTATGCAAGCCACTATGTTAGGAGATTAGGTCAGCTGGTGCCTCTTCTAAATAGCTAAAGTCATCAGATTACACACTGCGCTCTACGAGGTGCAAATAGCAGTCATAAAATGCTGAAACACTACTTGGGAGGGCGCAAACAGCTGGACTCTCTGGAGTCAGACGCAGCCAGACAAGCAGCGACAGGAATGGGGGGTAGGTGGTTGGGGAGGGACGCTAAGAAAACGGAACTGAGGCGGGAAGCATTCAGCGCATTACAAGGTGCACCTGACTGTGTGCAGCATTTGCCGCGTTCTCCCCTTCCTTCGTTCTGGCTACCTCTTTAAGTTGCTCTCCCTAATCCAGACCAAGAGAGACCAAAAAACCTAGTGCTGTAGTGACTTAAATCTACTACTAGTTTTCTGGTACAAGCTTAAAAAAAAGTGGGGTAAAGAAGAAGTTGCCATTACAAATCTAATCTTCAAAACATTGCAACTATGGGCTTAAAATTTCCAAACATTTGTTCTGACAGAGCAAATGCTATAATAATTTTGAATCATTCTTCTACTGTGTTTGGTTCATGCAAACTCGTTCCATGATGGCTACATTTCTAGCAGTTGAAGACAGGGATTCAAACTTTGGCTCAATGTTGACAGGGCTTATTGGAAAACTGGAAGTGATACTCCGACATTGCACTTCAGCATTAGACACCCTTTCTTAATCAATTAGCTATTTTACTTCAAGCTGTACCTTAGTCATCTGTTGGCTAGATGTCTAGAATACATTACGCAAACTGGAGGTCTATCAATTTGGAAACAACAAAGACTCCGAACTGACTTCCAGTCTCACACATGGTCATGACTCAATACCTAATCTACTTTGTGTGACTGAGAAAACCATGAGCGATGTTAGCAAATGATAAAACTAGTACTAATCCTTGACGATAACGATTAATGTTTTGAAAACCTGCAAAGACCACACTGTCTGCTTTTCAAAGCTTCATCACATCAATAGATCATCTCTCATATATTCTTGGAAATCCCAGAGGTGGGACAAGTATGCAGCATTCTATTATTACTACTACTACAAGGCCTGAGGCAAGAAACACGCCCATCCTTTTACAAGAGGAAAGCACATGACCTCAAAGTGATTTGTAATGGGAGGACGTTAAGCTTTTCCCTTTGGTACAAAAGGAAGGTGGGCATTAGAAATCTGAGCAAAATTAGATTAGACAAACAGATACTGATGTATGTTCAGGGGTAATAAAGCCTCAGGATAATGAAGTACATGAGGCGAGAATAGACAGAAACAGTGCAAGAAGTGTCCCTTTGTATTTACTAGTTTATAGAGTGATTGGTGGTTATAGTATTTGTAGAGGAAATTTTATTAAGACATTAAATAGAATCCACAAAAAGGTAAAACAGTTTGACAGTGAATGGCATTATAAGGCCTTTGGGAAAGGCATTTAAGTTTTATATGACCCAGTTGTTACTGTATTCTATTACCATCAAGCTAAACCACGTACAGGAAAAGGTTCTGTGAGATACGTCATTGAAGCGAGCAGGTAACTGTTTCCAGTTTGTGGTAGTACGACTCTACAGACTAACAAGACTAACAGCCATGCTAGCGGCTTTGTACTTAGCCACAACTCTTTTGAGCAAAACACTAATGTCAGCACGCTAACACGCTCACAATGGCGATGCTAACGGAAAGAAGTTAAGGAGGTACAATGTCGACCATGTTCACCATCTTGGTTGAGCATGTCAGCATGAATGTATTAGTCAAACCAAAGCATAGATATGTAGCAGGGAGCTGAGTTGGCGTTTTGCTACAGGAGAGAGAGAGAGAGGTGTGGGGATGGCTAAGAAGAGTACTACCAGGTGAATTGAGTAACACAGCTGGAGCTCATTGTCTAATCAGACTCTTTCATTTTAATGCAGTAGTCTGCTGGACCTCAGAGGAGGGAGAGCACATACAGGGAAGACAGGCGGATGTGGCAGCCTGTTTATGTGAGCTTTAAGAGATGGCACTAAACTTTCGCACGTAAGAAGTGCACGCAATTGTGTTGAAATATGTGTGTGTGTGTTAAAAATTGAATAAAGAAATAGTTAGCAGTTAGATTGGACTGTGATCCCTAGAGACAAGCCATACTGCTAGCATGACTTAAAAATCATTAAAAAAAAATCATCTTGTCACATAGGGAAAAAAAATAGTGATTCATAGTGTCAGAGTGCAGTGCCTGCATGGCACTCTATTCACCCCTCAACCCCCTCACCCCCATAAAAGCCAGACTAAAGAGGATTACGCTGCAGCATATAAAGTCGACACAGAGAAGGACCTGCTTTATGATCTCCTCTTCCACATGTGTGTCACTGTGCACATTCTCAAACCATTTGGCAGGTGAACACAGTCACTGGGATTGGCCTGCTTCTTCTATTCCACCAATTCTTGTTTGTAAGTATGAGGTTTTTATGACTGAACTCTCTATTGTCTTCAAAGCGGGGCTAACCACTATATGGGCTGCCAGAGGAGGGGAGTGCGAGGGCGAATTATACGTAGGCTTTGCAGCGTAACACACTTACAAGGGGGGTTTCAGCACTTGAAAATACCAAGGGGCAACAATGATCTTTATAGCCTTCATTTATACATATCTTTCTCTCTCTTCCACTTTCTTCCATCTTTCTTTTTGGATTCAGCTAAAAGCAGATACATAACATTTATTATCCTGTATAAAAAAGACGACTACAAAGATTTCCATCTTTACACCAAAAAATGCAATCAAAAACATTTGAGCTATTCACGAGTCATAAAATGTTTACAGCAACCAATGCAAAAGCCAAAATGAAAAAGCTAATATAAATGATAAAATAGAAACAATTCATACAGAATGTAGATATAGAAAAAAATATATAGTACATCATTTTACTGACTAACTTCTTCTCCCTCCCACATCTTGATTAGGTAATTGTTAGCAAATAAAATGTCTCACTCAACAAGGAAAAGGGGCCATGGAGTGCTGCAGTTGGAGGCCAGGTGCTGATACAGCTATTGATCGGTTTTCCTCTGGTCAATATTTACCTGCCAAGCAGGAACCTGACCAGTGCAAGGTCACTTATAAGCTCTCAGGTGGCCAAGTGAACTTTGCTACCAAGTTTTGACCAGTCAGAGGCTGATAATCTGCAACATCTAGAGCGCACAAAACATACCATGTGTATACGTCACAAACATCTTAAATTCAGTATTTAGGTCACATTGTGAAAATGAATATGTTGGTAAAAATATGAAGTGCAGTTGACATTTTGGCATTTTATGAAATAGATAACTATCTTTAGCTTTCCCCAGAAGAAATACTTTTGTATACTCATAGAGCATTTCATTTCCCTAATTCACATCAGAAAAAGTCTCATTCTCATTGATGCACTGACCCAGTCCCTCCTAGCCAGCCACAGTCGTGAGAACCACATTTACAGTCTCTGCAACCCTGGACCTTTTGGCTGAATCTTTTACTGGGATCTGGTCTGAGATGCAGTTATGCACGCACACACACACACACGCACACACACACACACACACGCACACAGAAGAAGAAGCATCCCTGGAGATGTGCCATTATGTCTGTAGTTTAAGAGGGCAATTCTCAGCCACAGCAGTGGTCCTCTACAATGAAAATATAAACAGAAAACCAGCAAAGACAGGCCTGAAATTTACTGTGATTAAAAACACTAAAAAACGCGCTTAAATAAAATATGGTCTTATTGGTTTTTTCCAGGAATTTGTTTGGTTAAAACTATGAAAAGACAGCAAATTTGAAAGACTACATTTTGTTTGCTTTTCTGCTGCGACCATTCAGATGCAAAGCTTATATGACCACAATGCTCTCAAGCTATGAAGTGCAAGACTGCATTCACATTCAAGTGTAAGTAAGATTGCATGAGTTTCTTTGCGTACTGCCCAGTTGCTGTCGCCAGTAATTGCAGAGTTATAAATGAATGTGTGTATGTGGGTTCAAGAATGAGAGGATTAGTGTGTATTCATAAAGCCCTTTGTTCTATAGTCCAGACTGCTAAGAGGGCTATAACACTTGGGGTCTCACTGGGGTGGAGCTGCTTCACTTAGCCTTACTTAATGTCATTCTTACAGTAATGTTTCATTTATATTCACACAGAAGAGAAGGACCACCAAAGCAACTGAACTGAAATTCAGCCAAAATTTTCCACAGAACACAAACAAGTCCGGAGGCAGTAATCACTAGTTGTTCATATAGCGATATTGGCCTACATCTTTATCCTTTATCTTTATGTATAACGTGGAAAAAAGGTAGGAAGAAAACTAAAATGATCTGCTAAACACAACCAGAACAAGTATAGGGCTAGTCCTTGGTTCACACACTTCAACCCAATCTGCCCCAAAAACATGAACTTCTGTTATTAACTGGTGGTTTCAACACCAATAAATCTGCTCAGTTTGGGATTTAGATATAAGCTTATTAGTTGTGTAGTTTTTAGTATGTTGTATATCATGCTAATACGAACATTACTTGCAAGTTAGCTTGGTATCCAGTTGCACTCCACCCTTCCTAATAAGTCAATTCGGTTCAATTACATTTCCTATATACTTTAGTCGGTTCCCTACTGCGGTGCCAGCTGTGTTAGATCTGAAAATATTATTGCTTGTGAGTTAAGGAACTAATAAAATCCATTCTAAAGATGTCAGTCAGGATTAAGAATAAAAATTTACTTCATGTATTGGCCACGAAAGCTGGTCAAACTCTATACTAAATAATAATAAGAAATACCACCAAAACACTTTTTTGGCATGCGTGTGTTTTGGGAACTTTCCTGGCTAATTAACCAAACATGCTGTGGTGTTCAGACTTGACTTTTCCATTCATTACTTATTCATTAGCTGATTTAGGCAAAAGTGCAATGAGCTAGAACTCCTGATGCTCGACTGGTGGAAGAAACTTCTGTGCACTATTTGCCAACTTAACCAGTGGGTTTTTAAGTCAACTTAAGACAAGTACAAGTCAATGTCCTAACCAGACCAGACAGACAATGCACTGACTCAAGTGCCATGTGAAAGGAAGCTTTACAGTAGCCTGCTGAAAGGGCTGCTTCACACAGTCACCAGACTGCATGCGTCGAAGAAAAGGACAGTGTCTTACAAAGAAAAAATTGTGGTTTTATCGAGATTCACTGACTTCACTGTAATCAGATTTTTCTCCTCTTTTGATGCTTTGTTCCCGTCTCACTCTTTCCTTTAGCTCAGTGTCTGGCTGGCATCTGGTGTCTAATATTTTCTAACATAAAATTACAGCACATGTAAAATATTTATGCTTTTAGTCATTTACTTCTACAGCACTAAATCTTTTGCGTTAATGTTTAGGGTTTCCTAAGCTTGGACTTGAAGTAAAAAAAATGGATCATGGATCTCTCTCTGTCTCAGATTCAGCGTGACAAGAACACTACGGCTGTGTTTGTATTATCAGGGGTCCGTTTTCTTACATTTCACTCCCAGGCTCACTATGTCTTCTAGGCCAGTGAGTGCAATTACAGTACACACTTGATAGATCAATCCAGATGCTGCCAAAATTGTCAAAAAAATGTCCAATATATACTTTCACATTAACTGACCCTGGAGTCCTTTTCCCTGATGCAAACTCCCAGATCCGACTCTCTCGCTCTTATCCAAACCCTCCCGCAACCCGACTCTGTGCATGTTCAGACTCACCATTCCCATGCATGTGGACAGTGCCACAGAGGAGTTGACCCTTGACCTCAGTGACCCCTGGTAAAAGCAGAGGTCGTCCTGGTGGTAGGCCCTCAGGCTTTTGGTGCCATTCTTTCCCAGGACCTGGATGGTGAAGCCAGGTGCAATAAGACTCTCTGAGGCCTCCCTCAGCTCCATGTGGAAGTCCTGCCCCAAGCCACTCAACCAGAAGTGGACAGTTTCGCTGCTGCTGTCAGTGTTTGATGAGTCTGCATCTGGGGTCAGGGATCTGCGTCGTCTCCTGCGCTGGTGATGGGCCACTTCGTGAGAGATGTAAACACCTTGGTGGTTGACCTCATAAGGAGCTACAATCTCATATTCTGGATGAGAGATAAAGGATGACAGGTTGAGAAGAAGACAAACACATATTAAAGCAGGATTTTACTGAGAATAGAAAGAGAGAAAGCAGGCAGTTTAAAGGGAAAACCTTCTCTTTTGATATGGATATATTAAATATATAGATGTCATCATCTCATGTGATCAAACAGTGGGACAGATTTCTGAGGCCCTATGATGCTTGTTGTCATGGACTATATTTTGTAGATGCAACTTGGCAAAGCTAAAACCCATTGTCCTTGTGGTCAGCCCTTACTAACATGATCTGTCAACACCATTTATTGTGATGTAATGCATGCTGTGTCAGCTGCTACCTTGGTCACATCATGGACTAAATAAAAACTACATTTTCCCTTGCTTTGTAAATTTTCCTTGACCTGCCTCGTATACTTTTGGTGGCAAGGTCAAGAAAGAGTTACAAGAAAAGGAAGGGTTTTAGACAATTCCAACACAGGCCCTTCAGCGGAGAGTGAATCATGTTTGACCTAGTGTTTTACTACAGTTTTTACTACAGCTCAGGGTGGATAACTGCAGGTCATAAAGGGAGATGGTGGCAGGTCACAGGCCTGGCCTCTTAGATCAGTTAAATGTCTAATGGTGCTGTTGTCTCCGAAACTAACAGGCTTTCCTCCAAAGGTCATATCAGAAGAGCATCTGACTTCTTGCGCTGCACCGAAATTGGTTTTCCAGAGGAAGTCATGACAGCAGACGTCACTCCTGTCCATCCTCTGACTATGAATGGGCTGACTTAGAAAGCAGGGCATCCTGTGTGAGGAATGAAGGGTGTCATTGCTCCCAGAAATATGCAAGGCTTCAGAGACCATGCCTCTTGCACGCACAAAGAATGTATGAAATGCAACCAAATGTGTTTAAACTGTGAATTATCGACTGTTAAAGTGACACTGGGGGAAACATTACAACTTTTGTTACTGTGGTGGACTCTTTAATGGTTAAAGAGGGAGCCTGGTACCATAAGCCATCACACACCTTGAAACACTGTGCACTTGATACGCTTTGGGTCTATGAGTAACCACCAGGCAAACAAATAAAACTGTGCCATTGTTGGTTTTGTGACAGTGTTGTAATAGGCTCTGCAAACGTGTTTTAATCTTGGGATGGGAAACTGATACGTGGTCACTTTATCAACTTAAAGTGCACAAAAATAACAGCAACCTTGGACTTACATTCAACGAGAGCCAGTCTCAGTTACTGTACAGTATGACCTGCTTTAGCAAGCCTGAATAATGAGTAAATATAGCGCAGAGACAGACATGTTTTGGCAGTGGGAGAAACACGCAGGGTGACAGACAGTGTGTCATCACTGCCAGTGTGAATGCCTGAGGTTTGAACTTGGCTATTTGGTGCATCTTGAGGCTGACTAAAACCCCTATCCACAACATGACATATACTTATTAGTGGATGCATTTATTTAAAGCACCTTGCATTACCCCGACTGCACATGTTTTAGCTTGGGTGGTCACAGCGGGAAGCAAACCTCTAACGCTTAAAGTGTTAGAGCCATGAGCTGCCCAGAGAGTTAGAGGTCCGCAAAGAGCAAACACATAGTTTAAGTCTCAAGCCTTTTCTGTCCAGACACAAGGACCAGAAAATGGTCTTCTCTATCTTTGTCATTTGGTCCACCTACCCCCCAACACACACAGCTACACCTAGTCAACTCTGTTTGTTCCGCCCTAACTCAAAAACCAGCTGCAGTGACCCATGTCTGACAGTATACAAACAAAGAGTCTGCGGGAACAGAGTGCACACATGCACACGCGCACGCACGCACACACACACACACACACACACACACACGCGAACGCACACACACACACACACACACACACACACGCACACACACACACACACACACACACACACACACACACACACACATCTTGTCTGATGGTCTGAGACAAAATCCTGTGGTGGGTAGTTTGTTGGTTTAGTGGCTCCTGAATGCCATTAGTACTCATGGGGGGGGGGTGTCTAACCAATGGGCGCCTTGGCTTAAACTTAACAAAAGACTGAACATGCGAACCCTTCCCTCACTCACTCCAACATAACTGTATGCATGTTAAGACATTAACACTGAGCAAAACTTGTTAAAAAACACCGGTGATGAGATGATCTGAAACAGAAGTATAAGGGCTTCCCCTCACTTCTGTTTTGCATCATCTCCACATGTGCACCAGAGAGAAGAAGTTTTGATGTCTGTTTATTTGTTTATGTGTCTGCTTTTCGTGGTAACAAAAAAAAAAAAATCCAAGGATCTTAAGGAGAATGCACAGCCAACGCAGCCGCTGACTCAGCACTCCACATGGGGTTAGATCCACAAAACAAAGACCAGATGAATGTCTAGCACTCAGTGCTTGCACTAATTACTGTATTGCCAAAGCAGCAAGAATCAGCGCTCTTTATTGGAGGCTTCGGTCACTCCCCAGGTAGAACAGTTTACTACTAATAAACCATAGCAGATATGTGCCACTCATAAATGATACTAATGTCACATATCGATACTTTTGTATGAATTGCTTATTGGTAAGGAGCTCCGCAAATCAATGGTTCGATTGGAGTAACTTGTGAACTTCCAGTAATAAATAAACTAATGCTTATTTTGAGCTTAGCTGCTGCGGCACACACTGATGGCTCTGTGTCAGGGTGCAGGTCGCCCCCCTGCGGTGAAGAGAGGAAACACAGAGCGCAGGTGAGCGCTGTTTGATGCTGCTGGTGTGAGGTATACAGCGGGGGACTTTACTTTTATTATGATTGTAAGCAAGACACGCACCATAAAGCACTCTCACAGTAAAAAACAACAACAACAACATCATCGCCATTGTAAAAACACTGATGACATGACATTTGTTGAAGACTCGGGCATACCTGTGTGTTGAGGTAAATTAAGAGACCGAAGCAGGGTCGATGCTTCTTGATGAGATTCACTGCTGTCAGCGCCATCGTTCATAAGCACGCTCTGTAAAGAAGGGAACGTCATGTAGGACGTGGTTTGTGCACGTATAGTGCAAAATATCATGGAAAAATCAAACAAAATTCGAGCACTCATTTGAGGTGTTGACAACTTTATGGGCTCTGCATGCATGTGAGTACAGGCGCGGCGGAGAGATAACACGGCTCACTTACTTCGCTCAGTGTGACAAAGCAAAAGAGATAGAAAAGGAGCAACGACCGCGTCCTGTCTCTCCACCCTGCACAAATCCGCGAGAAAGCCATCTCCGCGGGTCACCTTTACGCAAAAGCTGGAGCCTAAAATCCCACGGCCACTTGCCAGCAGTCCCAAAGAGCAGCTCCAATAAACCAGTCCAACAGCAGCAGCAGGTCTGCAGGAGTTGAGGTGAATGAAGCATCAACGACTTTCAGATGCACACTCCTTCACTTGTGCCACTTTGGTTCCCATTCATTTCTAAGCGCAGTACCCTCACGCGGCAAATCGCTTGAACTCAAGTTCTCTCTCGCATTTCCCTTCTTTTTTTTTCGAACTCACACAATCCGACCAGTATCCAACCTCTCTCTCTCTCTTTCTCTCTCTCTCTCTCTCTCTCTCTCTCTCTCTCTCTCTCTCTCTCTCTCGCAAACACACGCTCACTTTACCACTCTCTCTCTCTCTCTGCCCAGTGACCCCCGCGGACCATTTTGACTCCCACTGAAATCATGTGATTGTCTTAAATAGGCTGCGTCTCGTCTTGGAAATAGCAGACTTCTATGAAAGTCGCACCGAGTCTGAGTTCCCCCCCGGGGGAGCCTGCCGAGAGAGCACTGAACACAAGGCTGCTGAGGACTCTGCGTGTGTGTGTGTGTGTGTGTGTGTGATTTAAAGAGGGGTGGTGGTGGTGGTGGTGGTAAGCACAGCCTGTAGCCAATCACATTTGACACCTGTGCTGAGAGATGGGGTTTGTGTCCATCTCTCAGGTTGCAGGAGGAGCAGAGTCAGTGTGCGGCGAAAAGAAGAAAGCAGGTAGAACGTTCTGCTTGCTTGCAGAGTCATGAAGTAATTACATTTCCTCCTTACATGTGCTGCAATAACAACTGTTTGTTATGTTTGTTCCACATCAGGTCATTTTTAAATGATGATGCATTTAGTACAGGAAGAAAATGTTTATTCCAATCCACTAGTCTGGATTCTGTAACCCAAACGTGATCTGCAGATTACACCCTGGAGCAGGTAATCAGTAATTTGTGATGGATTACAGTCTGAAATTTAACCTCTGACCCTGTTTAATCCGCTCGTCATTCTCCCATCTCTCCTGTATTCCGCAGCTGCACTGATAGGCACAGTGCCAACATTTCTAAACTCCCCACAATCATTCATGGAAGTGCTTAGGAGTGTGGGAGCCAAAGGATCGGGAGCGCTAGTTTCATATTCTGGAGCATTTCATCCTCCCCAAAAAGAAAACCAGATGAGTTTTCTGCTGTGCTGCAGGAGAAATAAATGTGTGACGGTTTACGGTGTGATCTTTCTGGCACCAAGTCAGAGTATCGGAGCGTAAGGAATCAGAGGTGATTGTGAACAAGCTGGTCTATAAAGTTACGCCCTCTTTACGCTATCGCCTCAGTTCCACAGCAAAGCATTCAGAAATAAAGAAAACCCAAGTATATTTTTTCAGTGAGAGTGATGAGAGAAGACCTCTGATAAATTACACTGGATGTTGGAGGAACAAAGGCTACACCCAAAAGCGGGACAACTTCAGCTCTCTATCACACTCTGTCCTGAGGGTTTGATGCATCTTCCAAATGGTCTGTGACATGTTAGATTAACTATAGTGTCACACATGGAGGATGTATTTGTTTCAAAGACAGGGAGGGAATAAATGAGACAATACTTTAGTATCAAAACCAAATGACCAACTTTCCTCTAAGTGCAACTCCTCACAGATAAGAAGTGGGCAAATGTAAATGTAAGAACATTATCATCCCGAGAGTTAAACTTATAAAATTGATACATATACAAAAGTTACTTCCACATTTCTGCCTACGTTTGCCAATTCTGGATTTAATCAGTGATAAAATGCAATCATGAAGACAATTCCTACCATATGTTTGGAGGCTCAGAAAATCTTTACAGTGTCAGCTGCTGCTCAAGTTATATTGCCCCTCCTCCTCTTACATTAACACACACCCCAAGTTACTTGCACACATGTGTGCACACTGGAATACAATACTCATTCTGCACCTAAGTGACTGTTATCATGTGAATGAAAATATATTGCTCGCAGATTTCTGTGTAAGTCTTTATATTTGTTCAGCTAATGCACTCAACTGATTGGAACATTTCCAAATCTTTGAACTTTGAAACTGAGAGGATTGTGTTGTCAGACTCTGAAACTGTCTGACAGTAGTATGCTTCATTGCGGGGCGTGTGCAGGTACACCAGATTGAGAAATAAAAAGAAGATGTATTGTTTGAGGGGGTTGAGGATAAAGAAATCCCCTGTAGTCTCTCAGAACTCAGCTCTCTGCTGTGAGTGAATTGACCTCTAAACGTCTGAACAGTCTGTCTGTCTGACTGAGTGCTTGTTTGTCTGCCTGCCTGTCTTCAATGACATCTGGGGATGTGCAAAGACAAAGATCTGGCAGATATAGAGAGCTCATTCTTATGTATTTCCATACACACTGAGATATGTAATCTCACATACAGTACGGTGCACCACTTGCACTCAACAAGCTGCAAGCAGAAATTTGATCTGTAGACTGGTTGGAAATAATAATAATAAAAAAATCACTAAAACAATTATCTTTTTACACAAACATCTGCAACAATTTAGATTTGTTCACATTTCTGACTGCTGTTGTAAAATGAAACATTCTGGGAAGTATACTTACTTGCTTTTTTGCTGAGACTATGAGGCTATCGCCAGTAGCTGGGTAACTTAGCTTAGCAAAAAAAACTACAAACAGAGGGAAACTGCTAGCCTGGCTCTGTTTCAAGGTAACAAAGATAACTAAATCTACCTACCAGAATTTCAAAACCTCATGAATTAACATGTTATTTCTTGTTTATTTACATAAGATTTAAGCGTTCCCATAAATTTGCTCATAAATCTGTATTATCATTTTTGCAACAATTAGCCATATTTCTATTGGAAATATAATTCTTCTTCTTCTTCTTCTAGACCTGCTCTCTATTGAAAGTGTCATGCGATAACTTCTGTTATGATTTGGTGCTATAAAAATAAAACTGAATTGAATTGAATTAAAAACAACAATCCCTGGAGTCTTTGCAGGTTACCTGGCAACTGCTCCCCAGCCAAGAAATAGTTTGGCATACAGCCCCTCCTAGGATGTCACTTACACATGGTTTTTTGAATGGATAAAACAAACAATATATAACGTGTTAATTTGTGGGTCTCAGAGATACTGTTACTGGAAGCTTCATATTTACCACCGTGACATGGTATCGATCTTCTCACTGAACTTCCAGCAAGAGAGCCAATAATGTCAAACTATTCCTTGAAGTCTCACAGTGTGGTTCTTTAAGTTTCTTTCTGCTTTAGTCGCCCCAGGTAGCTCTCACTGCATGGTCTCATTTAATTAGTTGTCTAAAACTGCCATCAAGGCAACATGTGTGTGAGTGTGCGTGGATTTGTGCTTGCAGAAAGCATATGTGCATTCGTGTGCATGCTCTCTTATTTGATTTACATGCATCCGCCGTCTGTATGTGTTGAATGTGAACCTATATGTGCATGTATGCGCGTGTCCGTGTGTTTTAGTCCTTGCACGTGTGTGTGTGTGTGTGTGAATAGAAAACTGACAGCAGCTGTAAAATTCCTCTTTGAGCATCACAGAGGGGAGGCTGATGGGAGCTGACAGTGAGCAAGAGTGAAGGGAGGTGGGGGAGGAAGATGAAGGTGAGTATGGAGCAGGGGGGTGATGTTGGTTAGCTAGTTTGATGATTGAAGGTTTAGTCAGACTTCGCAGAAATTCTGTACCGCTGTTGAAGAATACTGATCCCTTCACTGTTGTTGTCTTGACCTTACTCAGTATAATACACACACCTTCGATGTATCAGCTCAGAGTGAAACAACTGTTTCCCCTAAATATTTACAGATGGTGCTCCAGTCTGGCTCTTGGCCACTGCTGGACCTAGTCCCAGTTATCCATTTATCTATCTTACTTTATATTTCAGGGGACTAATATTTATTTGATTTCATGCTAAATCACATTTTAATGTAAATTTAGATGAATTTAGACACCATGCTGTCTTGAAAAAAACAAAACATCACCAAATTGGTATAGGTTAAACAAATGGTCAACCAATGTATTTAAAACACGATTTGGGGGGAAAAAATGTAGAATTATTAGACCACTTTGGTGCATACCATTCCCCCTCCACTCATGAATAAAAAGTTTGAATGTTCTCCTCCTTACCAACAATCTTTCTGGGTGCTCTCTGGGAGCATGCATGGTTGTGTGGCCACCCTGTGATCGAACTGGCAACTTGTCAAGGATGTACTGCCCTGCGGCAAATGGGACTCCCCATGATCTTTATATGGAAAAATGGTTATATTAAAACATTAAAAATTGAATGATTTATGTAGTACATTTCTTTATATACAGTACATAAAGTAGATGCACATGTATATGCACAGTTGGTCATGTATATGTCTATATACAATATATACATATATATTTGTACATGTAGGTACATGTTAAAAAACAGGGTGTAGTCTGCAGGTAGGGTGGATGTTAACATGGTTATTGCACAGGGGTTGTTTTTCTGACACTACATGACTGAACTGCTCATCAGAGTGATGGCGGGTGGAAAGATACTGCTCTTGTGTCTGGTTGTTTTGGTTTACAGCGCTCTGTAGCACCTACCAGAGGAGACAAGTTGGAACAGATTATGTGATGGGTGTGCAGCAATGTTTCACAAACCTTCAGTTGTTTTTCAGATAAATGTAAATTGTAAAATGGTAGTTTTGTAAAGTTACGAAGTTAACGCTTGTTATTACTTGGCTTCTGCATCGGCGACCTATTTTAAGTACTATATGAGTCTAGTAAATATCTAATACTTTGAATGTGGTACACTGAATCAATAGTAAATTAGGCCAGTTCTGTTTGTGGATTACAAGAGCAATCTGTAAAAGCATGGAGGCTTGGCATTTTCAATTATTTGGCACAAACCAGCAGATCGTTGGTTCTGTAGGTTCACTGGCACTCCAGGGGAAAGTTGCACTTGGAATACATTACTGTACTGCTTCACCCCTCCCTTCCAAATAGCTTCCACTGAACTAGATAATGTATCGGACACGGCTGAGTGACTCACGCATTAGTCTTCATAATAACCACTGATTAGTGAAGGTATTGTGCTGATGTCAGTCCTCTACATCAGTTGGCCTGAGAAGTGTTGCAGTGTGGGAGGTCTTGTCCTGACCCTGTTTGATCATGTGAGAGGTGATAGTTCACGAAGGGACACGATACTGGAATAAGCTGACATACTCTTGATTAATCTGATTTATAGTGGCAATCATCATGTTGATCTATTGCTGTCCAAGTAGTGGTTTAGGCTATTAATCCAATCAGTTGCATATTATTTTCGGCAACAAGTGTCCTATCAAAACACTGATTTTGCTCTCAGTGCAGTTCTTTAATTACAACACGAGCAGAGTTAATGGTTTAGGTCACAAATCCTCTTTCTAAGTAATTAAAATAATTATGTTGCATCTTTTTTTAAACCACTGTAACCCTTAACTGTGACTTACAAACACAGATAAGGTGCTCCATTACATTAAAGTTACACACGCAAACATTAGTTACTTGCCAACATAACACCTCTCCGTCTGCGTTTGAGAGTCTAAGATGAAAACGAAGGGCTGAAGAATTGCGCTAATTATTGGTAGTTAGCAGTATGTGATCGCTGGAGCAGAAAGAGCATCTCTGGAGGGGTGAAACCTAAAAAGAAAGTGGCTAGTCTTATGACACTCTGCAGGGGTGAGAGCCTGTTAAAGGTCACCACCTCTGTATTGTGTAAGCAGCCATGTTATAATAACTGCCTTCATCTTGGCTGGGAAAAAAAAAGACTGTAAAACATTGAGCACAGATGCCAGATGAAAACAAGCCGGCGTTTTGAATCATAGCTGGATATAACAAAAACCTGACGTGCAGCATCTTGAAATGTGTAAAATGTGCAGTAAATGAGGCTCAGTGATTTGCATTAAAAGCCTTCATCTCCAGAAACTTTGCTTGAATCTTGCACAAACCGAGGATAATTGTGATGCCAGTTTCAGTGGCGCTGCCAGTCTTACCTTCTGGACTGTACAGTAGCTCTATTTTACACTGCCAGACCCATAGGAAAGTGTTTCTCTCTCTGCACTCAAACATTTGCATGTCTGCAAACTGGTGGCTGGGTTTCACTCTGTGGGAAACCGATGTCTGGCCAAGAGTCTCTGACCCACACAACCCACCAGTGTCCATAGAGCGTTGTGGAACTGAACCTGCTGGCAGGGAGATGAGGAAAAGCACAGCTCTCATTTAACTGTAGGTTATGTGTGAAAGATCCTATTGCAAAAGTCTTGCAGAGTCAAATAGAAAACCTGTCGCTGTTATAGTTTCGATAATGCAATGAAATGCAAGGGTTTATGTTTTCTGTTTCAACTGAATTAAAATCTAGTTTCCATATTTAGAATGGGGCATTTAACTGACCTCTGACCTCCCTCCTTTCAGTGATAACTGAATGGAGAATGTCCATGAAGGGTTACATTAGCATGAGACAAAGTCCTTGTACAGTACATACGTGATGGACATGTGCTCTTTGCTGCACCCCCACAGTACTGCTTCACAGTTGATTTACCTCACAGATAAACTACGTTGAAAGACCAGCAATACAGAGGACATGGAGGGTGTGTGGGCTCATACTGTACAGTAGCTACCACAGTAACTTCCTCTGAACCCTCGGAATTTCCAGGTATCAATGTGGGTCAGCCAATGTATGAAAAGGGCCAAGGACTAGGTCTGTTAAATGAAATAGCTTAGTCAGTGTCATAATGAATGATGCCCTTTAATATTAATTAACAAGCATTTGAAAGAAAACAGCCACTTAACTTTAGGATTTATTCAGTGTGACCACTGGACTCTTGCAGACATTAGTTCCTCGCGAGGAGTCCTGCGATCGCTCGGTAAATCACATCACAGACACTAACTGCATTGTGCAGGCGTACACATTTTACTCACCTTATCTCAGTGACTGTATTTGCTCACCACAAATGAGTTGCTCCGCAGCAGCACTATTCAAAGTTGCACTGGGTGAACTTGCTGATATGGATTAAAATTTCCTTCGCTGGCACATAATGCTGACAAACTTGAATTCACCACCAGTTACCAAACCAACAACCCACCTCACCTCCCCAGGATAATCGGAGTATGGAAATCTCACAGACCACCCACGAATACACAGACACACTCATGCACAGGCACTGCATGGTGCAGAAGGAGATTGCCCGACTGGATGTGAACTGGTATTTTTCCACAAACTCCTGTGTAATTAGTGAAATCTCAAGTCTAAACTGTCAGAGGGATGGTGGAGAATATGGCACTTTCAGCACACTTTTACACGTGCACACACACTGTATGTGCAACAAGGCTTTGCTTGGTTGCACAATGACCAAACTGACAATAAAATTACCCTCCACCTGGAAGCTAAGTCTGTATTTTTGAACTCCCATCCATAGCAAATGTTCATCCATGATTGAAGGGGATGTCTTGTGTGGTTCTCTACCTTCCTCTATGAAGGGCCTGCTTTGTTCTTTTGCTTGTAAGTGATCTATAAGGCCAAGAAGGGGGATCTTCAGGGTTTTAGAGAAGTCAAAATGAATGAAATGTCAACATAGGTGACGCAGTTCTCTGTTACTGACAGTGCTCCCTAAAATGTCACAAAACATTTGGGCACGTGAAAACCTCTTTTAGCATAAATCTTTTGTGTAATTAATGTCGGGACGCACTGCCATATTTAAAGTATACATATTCAGTATTTAAGATAAGTGCGAATTTACCAAGGCAACTGAATATCATTTTAAATGCGGTTGCAGGCTGGGTGTTTGTCACTAAAATACAAACTCTCGCAGAGTTCCACTGACAGAACTTGCTGACACATTTACAAGTGCTGCAGTGCAACAAAGTTGATTTGGATGCAGAAGCTCAAACAAAATTTATGAGTCTGCAGATACTTCTCAGACTTGTCTGTCATAAACATGAGCGGCTGGTGGCTTAGCATAGGTTCTGCAAGCTCATGGGTGGAGGGTCAGTGGTTTGATCCTCAAATGTGCAGAGCAAATCTGGCCAGGAAAGGTGAAAGAGCAGCACTGCGGTGCCCTTGACCAGAGCACTTAATCCCCACCTGCTGCACTGAGCAGCTTCCAGGTGTGAATGTGTGTAAAATAGAGCATACCGTGGTATTTCATAAAGGTTCAAAAATGTGTGCCGGAAATGCAGATAGTTGCAGTAAAACGGGAAAGGATCTTCTCTGCTCCTCTCTGTCTCTCCAGTTGTCTACATTCATCTCCCGTTTCTGACTCAGCTTCTTCCACAGAGTTTTTGTGCGTGTCTTATATTGCAGGTTCCAGTGAATCATGGTTGTGTCTGCTCCCCGCGTGTTGTGCTCTGAACAAACTGGAATAGATTGTAATGACGGCTGAAACCTGATGTTTACATAGCATGTATCTCTACTGTTTTATATTTTGTGTGTGCATATTGTGAATCTTCTATGTTCAATGTAATTTGTGCTTCTGTCTCTATAGACACCATGAGACACCTTGAGTTCAACATCCCAATTTCTATGTCCCTGTTTAGCCACACAAGTTCAACTGCTGACATACAAGTTCAATAGATTTAAGTATTAAAGTGTTTTGTATGAAGGCTGGTCAAGTCATTTTTCTTCAACTTGTACTGCTACATCTATTTGATACCTGTTTTTATACTTAAAAAAAAAAAGTTTAGCAATCTATCATCTGGTGTGAGTTAGGTGTGATACTGGGTGAGCTGTATTTTGTTCCTCTGTTTATGATTTGGTGCTAAATATAGAAACTGATTTGAAAAAAAAGAGGCGTTAAGTGTCTCATCCAGTAATATCCATGTCTATCTCTCTCTCTCTCTTACACACATTCACACTCGAAGAAACAACAACAGTCCGTGAAACGGACAATCATCACAGGTCACCACCTCCGTCATCATGTGCCCCCATCAGTGGCAGAATAGGTGACCATCTGTAGCAGGACAAAGCTTTATTTTGGTTGTAAGGTTCAAAGGTCCTGAGTTGTAAGTTGACAGAAGCTGTCATAGCTGCCCGAGCGGCTGTGTCAGTGAACCTGAAAATATTTGTTTGGAAGCATCAAACAGAGAAAGAAACCCATGGGTGAAAGCTATGGCTGTAGAACGAAAGCAACTGAAAACACTTCCGCTTAGTTGAGAGATTAAAGGCTTGCACTATTTGTTCCTCTCTGTGCAATTTTTTTTCATATTCTAAATTGTAATATATTTACTTAAATATCACACTTTTCACAGTCATTTTTTTCCTTCTAAAATCATTTGGTTGCACGTCCTAACGCGCTCTCTCTGTTTTTCTCCCTCTCATATGTGCGCCCAGCCACAAAACCTCATAAAGTTTAAGATATTGAATTTATTTAAGCATTTCCACAAACTATAAAATCTTGAAAAGTACCTCTTTTGGATTTTTTCATAAATAGTCGATTGGTTCAGTATAACAATGGGCAATAAAACCATCACCCATAAATTGTCTTTGAATATATTTCTACTGTCACAATTATGACTTAAAAAAGGGCCTCCTTTGGAATGTGGCGTGCCCTCTGACCCCATACTGCAGAGAGTTTACATATCCATGTCTCCACTAGAAAAAACTACATTCCTGCCTTCGATCTGGGTCAGAGATAAAAGTTGACAGAGATCTGATGCTGACAAGCGAGACAGATCTGACATTCAGACTCTACAATAAAATATAACCACATATTATGACACACAGATGTCAAGTAATTTATTGCACCAACTTTTGATCTGCGCTTCCTTGAACCCTTCCTTTCTACATAAGCCTTTTGTTGATTTCCAACCATTGTTGCACATTCTTCTGTAGGATTACAGTCACCCATAGCTGCAATTTCTGCTTTGAACATTAAAACACACTGACAATATTGTTCGTCAATCATGGCGCTCAGTCACACATGATGTCTGATGTTGGCATGAAATGTAAGGTGCTCTGCTCTGCCGTGACTGATGGAAACCTACATAAGCAGAAATGCTGAGGCCACAAAGTCGACTGCTGTCACTTAGCTAGCATAGCTAATGACTATCTAATGACGAATGAAGTATTGTTCTTATATAAGTAAGTAAGCTTTTGGTTTCTGTTACACTATTTGCATAAAGGGCATCTTTTATCAGTCTTTCTAATACTGAAACTATTTGAGCTAATCTGATCATATTTTACTGTTAATGGGGAACTGCCACTATAACTTTCAATTTGACACAGCAGTATCAGTATCAATATTCTTTTTCATCCATTTCTCGTTTCCCCAAAACAAAAGTCCCACACTCACTGGACAACAGAGAAAAGGAATGGTAGTGTAGGCTGTTTTTCCACTCGGAGTGGAACATAATGCAACTGGAAGTGTTCAGGGCCTTATTTTTTATACAAAGATCCAGGTGGACAGATTGAGCAAAATGCAATAATTAGTAAAAAAAAAAAAAAAAAACACTTGGAAGAAAGTGCCTCTCACTGCAGAAAATTGCCACTTTGCTTAACTGTCTTCAAACTGACTTCATGTATTAAATAATATTTAACCAGGCAAACTGACAAGAGCACTTATTCATCGAAATGACCTGTGAAGGTCGCACATAATCACATACTGATCTTCTTTATTTGGTAGACATTTGGAGAAGTCTCTATAGACAATAAACAGACGGGTCACTTTGTATCACCAGCTGTGCAAGAATATGCAGACCTCGGAAATCTGAAATAAATGGTGTGGGATGTCAAAATTGCTTACACTGGTAGAAACATATTTAACTAATTTAACTGAGCAACATGATTGGATTGTCTGTGCTCCAATTCCGCTCATGATTTTATCTGAATCAGATGTTCTTGAATTCATATTTGCTCAGTTCACAGCTGCGTTGCTATCATCTAACTTATCAGCTTAAGTAGTATCATGGATGTTTATGGCCGTTTTTAACCGACACCATAATCTGCGTGTCTTTCTTTACAGGCTGCTACTTCTGTGGAATAGTATCCTATTTATCTGTCTTTTGTGTATTATTATATTATATTCTCATAAAGTACTCGTTGTATTGGTTGGTTGGTTGTATTGACCAAATATGTGAACGAGACATTTAAAATGTGCTCAAATCAGCATGATGAGCTGATTACTGTCTGCTGTCACCACATTGGCACGTCCTCACGTCATCCACACATTCCTTTAATGAATATTCTGTATTTTATGGAGTTGTTATACCTCCTCGTTGATACAGGAGTGTACATCATTTGTATGAAGCATATTGGAGATCAAACAGTTTTGTGACCGTAGAGAAAATGTTGTTTTTGAAGGACTAAAGGCTGACTAATATATACTGGAGCAGAATATCTCATCAGATAAAAAACATGTTGTGAATTTTGGAAATGAATACATCAATTGTTTTTCAACACATTCTGACTTTTGGACTTTACAACGCTGTGGAGTTATTGGATCACATCCTCCATCAGACGTGCAGCATGTTGCAAATACCGTACAGCGCTATACTAGCTTAAAAATACACGTGAAGTTCACGGACTTAGGAGCGAAATCTGTCACGGAAAAATGATCTTTTTCAGTGGATATCTTAGTCACTACTGAACTAGCAAAGCAGTTTTGTGTTTTTATGTGCTGTATCAATTCAGTTTGAGAAACTCAATCTCGAGAAAGCTTTGACAGGACTAGAAAGCCCCTCCGTTGCTAGGTCATTACAAACGCTCAGGCTACTTGCTGGAGTAGTAAACTGGAGCCTACTGCCATGACTGATTTTCCAGGTATTTCCATGGAAATAAAAACAGTAAGCATTTTTTTTTACTGCAAATTGCCTCAAAATATATTTTGCTTATATAGTTTACTTATGTTGGTAATTGTTGTATAATTGCAATATTACTTTTATACAATATTGTGATCATACACATATTCTAATATTGCTTAAATTGAAGCTGTGAATCACAACCAACACAAAACCTACCAAAATAAGAGCCAAGTTATAAAACAAAGATTTCCTTGAAGGTGCCTATATCTAGTTGCAAACAACTGGCTGCTTTGTTATCAGCTAGGCTTAATGTAGTCCCCATACTTTTTCTTGGAAATCAACTGTGACATTACACTTCTGCTTGCTTGAGCTGTGATTTTCTCTGCTTTTATTTTGAAGAAAAAACTTTTACCTGTTGACTTTACTTCCTTAATGTGATGTATTTCCTGTTGAAACAGGATATAGATACAGTGAATGTAAGTAAACCAATGGGTGCCATGGGATTTTGGTGAAAATGTTTGTGATGGTTTGATTGGCTGGATTTTTTAGTTCCACCCACTTGTGCAATCTTTAACCAATACAGTCTTTTCCAGGAAGTAACTTTTGGTGGGAAAATGAAATTGCCATTTCATGGAGTCTTTAATTCCTTTTCCTGGAGGTCAAGAAAGAGTTGTATGAGAGAACATCAGAACAGAGACTACAACCAGTAAGCACAGTTGAGCTTTTGCAGCTCCGTTTTTGTTATTTATATGTTGTTTATGTTGTGTTTGCTGCCTATGCTTGTGACATTGTAACTTAACAGAGAAATTGATATCCTTGTTTTATTGGTTCTGTCTGTGCTGTGTTGGTTAGCCGCCGTGCTATTTATCCATCTATGCACACATTCACACATACATACGTACATGAAGATCCACAAAAGGTAGGTACCAGTTGTATTTCCTTCAAATCCATGCTGTGTTTGTGGGCCGCTGTGCCTAAATACTGCTGTGGGCTGCCGTGCCTTGGAGAAATGGAACAATATTGGTCCAATAACTGGTTCTGTCTGTGCTGTGTTGGCTATCTCTCTATCTATCTATACATACATACATACATGCATGAAGATCCACAAAAGGTAGGTGCTAGCTGTATTTCCTGCAAATCCATGCTGTGTTTGTGGGCCGCCGTGCCTAAATAAGTTTGGAATTGTATTGATCCAATAATTGATTGGCTGCCGTGTCTATTGGAACAATATTGGTCTAATAACTGGTTTAGTCTGTGCTGTGTTGGTTGACTGTTGTGCTATCTATTTATATAAAAGTTTAGCAAATGTGGAGACACACACTGATTAATGAGAGAGAAGATATGAGAGAAGATTAGAACAGTAACAGCTGAGCTTGTTTGTTATATATATGGTGTGTTGTTTATGTTGTGTTTGCTGCCTATGCGTGTGACATTGTAATTTAACAGAGAAATTGATATCCTTGTTTTATTGGTTCTGTCTGTGCTGTGTTGGTTAGCCGCCGTGCTATCTATCCATCTATGCACACATTCACACATACATACATACATGAAGATCCACAAAAGGTAGGTACCAGTTGTATTTCCTTCAAATCCATGCTGTGTTTGTGGGCCGCCGTGCCTAAATAAGTTTGGAATTGTATTGATCCAATAATTGATTGGCTGCCGTGTCTATTGGAACAATATTGGTCTAATAACTGGTTTAGTCTGTGCTGTGTTGGTTGACTGTTGTGCTATCTATTTATATAAAAGTTTAGCAAATGTGGAGACACACACTGATTAATAAATCTGCAACAGAGAAAAGAAGGCAACTACATCATGTTTTCAACAAGTTGCAGTGTGTGAATAAACCAAATTTTAAAAGCTGTCAAAATTTTCAAACCTTTTGAAAAATACACAGTTGAGATTGGCTGTCAATTCTCTGGTGAAGCTAGAGGTCAAGAAGGAGTTGTATGAGAGAAGATTAGAACAGTAACTACAATCAATAAGCACAGCTGAGCTTGTTTGTTATTTATATGGTGTGTTGTTTATGTTGTGTTTGCTGGCTATGCGTGTGACATTGTAATTTAACAGAGAAATTGATATCCTTGTTTTATTGGTTCTGTCTGTGCTGTGTTGGTTAGCCGCCGTGCTATCTATCCATCTATGCACACATTCACACATACATACGTACATGAAGATCCACAAAAGGTAGGTACCAGTTGTATTTCCTTCAAATCCATGCTGTGTTTGTGGGCCGCCGTGCCTAAATACTGCTGTGGGCTGCCGTGCCTTGGAGAAATGGAACAATATTGGTCCAATAACTGGTTCTGTCTGTGCTGTGTTGGCTATCCATCTATCCATCCATCCATCTATCCATCCATCCATCCATCCATCCATCCATGAAGATCCACAAAAGGTAGGTACCAGTTGTATTTCCTTCAAATCCATGCTGTGTTTGTGGGCGGCCGTGCCTAAATAAGTTTGGAATTGTATTGATCCAATAATTGATTGGCTGTCGTGTCTATTGGAACAATATTGGTCTAATAACTGGTTTAGTCTGTGCTGTGTTGGTTGACTGTTGTGCTATCTATTTATATAAAAGTTTAGCAAATGTGGAGACACACACTGATTAATAAATCTGCAACAGAGAAAAGAAGGCAACTACATCATGTTTTCAACAAGTTGCAGTGTGTGAATAAACCAAATTTTAAAAGCTGTCAAAATTTTCAAACCTTTTGAAAAATACACAGTTGAGATTGGCTGTCAATTCTCTGGTGAAGCTAGAGGTCAAGAAGGAGTTGTATGAGAGAAGATTACAACAGTAACTACAATCAATAAGCACAGCTGAGCTTGTTTGTTATTTATATGGTGTGTTGTTTATGTTGTGTTTGCTGCCTATGCGTGTGACATTGTAATTTAACAGAGAAATTGATATCCTTGTTTTATTGGTTCTGTCTGTGCTGTGTTGGTTAGCCGCCGTGCTATCTATCCATCTATGCACACATTCACACATACATACGTACATGAAGATCCACAAAAGGTAGGTACCAGTTGTATTTCCTTCAAATCCATGCTGTGTTTGTGGGCCGCCGTGCCTAAATAAGTTTGGGAATTGTATTGATCCAATAATTGATTGGCTGCCGTGTCTATTGGAACAATATTGGTCTAATAACTGGTTTAGTCTGTGCTGTGTTGGTTGACTGTTGTGCTATCTATTTATATAAAAGTTTAGCAAATGTGGAGACACACACTGATTAATAAATCTGCAACAGAGAAAAGAAGGCAACTACATCATGTTTTCAACAAGTTGCAGTGTGTGAATAAACCAAATTTTAAAAGCTGTCAAAATTTTCAAACCTTTTGAAAAATACACAGTTGAGATTGGCTGTCAATTCTCTGGTGAAGCTAGAGGTCAAGAAGGAGTTGTATGAGAGAAGATTAGAACAGTAACTACAATCAATAAACACAGCTGAGCTTGTTTGTTATTTATATGGTGTGTTGTTTATGTTGTGTTTGCTGGCTATGCGTGTGACATTGTATTTTAACAGAGAAATTGATATCCTTGTTTTATTGGTTCTGTCTGTGCTGTGTTGGTTAGCCGCCGTGCTATCTATCCATCTATGCACACATTCACACATACATACGTACATGAAGATCCACAAAAGGTAGGTACCAGTTGTATTTCCTTCAAATCCATGCTGTGTTTGTGGGCCGCCGTGCCTAAATACTGCTGTGGGCTGCCGTGCCTTGGAGAAATGGAACAATATTGGTCCAATAACTGGTTCTGTCTGTGCTGTGTTGGCTATCTCTCTATCTATCTATACATACATACATACATGCATGAAGATCCACAAAAGGTAGGTGCTAGCTGTATTTCCTGCAAATCCATGCTGTGTTTGTGGGCCGCCGTGCCTAATAAGTTTGGAATTGTATTGATCCAATAATTGATTGGCTGCCGTGTCTATTGGAACAATATTGGTCTAATAACTGGTTTAGTCTGTGCTGTGTTGGTTGACTGTTGTGCTATCTATTTATATAAAAGTTTAGCAAATGTGGAGACACACACTGATTAATGAGAGAGAAGATATGAGAGAAGATTAGAACAGTAACAGCTGAGCTTGTTTGTTATATATATGGTGTGTTGTTTATGTTGTGTTTGCTGCCTATGCGTGTGACATTGTAATTTAACAGAGAAATTGATATCCTTGTTTTATTGGTTCTGTCTGTGCTGTGTTGGTTAGCCGCCGTGCTATCTATCCATCTATGCACACATTCACACATACATACATACATGAAGATCCACAAAAGGTAGGTACCAGTTGTATTTCCTTCAAATCCATGCTGTGTTTGTGGGCCGCCGTGCCTAAATAAGTTTGGAATTGTATTGATCCAATAATTGATTGGCTGCCGTGTCTATTGGAACAATATTGGTCTAATAACTGGTTTAGTCTGTGCTGTGTTGGTTGACTGTTGTGCTATCTATTTATATAAAAGTTTAGCAAATGTGGAGACACACACTGATTAATAAATCTGCAACAGAGAAAAGAAGGCAACTACATCATGTTTTCAACAAGTTGCAGTGTGTGAATAAACCAAATTTTAAAAGCTGTCAAAATTTTCAAACCTTTTGAAAAATACACAGTTGAGATTGGCTGTCAATTCTCTGGTGAAGCTAGAGGTCAAGAAGGAGTTGTATGAGAGAAGATTAGAACAGTAACTACAATCAATAAGCACAGCTGAGCTTGTTTGTTATTTATATGGTGTGTTGTTTATGTTGTGTTTGCTGGCTATGCGTGTGACATTGTAATTTAACAGAGAAATTGATATCCTTGTTTTATTGGTTCTGTCTGTGCTGTGTTGGTTAGCCGCCGTGCTATCTATCCATCTATGCACACATTCACACATACATACGTACATGAAGATCCACAAAAGGTAGGTACCAGTTGTATTTCCTTCAAATCCATGCTGTGTTTGTGGGCCGCCGTGCCTAAATACTGCTGTGGGCTGCCGTGCCTTGGAGAAATGGAACAATATTGGTCCAATAACTGGTTCTGTCTGTGCTGTGTTGGCTATCCATCTATCCATCCATCCATCTATCCATCCATCCATCCATCCATCCATCCATGAAGATCCACAAAAGGTAGGTACCAGTTGTATTTCCTTCAAATCCATGCTGTGTTTGTGGGCGGCCGTGCCTAAATAAGTTTGGAATTGTATTGATCCAATAATTGATTGGCTGTCGTGTCTATTGGAACAATATTGGTCTAATAACTGGTTTAGTCTGTGCTGTGTTGGTTGACTGTTGTGCTATCTATTTATATAAAAGTTTAGCAAATGTGGAGACACACACTGATTAATAAATCTGCAACAGAGAAAAGAAGGCAACTACATCATGTTTTCAACAAGTTGCAGTGTGTGAATAAACCAAATTTTAAAAGCTGTCAAAATTTTCAAACCTTTTGAAAAATACACAGTTGAGATGGCTGTCAATTCTCTGGTGAAGCTAGAGGTCAAGAAGGAGTTGTATGAGAGAAGATTACAACAGTAACTACAATCAATAAGCACAGCTGAGCTTGTTTGTTATTTATATGGTGTGTTGTTTATGTTGTGTTTGCTGCCTATGCGTGTGACATTGTAATTTAACAGAGAAATTGATATCCTTGTTTTATTGGTTCTGTCTGTGCTGTGTTGGTTAGCCGCCGTGCTATCTATCCATCTATGCACACATTCACACATACATACGTACATGAAGATCCACAAAAGGTAGGTACCAGTTGTAT